>OX578140.1:93310607-93493107 GCA_951213105.1 Amaurobius ferox | reverse complement strand
GAGAACCAAATTTAAGTTTAACGTGTAAATTCAATGTCATTTAAAATACTTATGTTGTGCAGATAAACTCAAATTATCATTGAATAAATAAAGAGAACGAATATGAGTCTGCAGAGAAAGACATGTGCTGTCCACATCAGAATTTTTAACAATATTACACCAATGATTTATAGAAGTGAACGGGGATTATTTTCAGGCCATTTCGAAAAAAATGTATGATCTATATTTAAAGATCCATCAAATTTTTGTCGAATAAAATGTTCAACAAATTTAAGCTGTGTACCAAATTTTAACTCTCTAGGACGTAGTAAAGTGCATTTAAAATGCCATCAATTAAATTTATCATGAAGAGTTATATAAAATTTAAAAAAAATGAAAAATTGTTATCTACCAAATTTATTTTAAAATATGAAGCCACTCCCATATGCAAAACGTTTAAACAAATGGAGAGATATTTATTATATAATATCTCTCTCTTTTCTTTCTGGAAGATATCCCAAAGTCAGAATTTAATTGAATTTGTTTTTTTCCCTATATTAAATAATTTTTTTAATTAAAAAACTACTTAACATATTTTACTGAATTTTTTTTTATATATCCTATGGGATAATGTGAATATTTCCTAAAAATTTCGAAGCAATTCGTGAATTTTAAATTTACTTAAAAAATGTTTGAAAAATTAGGTCCCATAGGGTTCAATGTATTTCATTTTTTCAACCCGGGTTCAATAAAAAACTAATTGGGTGATATTATTTATTTATATTCCCATAGGTCCTACAGACCGTCTGAACAACATACTAAAATTTCATTTTGATAAACTCATTTTTACGGCAGTTATCGTGCTAACGGACAGACAGACAGACAGACAGACAGACAGACAGACAGACAGACAGACAGACAGACAGAATGAACAAAGTCATAAACACTTTTCAACTTTGTTGTAAAGTGTTAATAAAAATCACGATTTTGAAACAAGATGGATGCCATATATCATTTTGAAGTGGGTCATGTGATCGTTTCATATTATGGTCACGTGATCGTTTCATATAAGAGGTGTAATTATTATTTTAATTTTTATTTAAAAAACTACTGAATATATTTCGCTGAATTTTTTTTTATATATTTTATGGAACAATTTGACTATTACCTAAAATTTTCGAAGCAATTTGTGAATTTTAAATCCGCTTAAAAAATGTTTGAAAAATTAGGTCCCATAGGGCTCGATGTATTTCATTTTTTCGACCCGGGTTCAATCCAAAACTAATTGGGTGATATTATTCATTTATGTTCCCATAGGTCCTACAGACCGTCTGAACAACATACTAAAATTTCATTTTGATTAAGTCATTTTTACGGCAGTTATCGTGCTAACGGACAGACAGACAGACAGACAGACAGAATGAACAAAGTCATAAACACTTTTCAACTTTGTTGTAAAGTGTTAATGAACAAAGTCATAAACACTTTTCAACTTTGTTGTAAAAGTGTTAATAAAGGAAGTAATTGCCTGCTTCTCTAAATTCAAACTTTAATAAATTCCACTAGAAATTAACTTAATTCTTCACAGATACTACCAGTTTAAAATGGAAAACACAAAAGATATAAACGCAATTAAGAACTTCTTTTAAAATTTAGGAGTAAGATTCTTAGAAGCTACATGATAAAAGTTTCTTCACCTCATTCTTAAAATACCTTTTCCGTTTGACTGTCAGTTCTCTCAAACATTAAGTGTTTTATTATTTCTAAGGGTAAAATTCCTTAGACGTGTTTTTTATACCATTGTTAGATACTGTCACTAAGATAGCTAAATACCTCAAAAACTTTTTTCTACCCTGGCTATAAATTAAATTGAAGAGAAAATTACTATCACTAATATCACCATTGTTCATTGTTCGTACTTGCTATCAGTTTGTTCTGTTCGAATCACCTATCAAATAAAGTTGTAAATTTAACGTTGAAGCTAAAAAAATTGCTAGTTTGATTAGACAGAGCAGTTATTACACTTCTGGTATTTATCATTTTACATTTCGTGAATAAGGGCTAATTTAATATTCAAAAAGAAAAAAAAATCCAAAATAGAATTAGTGAGAACTGTTATTACTTTCATCATCATTTCTTCTGGCTAATATCTGTAATGACAACTAAAACATGATATGCTTTTATAATAGAATTCTTTAGTTTAATGACATATCGAATATAATTTCATTCAAAAGAACGCATTCTAATTACATTCTTGATATTTCTATCTCCGAGTCAAACTTGAATGATTACTAAAGAAAAAATCTGATGTGGGCAGCACATAACTTCCCTTATATATAATGCAGTGAATTTACTACTTTTACTGTTAAAAAAATGTTATTCTTATAGTAGATACTTATATTCTTTCCAAAATATTGAATTTTCTTCAATTAGTCGTCATATTTATTGATTTAGCATCATTTTTATCCATTTGGCGAGATTTTCGTTAATTTGGTAACATTTAAAAATGTCGCCAAGTTGGTGACATTCTGCTAAATTCGTCACCAAAATCTTGTCAAGCGTAATGGATGGAGAAACAAGTTGTTCTTACAACGGATAAATGACTATTGGTGTTCAAATATAAAAGTATTACTCAAAGTATCTTTTCTCGTGAATGGAAGGAGTTAGATCCACGAGATGTCACCAAATTTATTGCATGATACTGCATATGAAAAGTGAACATGTTTCTTAACAGTTAATATATTTTTTTTATTTATGGGATTTTTTTATAAATTTATTTGAAAAATGAGCAATATCTCGAAAATGGTTCATGCTAGCGTTCTAAAATTTATGTTAATCGTTTTCTAAGGAAAAAATACGTAAGAAATATCTATTTGTGTAATTTTATTAAAGGTTTTGATTGTTTGATGATTTTTTCAAAATTTCACTCGAAAATTTAGGGGGAGCTCTGAACATTCGATTGTGTTTTAAAATAATAGGCTTCCAGCATTCACGGATTGTGATTTTTGTACCAAATTTCATTCGAATCGCTTCATTCGTTTGTGAGATATCGTATCCACAGACTCACTGACACACACACACACACACACACACACACACACACACACACACACACACACAGACAGACAGACATCGCTTCAAAAATGTTCGATTCGTGATCAGGGATGCTTGAAACGTGCTCTCCCGTCGAAAACTCGAATTCGAATTTTCGACCCCGTTACAATACTTTCCTTATACATTATGTATATAAGGAAAGTAAAAATCTGATGTGGGCAGCACATAACTTCCCTTATATATAATGCAATGAATTTACTACTTTTACTGTTAAAAAATGTTATTCTTATAGTAGATACTTATATTCTTTCCAAAATATTGAATTTTCTTCAATTAGTCGTCATTTTTATTGATTTAGCATCATTTTTATCCATTTAGCGAGATTTTCGTTAATTTGGTAACATTTAAAAATGTCGCCAAGTTGGCGGCATTCTGCTAAATTCGTCACCAAAATCTTGTCAAGCGTAATGGATGGAGAAACAAATTGTTCTTGCAACGGATAAATGACTATTGGTGTTCAAATATAAAAGTATTACTCAAAGTATCTTTTCTCGTGAATGGAAGGAGTTAGATCCACGAGATGTCACCAAATTCATTGCATGATACTGCATATGAAAAGTGAACATGTTTCTTAACAGTTAATATATTTTTTTTACTTATGGGATTTTTTTTATAAATTTATTTGAAAAATGAGCAATATCTCGAAAACGGTTCATGCTAGCGTTCTAAAATTTATGTTAATCGTTTTCTAAGGAAGAAATACGTAAGAAATGTCTATTTGTGTAATTTTATTAAAGGTTTTGATTGTTTGATGATTTTTTCAAAATTTCACTCGAAAATTTAGGGGGAGTTCTGTACATTCGATTGTGTTTTAAAATAATAGGCTTCCAGCATTCACGGATTGTGATTTTTGTACCAAATTTTATTCGAATCGCTCCATTCGTTTGTGAGATATCGTATCCACAGACTCACTGACACACACACACACACAGACAGACATCGCTTCAAAAATGTTCGATTCGTGATCAGGGATGCTTGAAACGTTCGAATTCGAATTTTCGATCCCGTCACAATACTTTCCTTATACATTATGTATATAAGGAAAGTAAGAAAGCCCCACGCAGAATGAAAACTGCGATGAATTTTGATTAACTTTCAAAAATAGTAATTTCAACACAACTGAATGAAATCAAAACAGACTTACGTCTTTTCCAGATCTTTTCCTATCTATAAATAACTCATTTCACAGCAGTGAAGATAATCACCCATCGACGGATGACCAAACGATGCTATCCAGTGAGCTGAGGTGATAATCGTTTCTTCCATATACTACTATCGTCGAATGATTCCCATTCTTTTCAGGTTTGTAAACCACCTTTTAACAGAATATTTTTGAAAACTCTGTAAATAACTCATTTTTTTGCAAGCAATGGAATCACCGGTCGACAAATGGCCAAACGACGTGAGCTACTGGGGTGATTATCATTTCTTCCATATATTATTATGAGCTGAATGGTTCCCATACTTTTCGGACTTTCCAGCCATCTTTCAACAGAATATTTTTTTAAAAACTCTGTAAATAAATAATTTTTCTGCAGGGAATGGTATTACCAATCCACAAATGGCCAAACGGCGCTTTATCCAGTGAGCTAATGTGGTAATTTTCTTTTGTACTTTATATTATTAATATATATAACTGGCGTTGCTCCTGATTTACAATATGCACGAATTCAAATAACATTCTAAATCAAATAGTTTCCCCAAAAATATCCTTTCAAAATATTTAATTTTACCCCTTCTATAAAAAATGAAACAGAAAAATAATTTCTTCTCCCGCAAGGGGTATTTTGTACATACAAATCAAAATAATGAAACATCCTGCTCTCGTTTGTAAACTAAGAAACAAAAAAATTAAGTCTGAACATTCAAATACAATCAGACATACATGAATTTGAAAAACCTTAGACAAATTTTAATGGATTACTTAAGAAGTAAAAAATATTAATTTTTCCCGAATCTTATTTTATCTAGTGGCAGCTACAGACAAAACCCATTTCAAAATATGCTATCAGTCATTTATTAAATTAATTTATCTATTATTTCATTATTATTTAGTTCGAAAGAAATAAATTAAAACTACCAACTCACATAATCCCTATACCAATTCCAAATAGAATAAATAGAATCCTAGCTTATTTTTTAAGTGGTGAAAAAGTCACTTCATTGCCATTATTGAAGATATTGGACATTGCCGTTAGACAAATATTGGACTACATTTTTACTTTCCTTATATACATAATGTATAAGGAAAGTATTGTGACGGGGTCGAAAATTCGAATTCGAGCTTTCGACGGGAGAGCACGTTTCAAGCACCCCTGATCACGAATCAAACATTTTTGAAGTGATGTCTGTGTGTGTGTGTGTGTGTGTGTGAAAGTATGTGTGTGTGTCCGTGTGAAAGTATGTGTGTGTGTGTGCCAGTGAGTCTGTGGAGACGATAACTGACGAACGAATGGACCGATTCGAACGAAATTTGGTACAAAAATCACAATCCGTAAACGCTGGAAGCTTATTGTTTTTATATGCAATCGAATGTTCAGAACCCCCCTAAATTTTCGAGTGAAATTTTGAAAAAATCGTCAAAAAATCAAAACCGCTAATAAAGTTACGCAAATAGACATTTCTTATGTAATGTTTCATTAGAAAACGATTGACATAAATTTTAGAACGCTAACATGAACCGTTCTCGAGATATTGCAAATTTTTCAAAAAAATTATCAAAAAGTTATATAAAATAAGAAAAATATATTTCCTATTGAGAAACATGTTCACTTTTCATATGTAATACCATGCGATAAATTTGGTGATATTATTCTCGTGGATCTAGCTCGTTCCATTCATGAAAAAAGATACTTTGAGTAATACTTTTGTATTTGAACGCCAATAGCCATTTATCTGCTGTAAGAATAATTTATTTCTCCGTCCATAACGCTTGACGAGATTTTGGCGACGAATTTGGCGGAATGTCGCCAACTTGGAGACATTTTTAATTGTTGCCAAATTAGCAAAAATCTCGCCAAATTGAGAAAAATGACGCTAAATCAATGAAAATGACGACTCGTTGAAGAAAATTCAATATCTTGGAAAGAATATAAGTATCTACTATAAGAAAAACATTTTTTTTAACTGTAAAAGTAGTAAATTCATTGCATTATATAAGGAAAGTCATGTGTTGCCCACATCAGATTTTTTACAACAGTATTAGCACCTTGATCTGGTGTTCGTCAGTACAATTCAAGTATTTGAAGCCCTTCTAATCATATTCCAGTCCACGACAGTAACATGAAATTTATTATGTCATTGTCTTTTGTGGTACATTTTAATTCCTTTGATTTTGAACCTTATTGGGCTAGCCCGTTTTGGGTCCGCTATAAGAATGTGCTAGTTTTCGCATAATAACTCGATAATCAGAGCAGCTAGAAAGTCTGATTTTAGTATGCTGTTTTCTTTTGTGGTATATTTTAATTCCTTGAATTTCGAACGTTATTGGGCTAGCCCGTATTGGGCCCGCTATGGGAATGTACTCTCTGTTTGGGAGTCACTTGAGAACCGGAGCAGCTGGAAAGTCCGAATTTGGTATGTCATTGTTTTTCACACATTTAAATTGCATATCTTTTAATACAAACATTTCCATCACATTTCAGTTACATGTAAATCGTTAAAGGGGTAAAAGTAAAAAATTATTAAAAGTAAAAATCTATGTTTTTTACTTTTACTTGTTAAAGATATAGGAAACCCCGTTATGCTTTTATTTGTTGAAGATTTGGGAAACTCCGTTATGCTTTTGCTTTTTAAAGATTTAGGAAACTCCGTTATACTTTTCTTTGTTCAATGCTTTTACTTGCTTAATTTGTAATTACTTATAACAATAGCTAATATCCGATATAATAAACAAGACTTATTTAAATACTATAAAATGTGCTTTCGTTGCCCGAGAGTTAAAGCAGAGTAGTTATGTAAAACAACAAAATAAATGACATTTGCATAAATAATAGTGAAAATTGCATATACGCTGTGTACATCGGCATAACGGGCGTAATACGCACCCACCTCTAAATCACAAGACCTAAATCCGTCACTTGCGGAGACTCTACGTTCTACTTTAAAAATCTATCTTCTTTAAATTTGAAAAATATCAGCACAAAATTAGACCAATTTATATATTGGTCATATCTTCCGTAAGCAATATAATTTTCATACTTCCAATAAATAAATGCTCGCTATTTAATAACACAGATACAGATAACGCAAAAATACAAATTTCGATCACACACCAGGACGAACACAACAATTATGCACATGCGCGAATGGACAACAATATTCACTCCGTCCTGTAGTCGTGACTTGAGTTGGGAGAAAAACGTTCCGAACGGAAAGAGTCCGCTAAGAAATAAAATTATTAAAACATTTCAAGAGTTCGCTCAATTAAAAAAAATTAAAATTAATCAATCAATGGATGGGTTTAGGAAAATATTTTAAGATTAGTTACGACTTTTCTCTAATCTATCATTGGAATTTCATAAAATATTTTTATTATATGTATATATATATATATATATATATATATATATATATATATATATATCACTAATGAAGTGTATTTTAAGGTATTTATGTTTCCTTTATTGTTCCATCTATATGCTTGTCGTCCATATAACACAAGTTTATAGATAAAATCTATCTTGTGTTTTAGAAACAAGCATTTTTGTGTTCATTTCGAAGGGATATATGGACTTGAAGAGAATTTTTTCGAAATTAATTTATCTTAAGCCTAAAGCTCTTCCATGTGCAAGCTTTTTTGCTTGATTTTTTAGTTTTCCTATTTTCATTCCTCATTTTTAAAATTTGTTGATTGTCTTTGTCTTTATGACCTGCATTACGCTTTATTATTTCCTCTTTATGTCTTAATTTCTTTTATTTCTTTATATTTTGTAGAAAATTTTGGAATAGTGTTTTATTAGTTACTACTTACATTCTAACATTGGATTTACTAATTTATATTTATATATATATATATATATATATATATACATATATATATATACATATATATATATATATATATATATATATATATATATATATATATATACATATATATATATATACATATATATATATACATATATATATATACATATATATATACATATATATATACATATATATATACATATATATATATATACATATATATATATATACATATATATATATATATATATATATATATATATACATATATATATATATATATATATATATATATATACATATATATATATACATATATATATACATATATATATACATATATATATACATATATATATATATATACATATATATATATATACATATATATATATAATATATATATATATATATATATATATATATATATATATATATATATATATATATATATATATATATATATATATATATATATAGTGACCATTAGCCATTGGGAATGAGTGATGAATGAAGCACTTGTGAAATAAGTAATAAGTGTATATAGAGTAATGATTTTATCTGATTGAATATTAAAAAGTTCATATACGCCTGTGCTAGAGATCGCAAAATCTGTGCATTCATTACGATCGTTTAGATTTCATATTCAAATATAATCGTCCAAATAATATGAAATAACATACGATAAATGTGACAACTATCACAGTTCATATACAAATAAGGTTTCTGTCGTCAGGGAAGAAGAACTTCCTTAATGACATCATCAACTTGTCAACGGTACTGTTCATAAAATCTCTCAGAGGTGTATTTATATTATAGTTTTAATAACAAGAAGTTCTTGGGCTGTCTGAGACCCCACTGTACAGCGGTTGAAATAAACAGAATAGTCGGAGAAACAATTGCAGATATGAAAGAATAGGGTAAGAAATATTTGCAGATGAAAAATTATATTGTAGGAAATACTTGCAAATGGAAAAATAGTGCAAGAAATACTTGAAGATAATGCAGAAAATACTAGCAGATGAAAAAAATAACGTAGTAAATATTTACAGATGAAAAGAATAATGTAGAAGATATTTGCAGATAGGAAAGAATACTGTAGCAAATACTTAATAAAATGAATAGTATAGGAATTGCTTGAAAATGAAAACGAATAGTATAAAGAGAATAAATACTTCCAGATTAAAGAATAGTGTATAGAGAATTCTTACAAATTAAAAATAATAGTGTTAACAACATTTAGAAATGGATAATATTAAAAAAAATATACTATAGGAAATATTTGTAAATGAAAAACTAATAGCATAGTAAATATTTGCAGATGAGAAATAACATCGTAGTAAATATTTACCGATGAAAAATAAAACTGTATTAAATATTTATAGAAGCGAAATTACAGCTCAGGACATATTTGTAGATGAAAAGGATAGTGTAGTAAATACTTGCAGATGGAAAAGAACAGTGGAAGAAAATTTGCCGATAAAAAATAAGTATTGGAAATATTTGCAGATGATAAAGTAATAGTACAAGAAATACTTGGAGATGAAAAAGTATTGTGTAAGATATAAAGATGAAAAAAATAGTGTAGGAAAGACTTGCAGAAACAAAATAATACCACAGCAAAGCAAATATTTGCAGATAAAAAAGAATTGTATAGGAAATATTTGCAGATAAAAAACCATAGTATGAAATACTTGCAAATAATAATAATAGTGTATGAAGTACTTGTAGAGGAAACGAATAATCTAGGAAATATTTGTAGACAGGTTGCTTTCACGTTACCTTTATATTTGATAGAATGTATTCGACAAGAAATATTGATTAAAAATAATATCGTTATATTAGTATAAACATTTTATTTTTTAAGACATTAAATTCTCGTAACTACACCCAATTAAACAAAACTTGCACTATCGTTGACCATTGTAAAATAGGTATTATATTCACATCTATTTAAAACAATTTAATTCACTGATACAGTGACAAGAGTATCACCTTTAATATATTACACACGAAGCATGCGCTAAATAATATTTAAACGGTATTACTTTTTCCTTTGAAAAAAAAATTAAAATAATAATGTGTTTTTACAAAAAACTTCATAAATATTAATTAATAAATATTAATTTGACCAAAATTTATTAATTAATTAATTTACTTATTTATTTATTAATTTATTAATTAATAAATATTAATTTGACCAAAATTTACACATTTTCTGAAAGAATTCAAGATTTATACACAAATTGTTTTTACACTTGTCTAAGGACCATAAGTTTTTGCATTTCTAAATCCATTTTTTCACGGTTGGTAACGAAAAATTTGTTCTTTTGTTGTTAATGTTTTAGAACATCACCCGGCATGTGTCAGCCAATGCAGTACTTTGACAGTTATTATGACACAAATCAAAATAATAAGCAAACAGACCTGCATTTTTGCCAAAACAAATGAAGTCTTAAAACCGTTCTCCTTCCTTCCAAAGATTTCGCCATCTAACTGTTGTTCTACATTTCACATCAGCAACTTTTTTTTAGCTTCCACCTTCATTTTTAACATTGTCCTAAATTACCTTTAAACAGCTTTTGAACCTAAATCTGGGCCTCTCCGAAAAGTAAACTTCTCAAACCTTCGCACTCAGCATCGAAGGTACTCGGATTCCGGAATTGGCGAGATATACAATGCGAAACAAGTGGGTAAAAAAACGATAAAAAAAAAAGAAGTTGAGGAATTTGCTCATATATTTGAGAAGTAAGAGACTCGCCATTTTGAATCAATTGTTTTGGTCACGAACTATTCTTTCTTAATAACAAAACTTCATTACAGAAGAATGTTTTTGTTGTAAGCTTCAACGGCCGAAATTCCAGGAAGGTGATTTTTAAATGGTGAATTGTGGCACCTTGTCTCTTTTTTTGTGCCACTTTTTTTTTCTGTTGCCATTTCTAATGTGAACACACTTTTAATGGCTCCTGAATAATGAAGTACACAGGAAAAGAATTCTTGCAACTAACTTAAAAGAAAAAAATATGTTCACGTCTTTTTTTAAGAATACTATATGTAACTGCAGTTTGGACTTGACAAATTCAAAACAGTAAAGTAATCCAAATCTGAATTCCCAATTGCCTTGTTTGTTCACATCGCGTAGAATGTAAATTGCAAATGACATAATTTATCTAACATTTACAAGTTGGACATGTAGTTGGTTTATATGTTTAAGATATCTAATAGTAGTAAAACGTCTTTGTTAATGCAAAATATACTGTATTATTGGTGGCTATCTGTACCCATGCAGTGTATCTGCGTTCTAGTGTATTTTAATGCTTTATACCTGTTGGTAACTTACCAATCTCTGAAGTGGGGGGGTCTCCGTTCCACTTTTGCAAACATTCCTATTCCAGAGCATTTAGTTCTGTTTATCTCACAATCATTATCAGATTTAAGGCATAACTTTTGTACTCCTGATATCCCCTGTCATATGCGGATTAATTATTTATTATGCGATCCTCTAATTAAACATAAACTATATGCTTATTCAATTGCTAAATTCAATTAACTTCATATCAAATAATATATAATTTGCAGTGCAAAAATCTTTACATTAATTATAACAAAATCGTTAAAGAACCATTTTGATGTCATAATATAATTTTCATTGTTGAGCAAAAGCCTGAAGAAAATAATCAATAATTATTGAACCAAAGCCTGAAACATGGAGGCAAAAGTAAGGAGTTAAAACTTCATATTAAAAAAAAATTGCCAATATCGTTTGAGACAATAATTCAGGTAGTGCTGGGATAAGATAAGTAGCTCAGCATTGTATACATTTCTATGGCGAAAGGCCTAAAATATTAATTTGAATTCTTAGTTTTATAAAAAAAAAGTATTAGCGCAATGTAAAGTAGAACTGAAACAATAAAAAATGCTCCTACGTATTCAAAATTATTTGACTTTACAATTCATTTTTATCTCCATATATTCCGTACTGTATTCGAAAACTATGAAAAAATACTGGTTAGCTATACTCATAATCAGGGAACTCTTAATTTAAAAATAATAAAGATGCATATACTAAATACTACGCATTTCTGTTATGTCAACTAACAATAGCAGCTACTTTACTAACCATGGAGGTAAAAGTCTAACTCCATGTTACTAACCGTAGAGGTAAAAGTAAGGAGTTAAATCTTCATATTAAGAAAATGTCAATATCGCTTGAGACAATAATTCAGGTGGCGCTGGGATAAGTAGTCCTGTATTGTATGCATTTCTATGGCAAAAGACCTAAAATATTTATTTAAACTCTCAATTTTGTAAAAATTCAATTTTGTAATTATTAGTACAACGCAAAGAATAACTGAAGCAATAAATAATATTCCTACGTATTCAAAATTATTTTACTTTCCAATTCATTTTTATCTCCACATATTCTGTACTCTATCTTACAACTATGAAAAAATACTGGTTAATTATACTCATAATTAAGGAATCCTTAATTTAAATATTATTAAAAATACATATACTAAATACTACGCCTTTCTATAGTGTCAACTAACAATAGCAACTACTTTACAAACACTAGTGACACCTAGATATAATTGTCAAATCATTATGGCATTTTCAAGCGTTTCATCCATAGGAGTTTTATCTCCTCCTTTCTAACTCCATGTTACTAACACTAGCAACACCTAGATATAATTAATTCTCAAAGAGTTATAGTATTTTCAAGCGTTTTATCCATGGGAGTTTTATCTCCTTCTTTCTAACTCAATGGTCTGAACAAAATAATCAAGAAGTATTTGAGGTGAAACTTTTGGCAAAAATTTTAAACCAGAGCTTCCTTCCTGTTACCTTCATATTTCAAGCAATGTAAAGAAGTCTAAAATCGTTGCCATTCAGCAAACGATGAGTAGGTATTTTTGTCACGCAGCGTACCTAAGCGATATATCTATAGATTAAGATACTTAATTCCTGAAAAATTCATTAACAAATTTTTCAATGTTTATTTGTTGAAAATGCCAAGCTGACCTTCTGAATTGAGTCCACGACTGCCAGAAAAAATGTCCTGAATAATCTTGCAGTTTCTTTTCGGAATACGAATTCTGTTCACTAAAATATTTTAAACAAATAAGAATTCATTTTTTTAAAATTCAGATATCAGTATTTTAATGAAGTAATTTCTCAGAGTCAAGGTAGTGGGAATCCAACTAGAGACTCATGATGGTAAATTATGCAACTCGAGGGATTTTAATTTCATTATAATCATTGTATAAGAATCCCCCATGGAGTTAGAAAGAAAGAGATAAAACTCATATGGATGATACGCTTGAAAATGCCACAAAGCTTTGAGAATTATATCTAGGCGTCGCTAGTGTTAGTAAAGTAGCTGCTATTGTTAGCTGACACAATAGAAAGGCATGGTAGTTAGTATATGTATTTTTGATTATTTTTAAATTAAGAGTTCCCTAATTATAAGCAAAATTAACCAATATTTTCCATAGTTACAAGATAGAATATAGAATATAGGGAGAGAGATAAAAATAAATTGAAAGATAAAATCGTTTTGAATACGTAGGAATATTTTTTATTGTTTCAGTGTAACTTTGTATTGCGCTAATAATTTATGCTTACAAAATTGACAATTTAAACAAATAGTTTACGCCTTACGTTATAGAAATGCAAACATTTCAGGACTACTTATAGTATCCTGGCGCCACCTGAATTATTGTCTCAAACGACATTGGCTTTTTCTTAATATGAAGTTTTAACTCCATACTTTTATCTCTATGGAATCACCTCTCTAATAGCGCAGTTTCAGTATGCCAGAGCACCGAATGCAATCCAGAGGGCTGAAAAAACTCATGGATACTAATTCGACCATGCTGAATCCAAATTTTTTAAATTAACGCTTAGATCTGGAGAAATAGTCTCTCAAAGTTTGGCTTTTGTTGTTGTTTTTGTGTTCATAAGCTGAAACCGAAGGCGTTGCCACAACACAATGCAATTGCACGGCCATGAGACTTTAATGCCTGAATAAATAAAATAAAAATTGTATTCAGCTCATAGAATTAGAGATGAGACCACCTCCATGGTTCAGTTGAATAGGAAAATCAATATTAAGAGGTCATCCCAATTTAAAAACTCAGAATATGAATTTAAACCATGGAGTTAGAGAGACTTGCTTCCTGCTTTATCTTCAAATCCACGTTTTAAACAATGCAATTAATGCACACTTTGTTTACTGATAAATTGGTTGAAGCTGAATTGTATGGCCCCTAAAGTTAGAGAGAGTTAGTCTATTTTCTTCCATGGTATGACCAGAAATTGAAAACTTGGGATAAAAAGTTTGAGGTATTAAACTTGATAAATTGGTTAGAGGGTTTAAGGGGCTTAAATTAATTGCGTTATGTTAAGCGTTGGTATGTATGTATGTTTTGGGGTATGTCTTGGTAGGGAGTTGTATAAGAAATAATAATATTAAATGGGAGGGGTGTATTACATGTATCATATTAGGAGCGGATGAGAGGATTGGCGGGAGTTGATGTTCGTCGGTTCTTGTTTCCCATGCATGGACTTGGTGTACTTGGACGGGCGTAGCTCATAAAGCGTGCGGACTTTGCTAGTAATGCATAAAAATGTACCTCTGGATTGCTACAACCGTATTCACTAACGAAGTCAACCCATGAGGAGTAATACATGTTATTCAGGGCATTTCATTGATGATATGAACTCTAGATGCCCAAAGACAGCTTTAAATCTTTTTCGCCAAGGCATCACGTAATTGTATAATTCATGACTTAATAAAGAAAAGTTTCTGAAATCTCCATAGGTATTTTATTTTTCCAGGCTATTATAAACTTTCTGGAATTTTTCATTAGGTGAGAAAAATTTGTTGTCGAAAATAAGAGTAATTTTATTTCTAAACCAACTGCAAATGCAATTAAGGTTATATTAAAATATATAATAGAAATATTACAATACCTGACAAACGCATGCAGTTTTGACTATCTGTTGGCAGCTAGATTGAATCAAGATGCTTTAGAGGTAAAATAATGTGTTTTGAAATTACTATATGAAGTACAAGTTATTTATTTTACTTTCTGTTTGTATATTTTACCATTCCTTCAAGAGAGCAACCTAGTTAATAGAGTGTAATATAATATTACATTTGCTACCACTATTTTCCTTAAAGTTAATTGTATATTATGAAATGGAGTTATGCATATTTAACATTATAAACTTATATAAATGACTTTATGCATATTTGACACTAAACCTACCGATATTTAATGTATACCTATTTCTATCACAGCGGGTCAAATGACCCATCTTCAAAAAGTCATATATTTTACGATGTATGTATAGCAAAAATATACCATTTAGTACAATTTGGTGAGTGAATAAAATAATTTTGTCCAAATAACGGTTCTAATTTGTTTATTTATTTAATTAAAAAATGAATAAAAATAAGAGAATAAAATCCCCATTTATTCCTGAATTTAGTAATAAACAATATGCAAACCTTATTCATGTTCAGTGCATATTTTGCAAATGATTGGGTCCTGGAAGGCACATTTGCCACACACATATTTTTTGCATTTGAAACAGATTTTTGTAGTTTTGTTTTCTTTGCAATATCTTATTTGGCACTTTTTTCTCACATATGAAACTGAACCTGAATTTGTTGATGTCTCCTGTATATCTTCTTGTTCTTTTTGCTGCGCATCTTGAAAATACGCATTTCGATACATCGATCCTCTACATCAGTTCCACTTTCGGAACTCAATAACGATATCGTTCTCTTTTGTCCTCTAGCTAGCATATTCAAAATATTCCCCTCTTCATCATCTGTACCCCACGGATTCGCATCCGTCCGTAGTGTCAAATGGGTCATCATGTTGTTCTATGTTATCCACTTCACTTTTAGATAGTTCCTCTTCACTGGATCCCGAACACTCTTCAGCTGTATTATTTACTTTTTCTAATAATTTGAAATATCTTGAATTCCTTCACATTTTTGGGATAAGAATTATCAACACAATAATGAAATAAGAATTATGTATTGACTCACAAAATAGCACTATAACTTGTTATTGTTGTTGTTGTTCGCGTGTCCATGGATAAGTAATATTGTGGTGGAGTAGTGGTCTAGATTCCTTCAAAAGCATTGATCACAGTCTCTGCCAATGTTGGTGCATCCCAGCTGTAGAGGATCTCCCGCAATGAATCCCTGAGTGGAACTATGCCAATCTTCAAAAGATACGCCGCAACAGTTGGGCATTCCCAGATGTGGTTGGGCGTGAGCTGGACTTCGGGGCAGTTTTTACAAGGGACATAGGTTCTTGTTTTGTCCGGATGGATCTTCATGCCCCTATAATGCTCAGTTCTTAGCCTGGCAATAGTGGATGTTATATTTCTGGGACAATCGAATTCTGTTAAAAGGGGTTTCTTATATGTGTGAGTCATAATTCTATATCTGGCCACTGCGTTAGCATCAGCAAGTGTGATGGTGGTGCACTTCTGATCTAGTTCTCTAGTCTCTTTGGCCAAAGAATCCGCACATTCATTTCCCTCAATGTTGACATGTGCAGGTATCCATTGTAGGACCACAGGATTTTCCCTTGCTGTGCAACCTTTCGAGAAGGACTATAATTTCGGATGTGATGTTGGTCTCTCCGTTTCTGATAGCTTCTAAAGCGGATTTAGAATCTGAAAAAATTGCTATTCCTTCTGTAGAATCTATAGCTTGAGAGTCATTCAGGTATAAGGCGAGGGCTTCTTTAATCGCCAAGAGTTCACTAGTGAAGTTAGAGGCTATTATTCTTGTATTGATTTTGTGTTTGCAATTTCTGCCATCTGGAAAGAGGATGGAAATTCCAGCACCTCCATTGTTGAGGGATCTGTCAGAGGAGCCATCAGTGTAGGCAATTGCATAGCTTCCCTGGGAGAGCTTTTCTATTGTTTCAAGTCCTTTTTGTCTGAGAGCTACAGGGTCTTCTTTTTTAGAACACGGTTGCAGCAATTTAAAACCAAACTTGGTATTCTCGGGTGGTTTTCTAGGAATGGGGGGCTCTTGAAGGAAATCCAAAGAAGAATGCTCCAAATTGATCTGTTTTCTGATGTCTCCATCAAGCTGGAGAGTCCAGGATCGTTTAAGCCTGGTAGTTTCTTTCCATTTATTGAGGATTCTAAGCACTATAACTTGAAATTGTCTATTCTAGCACTATAACTTGAAATTGTCAAACTAAAACTGAAATCTAACACTCGATAGGTATCAACAAGTATGATGCAAAACAGCAAAATTCTGATGCAATAGAAAAAATGATTTGATCACGCAATCTATTACACCGGTCAAATGACCCATCTCGATAGGTAGGTTCAGTTGTATATATTTCTCGTTGAGAAAAATAAATATTGAAAAATACATTGGATATAAATTATAATAAAAGTCGTAAAGTCAAATGGTGATGTGATAACGTTGTATGTAAGAGATTTTGCCGGAAAGTTTAAAAAGGATCATTTGACCCGTCGTGGTAGGTTCAGTGATAACATAATAAAATTATATAAACAGCTTTAAGCATATTTAACATTATAAAATTATATAAACGACTTCATGCATATTTAACATTATAAAATCATATTAATTAATTTAATTGCAAAAGCTCACATTCTATATGCAATACAAATTTCTTTAAAAGTAACCGTTGAAATTGGGAAAACAAAATGTTTGGGGATTTTTTTTTACTTTAAATATTTGAAGTGGGAAAATAGTTTCTTTGAAGCATTCTCAAATGGATCTATACTGCTCATTTAACATATTATGAGCTTTTATGGACATTTAATTTATTGTTGAGTGATCGGCTCAACAATTCTTTATGAATTTTGAATAAAAAATTTCAGTTGAAAAATTTCCAATCCTTTAACTGGTAAAGATATACAAAATCTGAAGAAAACTGCTTATTTTGCTGCATAGGCCTATGTTCGTAAAAGAAACAACAACAACAACAAAAAAAAACATAATAGCATATTCATTAATAAATTACTAATATTCTTCAAAATGTGCTTTATGTATAAATCTGTATTATGTCAGAGTATAAATTCGTCTTCAAAGAAAATTATCGATATTCACAAAATGTTATGGTATATGAAAATGCTTATATATTCGAGCGGGGACAAACCCGACCTGGTTTCCACATTTTCATGCATTATCTAAAACGGGATAGCTTTGCCATCGGTCAGACCAAAACAGGGCAAATGATGAAAATATGATTAAAGTTTAAGCTTAATACTGGGGGGGGGGGGGGGAGCGTTCGTTTTAATATGAAAGGGGGATGTACTGGCTGACAGTGGCGAAGCCTGATAAAATTCTTTGGGAGAACATAAAACCAGGGCAACCAGGGTGAAACCTATTAGCAAATAAAACGCTACATTGTTTTCTGCTTTTTAATTTTTAATTTGCCCCGGTATTCGAGATATTCTCCCCCATCCCCCCCCCCCCCCAAAAAAAAATGTGCCTTCCTATGACAGGCCTAGGACGGGCTAGTCCGGTAAGGTTCAAAATCCAAAGGATTAAAATATACAAATATACTACGAAAACAACGGAACCAAATTTCAAGTCACAATGAATAGTGAAACTTTGTTAGTTAGGGCTTCAATGCTTTGAAACACAACAAAGGTAAATGGCCTTGACACGCTGCCACTGCTGACTGACAATTCTATTCATTGAATTGCGGTAGTATTGAATAGATAGTATGTGGTAGTATTGAATATAAGTAGTATGTGGTAGTATTAAATAGTACTGAATTCAAAACTAAAAAACGTTTTGAACTCAATATATGAAATAACGGGCAGAGGGCATGGCTGAAAAAGTCGACTGTACAGTGATTTGTTGTCGCCCACTTTCTTTATAAAAAATCTCGCTCACCGATAAGCTCTTAAAAGTGACAGATGAAAAGAAAAACCCGTAGAAGATATAAATTGCCATGTTTTTGGGTGCGTCTTTAGATATGAAGTTATGTTGGTATTTTCTGTCGTTTAATATCTGATTTATCCTTGCTTCATTCGGAATTATCTGTAAACAAAATGGCATTTTTTACGTTTAGAAAACAACTACACCTGTAACTCCATATTAGGGTACTTTCAGAAAAGAGTTTTCATGTTATTTTTAATAAACTTAAGAGTTATTTTTTTCTGCTTTTTTTTTTACTCTCTCTCTCTCAAACAGTTATTAGATGTAGTCTTAAACTAGTTCTGCTTATATTTGTATTAATCTTATTTGTTAATTTAATAATGGAGTTTACAGTTGAATTAAGGTTAGACGATTAGTAATTTTCAGTACTGGTTAAGCAAAAATATATTATTTTTAATTAATTGGTTTCGTCATTTACTTTGACTCATATCACGTCAACAACCACCCAACTGAAGGATGACGAGCTTATATAACCTCAGTTTCTCGTCCATATTACCTCTGAGAATAAATAGATCGGAAAAAAGTGCTTAACTTACGAAGTATTTATTCAATTTACAAAATTTGAGAAATTTGTAGAACTCACCAAAAAACACCATTGGCAATATTTCTCCAAATTTGATCCCAATGTCACGACATTTGTCGCCAAGGTCAAGCAATCAGGATCTTCAAATTTTGACAGTGGTTTTCTATTACGTGTTCATAACAATATGATGTACTTCCGTTACGTGCTTTATTCATTGAGTATAGGACGATATAAATACAAGCTGTATAATGATATTAAATAAAGAAATTACAACATAAATTACTGCGCAAATAAAACTAAAAACATAAATCGTTTTTGAAATACTTCAATTTACTTCTACCGTATTACTTCTCTTATGTCACATAAGATGGCGCCACCACTGCAACAGTTTAAATTTTTTATAGCACATCGTCAAATTCTCATTTGGTTCTGATCTCTTAGTTTAATCGTACTGAAAAAAGGAACCCAAGCTTTCGAAACGATAGTCTGATTTTATCATTTTGTTTGCGCAGCAATTTAAGTTGTTATTACTTTCCCGGTATATATAGTATAATGTACAAGGAAAGTATTGTGGAAAATTGAAAATTTGAATTAAAGTTTTTGACGCAAACTCACGTTTCAAGCATCCCTGAATTCGAACGTTTTTAAATGTGTGTGTGTGTGATTCTGTGGATGCGATATCTCACGAACGAATGGAACGTTTCGAGCGACATTTTATGCGATTTAATTGCAATCAATCAATACTAGAACCCTAATAATTTTAACAAGAAAGATCAATCATGCTTAAAGCATTGATTATGAAACACTTTCCAACTTCAATGCAATTTTATTTAAAAAAAAGTCTAAAATGCAATACATTCCTCGGTAATATTTTAAAACTTATCACAATACTACATTAATTTAGTATATTTGAAAACTTAAACCTTCATTGAAAAAAATGAACTTCATTCAAATGACGGCATTGAAATATAAATTGCCTGGTTTAAATATCTCTAAAATGCGATACATTCCACGGTAATATTTTTAAAACTATCATAATACTACGATAATTTATTATATTTGAAAACTTCATCGAAAACAACTGAAATTCATTCAAATGACGTCATAGAAAAAATAACACGCCTGGATCTCTCTATAAAAACAGCATTTCATTCATAACTTTCTCCCATTCATTTCATTCATCACAATACTATAATAATTTATTTTATTTAAAAATTAAAACCATGGAGCTACAAGTAATTAAACTCTATGCTTAAAACTTCATCGAAAAAAATCGTCCTTCTTTTTATAAAATCAATTAATATTTCATTCATATCAACCATACAGACTAATGGGCTAAATTATTAATGGATTTTTATGGACCATGGGCTAAATTATTTTGTGTTAAAGAAATACAGCAATTCTACTACAACTCATTCTACATATTTTGCTGTTTACATTTTACATAAGTGAAAAATAGGCTTCGTTGTAGAAATAATCAAATTTGGATAATAATTTAAACTCAAATATATTGTATTTGTGTTGTTTCAGTATGTAGATGCACAGAATTTAAATAAAAATAAAGTAGTTTTAGGACGGATACAACACTCAATATGAATTAAAAAGAACTTAAAAACTCACGATTTTGAAACAAGATGGATGCCATATATCATTTTGAGGTGGGTCACGTAATATTTTCATATCATGGTCACGTGATCGTTTCATATAAGAGGTGTAATTATTATTTTAATTTTTATTTAAAAAACTACTGAATATATTTCGCTAAATTTTTTTTTATATATTTCATGGAACAATTTGAATATTACCTAAAATTTTCGAAGCAATTTGTGAATTTTAAATCCGCCTAAAAAATGTTTGAAAAATTAGGTCCCATAGGGCTCAATGTATTTCATTTTTTCAACCTGGGTTCAATCCAAAACTAATTGGGTGATATTGTTCATTTATATTCCCATAGGTCCTACAGACAGTCTGAACAACATACTAAAATTTCATTTTGATGAAGTCATTTTTACGGCAGTTATCGTGCTAACGGACAGACAGACAGATAGACAGAATGAACAAAGTCATAAACACTTTTCAACTATGTTGTGAAGTGTTAAAAACGATCGAACTTTTGGAAAACTATCTAATTTTCGAAGGAATGTTTGTAAAAATTATAATAAAATCCAGAAGATTCAATAATGTTAAATAAATAATCATATTATACGTAATTTTTCATCAGAAAACGAATGACATAAGCTTTAGAACTAACTCTAGAGTGAATCGTTTTATAGAAATTGCACGTTTTTCAAGTAAATTTGTCTAGAAAATTACATAAAATAAAAAAGTAGCATCATCAAATAGATTCACGTTTTATTTTCAATATTATGTTAAAAATTTGTTAACATCACTGTTGTGAATTTAGTTTATACTAGCAGCATACCCGTTCTTCGTACAGAATATATAATATAAAGAAACTTATAATTCGCATTCATGTGCAAATTTTGATAAAATATTAAATTTATTGCTCCTAAAGAGAAGTTTAAGAATATATGTTCTCACTATGCAAAATTATATTCACGGGCAGATCCGTAGAATAAAACATCCTGGCCCCTTTTGTAAGCAAATTTACAAAAAAAAAAGGAATTGAATCAATATATGTAACCTCGTACTACTTATATTGTCGCAGATTAGACAATATGCCAGTGTGTTGGTAGAAGATTACCCGTATTACAATATGAGTCTCAAAAATATTTGCCAAAATAAAAGAGATGACGTAATAAATTGAAAATATCACTAATCCCCGTAATCTTTATACCAGAAGCTCGTAATTGATTCCAATATAAGCCAATACACCTGTACTACTTATATTCTCGTAGATTAGAAGATATACCCGTACATTTGTAGATTACTCGTACAACGTACTATATATGAGTTTCATCAATTTTCATCATAAATAAACAATGGCATAATAACTTGACAATATCAATAATCCCTGAATCAACAGTCCCCGAAAATATCAATGATAGTAATGTTTAAACCTGAAGACCGTAATTGATATTATCCAATCAAAAATGCAATGTCAATGAAATTTATCTTATATACATATTTCTATTATTCAAATCGGAAAAGATTTAATAAAAATCGTATAGCACATAACGCATTGGATCCGTTGCTAAGCGACATGATATCATTTGCTTAAAATAAATTGATGGAAATCATATCGTCTGAATAATGCTATCTCCATGGAAGGTTTGGCGACATTTTTGTCAATTTAGCGATAACTTAAAAAATCGCCAAATTTATCGCCAAGTGGGACTGTAGAACTGATAATCCCATTTTGCGACAAATTGACGGAACATCATCACAATACTGTCCCCTAACAAAACATAATTAATTTCATTTATTAAGCGCAATTTTATCAATTCCATGATATTTTTATGGATTTACAAATATTTTTATCAATTTGGTGATATTAAAAAAATTCGTTAAATGTGTTACTAAGTAGGATGGATGAACTAACCGACAAATGCTACCGAAACACCATTTCAATACTCTATTCTAAAAAAACAAATCATTGATTTGCGTCATTTTTATAAATTTGGAAACATTTCCGCTAATTTGGTAAAGTTTATGAAAAGTTACCAAGTTATTTAGAGATATTCCGCTAAACTCGTAGCTCTAAATTTGCAGATCTGAAGAATAAAATATCCTGATCCCGTTTGTATATACTAAATGAAATCACTAAAATTGTATTATAAGATACAGCCGTTCTACTCTTTTCTGCTTCAACAATCGGCTAAATGAATTTATTTTGTAAACACAATATATGAGTTTATTAGCTAAACACAATATATGAGCTGGAAAATGAATTTATTTTGTAAACACAATATATGAGTTTATTAGCTAAACACAATATATGAGCTGGAAACCTCTTTGCTAAAATAAATGAAAGTGATGTACGCAGTCCACAATTTATATAATTAAAAGAACAACCAAACCTTTCATTTAAAAAATATATTTTTACATCCATTTATTTATTATTCAAATAGAAAAAATAATTATAAATATTAACAACACATGTAATTTCATTCCGTTGCCGAGCAACATGATATAAGATAGAATCTTCCTCATAAAATGCGAAAATAAATAGCCATTTTGATTTCTTTATACTTTTCATCGTTGAGTAATAACTTGTGAAAGATAACCATGGAGGTAGATTTCTCCATTTAAATTCATGTTTTAAACAAATCGTGTTTTCCGATAGTGACTATTTAATGCAAAAATCCTGCACCAAACTCGGAAATAAAGTTTTATTTCATTTCGACGTTTTAAACAAACGATTTTGATCCTTTCCGTTTGAATAAACCACGGAGTTGGAGAGTATAACTCATAGGAAAAAGTTCCGTTTTCCATTAATATCTCGACAACCCCTGATCTTAGAAACTCGAAACTTGGACTAAATTTATGGGGGGCTATTTCAAGGCTATCCACAAAATTTCATTAAATTCGGTTCAGCCGTTTTTCTGTGATGATGAGACAAACGAAAATTTTGTTTTTTGCTAATATCTCGAGAACCACTGATCGTAGAAACTCCAAACATGGACTAAATTTTAAGTGGGGCTATTTCTAGGCTACCCACCGAATTTCATCAAATTCGGTTCAGCCGTTCTCCCGTGATGATGGGACAAACAGACAGACAGACAGACAGATTTTCAATTTTATTTATATAGATATAAGAAAAGCCCTTCTCTCCGTCTATGTCTGATACGCCGGCAGATAAATTTGGCGAATAATTTGTCGACGACTTTTTAAAATTCGTGCCAAATTAACGAAAATGTCGCCAAATTGGCTAAACTGACTCTAAATTAACGAAAATGACGCCAAATCGTTAAATTATTTATTAAATCTTTTAATGTATGGATTTTATAATGGATGCTATCACTATTTCTAATAGTCATATTAGATTTGTACGAAATATTAGTTGCTTTGGTACGAAATAGTTTTACATGATGTCATCCAGAAAAGCGCCAAATGTTAATGTGCAATTCAACGTTAAAAACAATGTGCCGTGGAACTTTTATTAAACATTATTTTGCTGCAAATGAAGCAAAGTCATTGTACTATGTAGGGAAAGTCATGTGCTGACCACCTCAATTTTTTTTAATTTATAGAGCGAGAGCATTTTCTGGTAAAGTTGAAGTGGACGCTATTTATAAAAATTTTACCTAATAAATAAAGCTAACAAAATTCGCTGGTGCCACGAGGATCATCTGGAAAAAATTCGACTGTATATCCAATAACCTTTGAATCCTTGCTAATTGTGGTGTGGTACAGTCATCTACTAAAACATTTCATCCGGAACCACCCTTTAGATATAAAAACTACCCATCCCAACCCTCATCTAAAATGAAAAATAAACCAGATAAAAACGTTTCCATGCATTAGAAACGCAGTGTCCATCCATTCCGCCCACTCCGCTTTATGCATGAAAATTACTCGGACGAGATGGCAACGCCAAGAAAAGAAACAAAGGTGGGAACTCGTGGACGCAACATTCACAGCTGGCACGGCGCAAAGAAATAGTTAACCCTGGCGACAAAGAAGAACCTCATCAAGGTATGCAGCCATGCATGAAGAAAGTGAGGCTAAAACAAATGTTCCCCAGTTCACGGGGTCCAATCTGTGTTTTCACACAAGTTTGTGCGCTCACGCCAATTCGGAGGAAGAGCACACCAGTTTTACTTTTTTCCCGCTCTTTCCTTGCAGGGGTGAGACACTATTTATCCATGCCGTGACAAAACGTCGTTAATGTGACGTGCCGCCGTGATGAAAGTGATGGCGTATGTACCATACCGGATGAGAACTCGAATTTTGGCGTGCGAGAGTAGGGCTTCAGAATAACAGTTTAAATACCCTTACAGAATATTTTGATAGATATGCAAGTTTTAGTTTTCTGGAAGGAATAGTGTAAGTGGCGCGTGCATTTTTATGGCAACCGAAGATATTGCGCTTTCTACTCGTTGCATTCAATTCCTCCCTTCCCATTTATGATTTATTATTTTCCCATACTATTGTACAGAGATTCAATCTTTTTACTTTCCTTATATACACAATGTATAAGGAAAGTATTGTGACGGGGTCGAAAATTCGAATTCGAGTTTTCGACGGGAGAGCACGTTTCAAGCATCCCTGATCACGAATCAAACATTTTTGAAGTGATGTCTGTGTGTGTGTGTGTGTGAAGTATGTGTATGTGTGTGTCAGTGAGTCTGTAGAGACGATAACTGACGAATGAATGGACCGATTCGAACAAAATTTGGTACAAAAATCACAATCCATAAACACTGGAAGCCTATTGTTTTTATACGCAATCGAATGTTCAGAACCCCCCTAAATTTTTGAATGAAATTTCGAAAAAATCGTCAAAAAATCAAAACCGCTCATAAAGTTGCGCAAATAGACATTTCTTATGTAATTTTTCATTAGAAAACGATTGACATAAATTTTAGAACGCTAACATGAACCGTTCTCGAGATATTGTACATTTTTCGAAAAAAATTATCAAAAAGTCATATAAAATAAAAAAAAAATATTTCCTATTGAGAAACATGCTCACTTTTCATATGTAATACCATGCGATAAATTGGGTGACATCATTCTCGTGGATCTGGCTCGTTCCATTCATGGAAAAAGATACTTTGAGTAGTACTTTTGTATTTGAACGCCAATAGTCATTTGTCTTCTGCAAGAATAACTTATTTCTTCGTCCATAACGCTTGGCGAGATTTTGGTGGAATGTCGCCAACTTGGCGGCGGCTTTTTGAAATGTTGCCAAATTAACGAAAATCTCGCCAAATGGATAAAAATGACGCTAAATCAATGAAAATGATGACTCATTGTCGAAAATTCAATATCTTGGAAAGAATATTAGTATCTACTATAAGAAAAATCTATTTTTTTACTGTAAAAGTAGAAAATTCATTACATTATATAAGGAAAGTCATGTGTTGCCCACATCAGATTTTTTACCGTTGTGTAGGAAACAGATCGTAATGTTTGAAGATCTTTTAAATTTATATTTAGTGTAGCATCCGTCCTAAAACCACTTTATTTTTGCATATTATCTGCGTATCTACATTCTGCGCCAATGCAATTACAATATTTTTTATTTTAAATGACCACTAAACTTTGATTATTCCTTCAACGAAGCCTACATTTAATGCTATAATATAGTATACAGAATGTAAACAAATCCAACGACTGCAATGTGAGTTGTATAAGAATTGCTGAATGATTTTTCACGCAAAATCATTTACTCTAGAGTCTGGAATATAAGTGATATGAATGAAATATTCATTGACGTGTAAAAAGCAGACGATTCATATTTCGATGACGTCATTTGAATAAAACTCAGTTTGTTTAACTAGTATTTTCTTTTTCTATGAAGTTTATAGTTTTCAAGTATCATTAATTACTGTATCATGTGATAATTTAAAAATATCTACGCTGAATGTATCACATTTTAGAGATGTTTAAATGAAATTGCATTTTAGTTGGAAAGTGCTTCATAATCAATGCTTTAAGCATGATTGATCTTTCTTTTTTCTTCTGACGTTAAGTTCTTGAGTGTGATTTTACAGAATGACTTAGATTAGAATCATTTTTTTTTACCTACGATTCTTTTAATTACAGTTCAATGTCTATCCTATTCTAATCTTGTTTAAAAAACATATGGTTATTTCATTAAAATTTAAAAAAAATAAAAAATTTCATTAGAGTTACTAGATATTCGCATTACCCAAAATATATATATAAAGAGAGGTATATTTCAATTCGCTTAAAAATATTTTTTCATGGAAAAAAAAACGAATTCGGCAATTCAAAATTTTCTTTCACGTTAATCTATAATTTGTAGATTTATTATAGAAACAAGACAATTACTGACTCACTTCTCTTTGGTGTATTTCGTAAAACGCACGCAACTCTTGAGTTCACAGCCAATCTACAAAATTTGAAAAGATTTCGAAATTCGCCAAAACCCGCCAAAATAGCGATATTTCGCCAAACTCGTCACCAAGATAACTGAAATTTTCACTAAGATTACGCGATCCTGATCTTCAAATTATAACAGTTTCCTGTTAAGTATTCGTTACAATATAGATGCACCTCCGATACATATTTCCCGTTTCATCCTTGTCTCATTTCTTTTATGATTTACTCCGCATCCTGCGCAACTAAGGTGTTTCACATCAAGTTTTAATCTACATTAAGTTTTATAGAAGGTCTGACAATGTACACACTAATGAAAGCGGCGTATTGCGCGTAATAATTGTTCGACCACGTTTATTTACGAACTCGGCCTGCAAAATATTAATCTGTACCATATGACTTCTGAGATTTATATAACCTTTTGGTTATATTTTCCTTCAGTTTATGCTCTAAGTTATGATTTACTTTGTACTAACAACTTCATAATGGTTCGGCTATGTAGACCAATGCGGAGTCGGCTAAGAAGTTTCTGCAATCCTGGTATTAGAACAGGGTAAAGTTTCGGTTCGTGATAAGTAAGTATTCGTTTTCGCATTATTAGCTGTCTGGGAGTGTGACCAACAGGCAAGCGGTGTGTACAGTGGAAATGTACATAGGACTAGACAACTAGAGCTCCTGTCTAAGGTCTACTGGAATCGGTGAGTTGCACCATCCGTATTGATTTAACTACTAGTAATCTAATGCTTATAACACATCACTCAATAAGTCTCCTGTCTGACACATATATGGCAACACTGTTGACAGACCCATATGATTTCTGGATAGTACCAACCTTCAAACGACACGTGTCAAAATTTCATGACATTCTGACAATTAGTTTATAGGTTACAGAGGTTTTAGTGACCCCAGTTTTGTAATTTTCAAAACAATTGATAAAAATTAATTTCGTGTGTTGATTAAACATTGTTTTTTGATGGGGAAAAATACTGTCGAAGTCAAACTGTGACTTGTTAAGCGTTATGGAGACTCTGCACCAGAGAAATCAACTATTATTGACTGGTATGCTGAATTTAAACGCGGTCGTACAAACACCGATGATGCTGAACGCTCTGGTCGCCCAAAATCGGCAGTTGTTCCGGAAAACATAAAAATAGTCCACAAAATGGTTTTGAAAAACCGTAAAGTGAAGTTGCGTGAGATAGCTGACACCTTAAAGATATCAGAAGGTAGTGTGTTTACAATTTTACACGAAAAATTGAGCATGCGTAAGTTGCTTTCGAAGTGGGTGCCGCATTTCTTCACACCGGACCAAAAACAACATCGTGCCGACGATTCAGAGCGCTGTTTAGAGCTATTCAAGCGAGATGAGAAGGATTTCTTGCGTCGGTATGTGGCAATGGATGAAACATGGATCCATTACTACAAAAAAGAGATTTAGAAATTCGGCTGAAATGAAGAAGTGATTGCCGAAACTGAGACCTATTTTGAGAGCAAAGACAAATCGTTCTACAAAAAAGGCATCGAAAAGTTAGAGGAGCGTTGGAATGAATGTATCACTCACTCTTAAAGGAAAGTATGTTGATGAATAAAGTCGAATTTCTAAAAAAAAAAATTGTTTTTCTT
This sequence comes from Amaurobius ferox, assembly GCA_951213105.1. NCBI lineage: Eukaryota > Metazoa > Arthropoda > Arachnida > Araneae > Amaurobiidae > Amaurobius > Amaurobius ferox. The sequence continues at coordinate 93,463,960 of OX578140.1, read as the reverse complement.
AGTTAGACCGGAGACTTATTGAGTGATGTAGTATGTATCACCAAACTCCGTAATCTACAAGTTTTAAGTTCATTCAATTGAACGGCCTATGCAATATTATATCTGTTTTTCTGTATACAGACCTCTTTCATTCTACAACCAGTTAATGTAATGAATGTCCTTGCATAAATAACCTCTGTTAATAAAGAAGTTAAAGTGGTAAATCCCAAGTCCCTGTGTGCTTGCTTTAGGTGTAAGGCTATTTTGAGTTGCTCCCGAAGTTCTTAGTTGTGTCATTTTGCAGATAAATAGTGCGAACCAATCTAGGTCTCAAAATAAACTGCAGAAAATTAATATTCAGACGAGTTATCGATGAACAAGATATATCATTAAAGGGGGGGGGGCGTGACTATCTATATATATAAAGAAGAAAAGTGTGTATGTATGATCCACCATAACTGGAGAACGGCTGAACCGAATTTCATGAAATTTGTCTTGGTAGTCTTGAAATCACCCCACAAAAAATATAGGCCGTGTTTCGAGTTTCTACGATTAGCGGTTCTCGAGATATTAGTGAAAAACGACACTTCTCCTAGGAGTTCTACACTTTAACTCCATGATTCACAACGAAAAAGGTTGGACATTGTTGGTTTAAAACGTGAAAGTCAATTAAATCTCTGAGTTTTGTGGGAGTTTATTGAACGTATTAGACACGTTTGAAAATCGCAGGTTAGAGATATGAATTTAACTGGAAACTTTCACCATGGTTTATTTCTCACAGGCTTACTCAACACTGAGTTTTGTGGAAGTTTATTGAACGTATTAGACAATTTTGAAAATCGAAATTTGAGATATGAATTTAAATGGAAACTTTCACCATGGTTTATTTCTCACAGGCTTACTCAACACTGAGTTTGTGGGAGTTTATAGAACGTATTAGACACTTTTGAAAGATGCCAAGCCTCATGCTTACATCTCTCCCTTGGGAGGGGTGTGATAGATAGATAGATAGACTTTTGAAAATCGCAGGTTTGAGATATGAGTTGAAATGGAAACTATCACCACGGTTTATTTATCACAGGCTTACTCAACAACGAAAAGTATTAAGAAATCACAAGAAAGATCAATCATGCATAAAGCATTGATTATGAAACACTTTCCAACTTTAATTTTATTTAAACATCTCTAAAATGCGATACATTCAGCGGTAATATATCACAATCGGCCCTATATGTTCCGGTGTAATTTTTTATTATACTTTTGCATGGTGAGCAACGCCGGGTAATCGCTGCTAATGGTAGATAAAGGTAGCTATGGTTTAACAAAGGCTTCACTTTGCAATTGCCTTCACTTCACTTCATACGAAGTGCGAATGGTCTAAAGTTTAAACGTTTTTTTTTTAAATATAGGCTGATGCAGTGAATAATTTGTTTAACTATTTTAACCTATTTGCAAATAATTTTCATTCAAGCACTTATGGCTGTTAAAAATTTAAGTAAAGCTATTGGAGCTTTAAATAGAAAAAGAGCAAAAGAAAATAAGAAGAGAAAATAAAGAAAATATCAGCAATATTAAATTTGTCCTTTATAAAAAATGCCCCCTCCCCCCCAAAAAAAATGAAAGCATTTTCTTAAATGCTTATATTTTGAGGGGCTAAATTAAAATTTCGGGGGCCAAAATTTTAGTTCGGGGAGGAGGGGGGCTATTTTTTTTTTCTTGGAGGGCGGGAATTTTACATAATTTGCTTAAAAGAATAAATTACTAGTTACGTCGCAGAAACAAACACTGACAAAATGCAATGTTGTCCCGTTGATACACTATCATATGAATTAAAATGGCGCATAATTCACTGGTCATATATTCCTAGGTCTGCAGAAGAAAAGTACAACCAACTGTCGAATATTTGTCATTGTAGCTCTCAAATATCGGTATTTATTGCCAATCCATTCCGGGCGAAAGAGTTTCAATATCATGCCGATGACTTGAAAAAAGAAAGTTGCAACATCCGTTTCTCATATCAGTATATTCGAACAAAGAACAGACGATGCCGTGAAAGATTACTTTCCCTAAAACCTGTCGACTCCACCAATTCCAGCAGCAAAAAGAAAAATGTTCAGTAACAATAAATCCCTATACAAAAACACCATTGCGTGCTCAACGGCATTGAAAGCTGCGTATGATAAATATATTTTTCGCAATTTTTTTTCAAGTGATTTTTTTTTTTTTTGCCTTTCGTATTTGAAAAAAGAAGTAGGGTTGTTTATAGTTGTGCTCTTCGGTTGAAAAGAATTTCAATCAATTCCATTGTCATCGAACCATTGCACAAATGTGTCATAAAAACATACGATATTAACCTTTTGCTTAAGGGTGGGACAGCGTCAATCTCAAACGAAGAACCTCTCGAAAAGACAGGTCTTTGACATACCCTATCCCAAACAGTTCCCAAAAGGTTAAAAGTATTGTGAATCTTTAGGCTTAATTGATTTATTTTGGTATTGTTGGCATGCTTAGATTCGTGTCAAATCCGCTTAAACATTTTTAGTATGACACAATTAACAAGGGGAAAATTGAGAAATTGCATGCTTATTTAAATGAAGCTGAAATAATTTTTTGAGCTTCTATGTATTCTAGTATTTCTATTAAAATAAAGAAAATGCGTCGACCTAACGAATTTCTAAAAAAAAATTACATAAACAATTATTTTTACTTTCCCTACATACAGAATAATGTATAGAACTAGTCGATCATCCGAATTCAGGTTTTAGCGTGTCCTTTGCTTGTGTCTTTGGTGGTATATTTTAATTCTTTGAATTTTGAACCTTTCTGTTCCAGCCCATCGTGGGCAAATTTAAAGAATTCACACATATTTTTTTAAATGCGTTAAAATGAAGAAAACAAACAAGTAAAAAAAGTTTTAGAATCTACACTTTTATTTTAAAATGCACTAAAACGAAAAAAAAAAGCAATTCTCCTACTTTTATGCCATGCAATAACAAGAAACAGCAAGCATATATAAAGCATTGACTATGAAACACTTTCCAACTTCAGTGCAATTTTATATAAACATCTCTAAAATGCGATGCATTCCTCGGTAATATTTTTTAAATTATCACAATATTACATTAATTTATTATATTTGTAAACTTAAAATTTCATCGAAAAAAAATAATTTTTTTTCAAATGAAGGCATTGAAATATAAATTGCCTGGTTTAAACATCTCTAAAATGCGATACATTCCTCGGTAATATTTTTAAAATTATCATAATACTACAATAATTTATTATATTTGAAAACTTCATCAAAAACAAATAAATTTTATTCAAATGACATTATCGAAATATAAATCGCCTCTATATAAAAGCAGCATTTCATTCATTAACATTTTTCCGTTCCTTTCATTCATCCCAATACTATAATAATTTATTTTATTTAAAAACTTAAAACCATGGAAGTACAAATAATTTAACTCTATGCTAAAAACTTCATCGAAAAAGCCGTCTGGTTCTCTGTTGATGTTGATGACCCAGACCGTCCGACCTACCAGAAAGGTGTAAGGTAACTGTATGGACGGCCGGGAAGTGCCACCCAATTTAGACCGGAACCCAGTGGGGGAGGCATCCACAGGGACCGTACCCTCCTTCCCCTACCACCAACCTCTCGGAAGGACTTACGGACCCACATGTTTAACGTGATCGTACTCCGCATGAACACGGCGGCATATGTGGCAGCGTGCAAATCTAGCGCGCAAACCACGGGGATACCGCACCCGAGATGGCCAACAGCACGCGGCGTTCCGAGGTGGTCACCCACCAAGTACTAACCGCGCCCGATGCTGATCTGGTTCTCTGAGTAAAATCAATGAATATTTCATTCATATCAGCTATATTGCAGACTCCATGAACTAAATAATTTTTCATTAAAGAAATGCAGCAATTCTTATACAAGTCATTCTACATCTTTTGGTATTTAGATTCTCCATAAGTGAAAATTGGGCTTCGTTGTAGAAATAATCAAAGTTGGATGATCATTCAAACTCAAATATATTGTAATTGAGTTGTTTCAGTATGTAGATGCACAAAATTTTAGCAAAAATAAAGCAGTTTTGGAACGGATATAACACTAAATATGAATTAAAAAGAACTAAAACTAATATTTCAATATAAATCGACATACTCCAAAATATCACAGTATCTTTGACTAAATATATGAAATTATTACTGCAATTAAATGCATAAAATTAAAGATTCTATACATTTAGTGATGATACATATTTTAAAGTATATTGATTTTTAATGAAATATGAGTTTTGTAAAATTTCTAACTGCCAACTTTTATTGTATGAGATGAAAATGTGATAGATTTTTTTTATTTAAGTGCATTTTGAAATAAAGGTGTGGATTTTAAAACTTCTTTTGCGTTTGCTTGTTCTTTTTCTTTTATAGTTCAATTTTTTATATAGTTAAACTTCTTTTAATATTTTGAATAATTTTTAAAATCCACGCTCATTTAAAATTTATATTGAAATCATAACGATTATAAAAATTACATTCAAATATATGAGGATATTTATAAACATCATTTAATCGTTTCAAAAAACTATAGAGGTAAAGCGAAGAAGTTGAAATGCCATGTTAGGAAAACGCTAGCTAGCATCCTTTGAAAAAATAATTCAGATTCACTGGGGTAAAATAAGTTCCACTGCATTGTATGTATTTCCGTGAAGAAAGGCCTCTATTGAATTAAATAATATCCAATCAAACTGCTAATTTTGCATAAATAAATCATCAGTGCAATGCAAATTAGAGCTCAAACGATAAAAAATATTCCTAAGTATTCAAATTTATTTTACTTTTCAATTTAATTTTATCTTCATGTACTCTGTTCAACAACTAGGAAAATGTACTGATTACGTTTACTCTCAGAGAACTTTCATTCAGAAATAATGAAAAATTATACATGCTAAACACTCCAGCCAACGGCCCTACCGTGCTGAAAACACCGGTTCTCGTTAGATCACCGAAGTCAAGCAGCACCGGGCGCGGTTAGTACTTGGGTGGGTGACCACTTGGGAAAACCGCGTGCTGTTGGCACATTTCGGGCGCGGTAGCCCGGTGGTTTGCGCGCTGGATTTGCACGCTGCCACAACTGCCGCCGTGTTCATGCGGAATACGATCACGTTAAACATGTGGGTTCGTAAGTCCTTCCGAGAGGTTGGTGGTAGGGGAAGGAGGGTACGGTCCCTGTGTATGCCTCCCCCACTGGGTTTCGGTCTAAATTGGGTGGGACTTCCCGGCCGTCCAAACTGTTACCTTACACCTTTCTGGTAGGTCGGACGTTCTGGGTCTCAACAACAACAACAACAACATGCTAAATACTCCGGCCGTCCAAATAGCTGCTCAAGTCTGCGGACGAGTCGGCCGGTCTGGGTCTTCAACATGCTAAACACTACGCCTTCTTATTGCGTCAAATGAAAACTTATAGAACTTACTAGTATCTGGACCGGCTGTTTTGGCCCCGTTCAGGTTTGAACCCGGAACCACGAATATTGTATCCCGATGATTAAAAGATTCAAAGCCCCGTTCTCTGAATGTAAAGAAGACTAAGATACCTAATTTTTAGAAAAACCTCACAATATTTGCTAGATTACACTATTTAAATTCACACTTATTTTCAAAATCCTTAAGGATACTTTAAGTACAATGAATAATGGCAATACAGTTTGGATATTATTTGTGTGTTTCTACATACTTTCAGAACAGAGAATGTTCCACTCCACTACTTTTAACAATGCACTTTCTTTTCCCGAAATGTTTTTGTCTTGCCATTATTATTTTAATTTTTGGCACAAGCATATGTTCCCTGCATTTTTCAGCAGCACGGTCGATATCTGACAAACTGACAGTGGCGACCACAGCTGCTGCCTAGTGGCGGAAACCACCTGTCACTTTATGTTATGGATATAGAGCAAGGTTTGCGTGCAACCTAAAAGTTAGGTCTTGGGACAGGAGAAAGTTTATCAGATTAACTCATCTGCAAGACATCCGTCGTGCAGGGTTGCTACCATTTTTGTTGGCTGATCTCACATTTGGAAAGACGTAAAAACATTGCATTTGATATAGAACGTGACTGTGTTGATCAAAGACATAACTATGTAGATAAAAATTCACCATGTAGCATATACAACATGACTATATAGACTAAAATTTGACTATGTAGATTATGTACAGATAGAACACAACTGTGATAGAACACGAATACACAACAGAACATTTATGTAGAACATAACTATGATACTGACTCAAGATCACTGTACTTTTATTGAAATATCATACATAATTTCAATTCATCATCCCTGACACAATGGCCTACCAGTACACAAGTATTGAGTACGAGAATTTAAGTCTGTAGCGTAATAGTATAAAAATAACTAAAAAAATGTGCCTAACATATACATTTTATTTGAAATTAAAAATATTTGTAGAAAAAAAAAAGTCCATAATCTTTTGAAGAAAGAAGAATTATTCCTCATTTTAATAAGTACTTATCCTGGTCTCGTTTGTAAACACATGTACAGAAAATATGAAACTTAATCAATATATGCAAAATAGAAGCGCTAAAATTGTATGGGACACGTACTACTTATATTCGCGAATACTAAAAAGTATACCCGTGTATCAGTAGAAGATAACACGTACTACAACATATGAGTTTCTAAAATTTTTGTCAAAATAACAATAATCCCCGAATCAATCAATAATCCCGGAAAATATCAGTAATAATAATGTTTAAACCTGGAGACCGTAATTGATATAATCCAGTCAAAAATACAATACCGAAATTACAATATAATGAAATTTATTTTATACACATATCTTTCTTATTTACATCAGAAAAGATTTAATAAAAATCGTCTGCCGCATAAACACATTAGATTTAAATCCATTGCTAAGCGACATGATATATTTTCAAATAAATTGATGGGAATAATATCGTCTACATAATGATATCTCTATGGAAGGTTTAATTGTGCGTTTTTAATTAATATATAGACAACGCCTAGTCCTAGAAACTCAAAACATGGACTAAACTTTAAATGGAGCTATTTCAAATCTACCCCAAAAATTTCAACCAATGGGTGCAGACGTTCTCTCGTGGTTATGAGACAAATATACAAATAAACACACAAATAAACAAACAGATTTTCAATCTATATAAATAAAATTGAAAATCTGTCTGTTTAGTTTTATGTATGTACTAGCAGCATACCCGTTCTTCGTAAGGAGTATATAATATAAAGAAACTTAATATTCACAATCATGTACAAATTTCTATAGTATACTAAATGACATTTTTAATCAAAATATTCTGTTAAAATATTAAATTTATTGCTCCTAAAGAGAAGTTTAAGAATTTCTGTTGTCACTATGCAAAATTATCTCAACGGTCAGTTCTTAACAATAAAACATTCTGGTCCTTTTGGAAAGCAAATATACAAAAAATATGAAATTGAATCAATATATGCTAAATAAAAGCGCTAAAATTGTATGGAACCCGTACTACTTATATACTCGAATAGTAGAAGATATAACCTGTATTAGTATAGTAGATTACATGCATAAGTTGAAAATATCAATGAACCCGTAATTGATTCCAATATATGATTACCCGTAATAGATGATTACCCGTAGTACAATATGAGTCTCAAAAATCTTTGTCAAAATAAAGCAGATGACGTTTTAAATTGAAAATATCAATAATCCCCGTAATCTTCATACCAGAAGACCGTACTTGATTCCAATATATGCCAATATATGCCAATATATATTCCAATATACCTGTACTACTTATATGCTCGTAGATTAGAAGATATATCAGTGTATTTGCAGAAGATTACTCGTACAACGTACTATATATGAGTTTCAACAATTTTTGTCATAATAAAACACTGCCATATTAACTTGAAAATATCAATGACCCTTGAATTAACTGTCCCCGAAAATATCAATAATAATAATGTTTAAACCTGAAGACCGTAATTGATATTATTCAGTCAAAGATGCAATGTCAATGAAATTTATTTTATGTACATATCTTTATTACTCAAATCGGAAAAGATTTAATAAAAATCGTATGCCGCACAAACACAGTGGATTTTCATCCGTTGCTAAACGACATGATATGATTTGCTTCAAATGAATTGATGGAAATCTTATAGTCTGAATAATTCTATCTCCATGGAAGGTTTGGCGACATTTTCGTCAAATTAGCGACAATTTAAATATCGCCAAATTTACGCCAAGTGGGACTGTAGAACTGACAGTTCCTTTTTGCGACAAATTGACGAAACATCATCACAATACTGTCCCCTAACAAAACACAATTAATTTCATTTATTAAGCGCAATTTTATCAATTTCATGATATTTTTATGGATTTACAAACATTTTTATCAATTTGGTGCCTTTTTTAAAATTCGCTAAATGTGTTACTATGTAGGATGGATGGACTGGCCGACAAATGCTACCTAAACATCGTTTCAGTACTCTCTTCTGAAAAACGAATTTAATTTAATTAATTTTAGTAATTTTTATCAATTTGTCGACATTTCCGTCATTTGAATAACGTTTAAGAAAAGTTGCTAAGTTAGCGATATTCCGCGAAATTCGTAGCTCTGAATTTGCAGATATGCAGAATAAAATATCCTGATCCCGTTTGCATATACTAAATGAAAACACTAAAATTATTATAAGATACACCTATTTTACTCTTTTTCTGTTTCAACAATCGGCTAAATGAATTTATTGGGTAAACACAATATATGAGTTTATTAGCTAAACACAATATATGAACTTGAAAACTCCTTGCCAAAATAAATGACAGTGATGCACGCAGTCCGCAATTAATATAATTAAAAGAAAAATCAAACCTTTCATTTATCAAATATATTTTTACATCCATTTATTTATTGTTCAAATAGAAAAAAAAATAAATATTACCAAACACATTTAATTTTATTGCGTACCTGAAAATATCAATAATAATAATGCTTAAACCTGAAGACCGTAATTGATACTATCCAGTCAAAAATGCTATAAGAAAAATCAAATCGTTCTTTTCTAAAATATATTTTTACATCCATTTATTTATTATTCAAATAGAAAAAAAAATAATAAACAAACACATTTAATTTAATTGCGTTGCTGAACAACATGATATAAGATAGAATCTTTCTCATAAAGTGCGAAATTAAATAACCATTTTGATTTCTTTATACTTTTCATTGTTGAGTGAATGCTTGTGAAAAATAAACCATGGACATAGATTTTCCATTTAAATTCATGTTTCAAACAATTCATGCTTTCAGATAGTGACTAATTAGCGCAAAAATCCTCCATCAAACTCAGAAATAAAGTTTTAATTCACTTTGACGTTTTAAATAAACGATTTTCATCCTTTCTGTTTGGATAAACCACGGAGTTAAGAGAGTAGAACTCCTAGGCAAAAGTTCAGTTTTTCATTAATATCTGGACAACCCCTGTTCTTAGAAACCTCAAACTTGGATAAAATTTATGGGGGGATATTTCAAGGTCACCCACAAAATTTCATTAAATTCGGTTCAGCCGTTCTCTCGTGATGATGAGACAAACGAAAGTTTCGTTTTTTACTGATATCTCGAGAACCACTGGTCGTAGAAAAGCAAAGCATGGATTAAATTTTAAGTTGGGCTATTATCAGGTGACTCACAAAATTTCATCAAATTCGGTTCAGCCGTTGTCCCGTGATGATGGGACAGACAGACAGATTTTCAATTTTATTTATATAGATATGCAAATAGAAAAAGATCATTGTGCCTTCGACATTGAAATATCGTACATAACAAACCTCATCCTCTGTCACAATGGTTCATGAAGTGACACAGACTGTGAGTACAAATGCACTCAATAAATAAACGCATAAATAAAAAATCTGATGTGGGCAACACATGACTTTCCTTATATAATGTAATAAATTTACTACTTTTACAATAAACAAAATAGGTTTATCTTATAGTAGATACTTATATTCTTTCCAAGATATTGAATTTTCTTCAATTAGTTGTAATTTTGATTGATTTAGCGTCATTTTTATCTATTTGGCGAGATTTTTGTTAATTTGGCAACAATTAAAAAAGTTGCCAAGCTGGCGACATCTCGCCAAATTCGTCGCCAAAATTTCGCCAAGCATTATGGTCGAAGAAATAAGTTATTCTTACAGCAGATAAATAACTATTGGCGTTCAAATACAAAAGTATTACTCAAAGTATCTTTTTTCATGACTGGAACGAGCTAGATCCACGAGAATGATGTCACCCAATTTATCGCATGGTGTTACACATGAAAAGTAAACATGGTTCTCAATAGGAAATATTTTTTTTTTTATTTTATGACTTTTTGATAATTTTTTTGAAAAATGTGCAATATCTCGAGTACGGTTCATGTTAGCGTTCTAAAATTTATGTCAATCGTTTTCTAATGAAAAATTACATAAGAAATGTCTATTTGCGTAACTTTATTAGCGGTTTTGATTTTTTGACGAATTTTTCAAAATTTCACTCAAAAATTTAAGGGGGTTCTGAACATCCGATTGCGTATAAAAACAATAGGCTTCCAGTGTTTACGGATTGTGATTTTTGTACCAAATTTCGTTAGAATCGGTCCATTCGTTCGTCAGTTATCGTCTCCACAGACTCACTGACACACACACACACACACACACACACACACACACACACACACACAGACATCACTTCAAAAATGTTTGATTCGTGATCAGGGATGCTTGAAACGTGCTCTCCCGTCGAAAACTCGAATTCGAATTTTCGACCCCGTCACAATACTTTCCTTATACATTATGTATATAAGGAAAGTAATAGAGTGTTGTACTAAATTAGTGGACGGAAGTGCCATTCAATGACCAGAGTAACAATCCGGTCAATCTTGTTGAAATATGACCCTTCCGAGATTGTGGAATACGATAAGAAGTGAAAAAAAAAGCCTTTCATCAGAAGTCTTTGTGAATATGCATCGATTCGGGCCAAAGGATCTCAAATTTCGTGAAATGGGTTGGCAATGCGGCAGAAAACAGAAACTCCGCCGTCGTCAAGAGTATGAGGTGTAATGATGGATAGTGCTCCGATGAACACTGAGGTAGCACGAGGCTATGTTACGTAAATTAGACCTTTGGAATCATGGTGATATGTGGAATAGAATTCTCCCCAGGCTAGGATTATTCATCATAAGTTTGAATACAGAAAGTTTAAAAAGAAACGTGCGAGGGGAGGAGTGGGAATATTTGAAAATTGCATTTTCATGTAGCTACTTAAAGTACCTTTCAAATGAAGAATTACTTTATACAATTGATGGTTTTAGCTTTGATTACTGAATTTTGTTCTTAACTATATGAATGTATGAACATACCGCGAATGAATAATTAAATAGTGCTCATATCTTGATGATAAAGCCATTGGCAGACTGGTGAATACATTATAAGGTTGGAAAACCAAAATTTTGATATTTTGTTTCGTATGCATCAATAAACCACTGCAATGTCGAAAATAAAAACCATAATTTAAACAAAAAGTCGGCGGTAGCTCGGATTTGGGTGAATAACATTTTGTAAAATAAAACTCCAGTAAAGTCCAATTGATGAGTTTCATGTGACGTCACGTTCGCGATTCCACTGCACAGCGGCCATGTTCTTTGTAACATCGGTCTATCCGTACGTAAAATGATAACGTTCATATTACTTGAAAAATTTATTTCCTCATAATATATTACATAGAAACATACAGAATTAAAATGTACTTTAATTGTGAAATAGATAAGGAAAAATAGTTAGGACAATTTAAGGTGATAAGAATATCAACACATCCAAACGAATATAAATTTTTATAGATTTTCAATGTTAAACATCAAATAGTTAGCCTTATTATCTACCAAGTAAATAATATGAACTGATTATTTCGCAAATTAGTTAGTATATTCACTTATAATAAATATATTAAGATTTTCACATTATTGCATTAAAAGAAATTAAATAAATAAGCATCAAAAGTACCTTTACTTCTTGTTTTGTAGCCTGACTTGGAGTAACTGTAAAATATAGCGCTACATCAGACCATTTAACGGATGGTATCAGAACCGGCGATCGAGAAAAACTTTGTAATGGAATAATATACGGATCGTCAGATAAACCCGTAATAAATTTTTCTCTATACCTCTGTTGGCTTTCTAAAGGCAATTTCTCGATGTAATCAGATAATTTCATATTGTAAACCTATCTATATTAAGAAAAAATCGCTACACTATGTTAACAACTAACACTTAAACATTGAAAGAATACAATGATGGCGGATGGCGTCTACAAAGAGTATGGCTGTGAATGTGACACATTGTGAATGTGACACATGAAAATAGCACATTGTTTTTTTACTTTGCTGGGTGGTATATAAATTAAACTTATACAAGATATCTAACGAGATTTTGTAATCAAGTTAAACTATAAACATTAATACGACTGAACCATCGAACTGAATAGATGGATGTTTATAATAATTATAAACATCCATCTATTCAGTTCAAACATCATCAATCGTTAAACATCTTCAGTATCCTCAAGTTTATTTTACTTCTTAATGTTTTTGTAAGCAAAACAAAATATCTTGTGCTTGTGCAAAATATCTTGTGCTTGTGCAAGCAACACATTGATCTGCTACACTCGTAACATTTTAAATATTGTAGCTTTCGTACCCATTGAAAAATCTAGGTTGAAATGCTAAAATATCGAAATTATAACCACTATACTTCGAAAACTATGAGTTCGATCTAAAATCCAATTACATACACTTGTCGTAAGAGAGATAAAGATACACAAATTCTTGCTTATTGTTCACTTTTAGTTTTTGACTAGAGTAACAAAGCTTAATAAGAGAAAACTCTCTGCTTTATTAGCATAAAAATTAAATCCACATGTCACTGTTCGAAAGTCTGTTTATGAAATTTTGGAATGATTACAATATTGGGGTAATTTATATTGTCGATTTCTATATTAAGTTGTTTATACAATGCTATTAATTATTTCGAAACAATATTTATATTTTGTGTTACATATTTATGGGAAGCATTTTATTATAACAAATTTATTAATTATTCCATACATTTTTTTTTACAAATAATTGCATAATTATCATAAGTTTTGTCAGCATATGTTATAACATAATTTTGTAGATTTTTAATTTCAGACTTCATTGAATTAGGATGCATTTAGAATGAGACGTATAATGTATTAAAGCATGAATTAAAGTCTTGAGCTAACAGCAATTTCCAAGGACAAAATGCTTCAATAGAATAGTTATATTTCAATGGCATTTTGTAAAGAAATCGTTTAACATCTAAGCATAGTGAACTTAATATTGCATTTTTATTGAAACAGCTTGGAGTTCTGAATTTAGTACCTAGACACATAAAACGTCTTCAATTTTTATCTTTAACAATATTTAAATCCCCCTGTAGTGCATTTGTTAATACAGATTATCACCATAATCTGTATTAACAAATGCACTCAATTCTAGTGATGTACAGCTATATAAGTTTGGTATATCATTTTTGCTTTCCTTATATACATAATGTATAAGGAAAGTATTGTGACGGGGCCGAAAATTCGAATTCGAGTTTTCGACCAGAGAGCACGTTTCAAGCATCTCTGATCACGAATCAAACATTTTTGAGGTGATGTGTGTGTGTGTGTGTGTGTGCGTGTCAGTGATTCTGTTGAGACGATATCTCACGAACGAATGGACCGATTCGAATGAAATTTGGTACAAAAATCACAATTCGTGAGTACTGGAAGCCTATATTGTTTTCAAACGTAATCGAATGTTCAGAACTCCCCTAAATTTTCGAGTGAAATTTTGAAAAATCATCAAAAAATCAAAACCTTTAATAAAGTTACGAAAGTAGACATTTCTTATGTAATTCTTCCTTAGAAAACGATTGACATAAACTTTAGAACGCTAGCATGAACCGTTCAAGAGATATTGCACATTTTTCAATTAAATTTATCAAGAAATCCTATAAATTAAAAAAAATAGTAACTGTTGAGAAACATGTTCACTTTTCATATGTAATACCATGCGATAAATTGGGTGACATCATTCTCGTGGATCTAACTCCTTCCATTCATGAGGAAAGATACTTTGAGTAATACTTTTGTATTTGAACGTCAATAGTCATTTATCTGTTATAAGAATAACTTATTTCTCCGTCCATAACGCTTGGCGAGATTTTGGCGACGAATTTGGCGGAATGTCGCGAACTTGGTGACTTTTTTAAATGTTGCCAAATTAACGAAAATCTCGCCAAATGGATAAAAATGATGCTAAATCAATGAAAATGACGATTAATTGCCGAAAATTCAATATCTTTGAAAGAATATAAGTATCTACTATAAGAAAAACCTAATTTTTTTACTGTAAACGTGGTAAATTCATTGCATTATAACATATAAGGAAAGTCATGTGTTGCCCACATCAGATTTTTTTTTTAATTTCTATAGAAATTCAATTATAATTAAAGATTTTATAGCCTAAAGGAACAGCGTATTTAAAAAACTTTTTAATATTCATATTTTAATAGGAAATATATTCATTTCAAGCATATTTATTTCACTCATTAAAGATTAAAATATCTGAAAAATTAAAAGTTATTAAGCAACGGGTTTGTGAAAGTAAGAACACAGATTGCATCTGAAAATATTAGGTTATCTGAAATTTTGCATTTCTTTAGGTAAATATTTACAAGTTTCGCTTTCTTAAGAAGCAAGTCATAAAAAGATGATTAAATGCTGATTTAAATCTAATTTAAGAAAATATTGTAAGTCTTTTTTGTATTGTATCCAAGACCTGACAGTTTTCCAGTTAATGGCTGTCATAAAATTTTCGTATAATGAGATAATTTGGGATTTTAAGTTTGCTTGACTATAGCTGTGTTTGGCATGTTTTTTACTTCTGTATAATCTACCACTATTGTTGTTTTTTATACTTAAGATTTCATGAATAGTATCTGTTGAGTTATTGTTCAGAAACGAACTTTTAACTATGCTACCTTTGTGTAGCAATTGATTTAAGTCTTAAGGAAAAACTGTATTCAAGTAAATCATATATTAATTTTCTCGAAAAATCCTTGCTTGAGCATTTTTTACGATTGCTAGAATTTTGATACATGCATATTGTTTACCTCTAAACAATTGGAACATCACAAGGATCCACTAGTAGCTCTATGCTCACCAATATTTATCTTTACTTTAAGAAAAGCAATCCACTCTGATTAAACATAACATTTCTATTTTTCGCTACATTGATGATGTTTTTCTTTGTTTTCATGCTCCACATGATTCTTTACACGCACTTAATATTAATCCATCTAATCTTGAGTTAATACCTAATGAATCCCACCCTTCCAAATTTGTAAATTACCTTAATATCACTATTTATATACAAAATAACTCATTCAATACTACTATTTATGACAAGGGACATCAATTTCAATTTAATTTAAAATTCTTCCCTTATTATTCTTCTTACCTTAGAGTTTAAACATCTAATCATTAACTATTTGCTCCGTATCAAACGCATGGATAGTAATAAGTGTACACGATTACATATTAATCGTCTAAAAAGTCTATGCTCTTTGTACAATTTTCCTATCTTATTTGTAGATCGCAGTATAAGTACAGTACTCAAAAAGTAGTGAAAACACAGAAAAATAAACACCGCTCCTGTTGTAAAAATAAAAACTTCCAAATACTAGAAAAACAGTAACTTCGGTCACACAAAAAATTGTGCAAACTATTTTTAAAAAATCTGATGTGGGCAACGCAACACATGACTTTCCTTATATAATGCAATGAATTTGCTACATTTACAGTTAATAAAATGGTATTCTTATAGTAGATACTTATATTCTTTCCAAGATATTGAATTTTCGTCAATTAGTCGTCATTTTCATTGATTTAGCGTCATTTTCATTGATTTAGCGTCATTTTTATCAATTTGGCGAGATTTTTGTTAATTTGGCAACAATTAAAAATGTTGCCAAATTGGCGACATTCCGCCAAATTCGTCGCCAAAATCTTGTCAAGCGTTATGAACGGAGAAATAAGTTATTCTTACAGCAGATAAATGATTATTGGCGTTCAAATACAAAAGTATTACTCAAAGTATTTTTTCATGAATGGAACGAGCTAGATCCACGAGAATGATGTCACTAAATTTATCGCATGGTATTACATATGAAAACGTTTATTACGTTTTCCAATAGGAATTTTTTTTTTAATTTTATATAACATTTTGATAATTTTTTTTTAAAATATGCAATATCTCGAGAACGGTTCTTGTTAGAGTTCTAAAATTTATGTCAATCGTTTTCTAATGAAAAATTACATAAGAAATGTCTATTTGAGTAACTTTAATAGCGGTTTTGATTTTTTGACGAATTTTTCAAAATTTCACTCAAAAATTTAGGGGTGTTTTGAGCATTCGATTGCGTATAAAAACAATAGACTTCCAGTGTTTGCGGATTGTGATTTTTGTACCAAATTTCGTTCGAATCGGTCCATTCGTTCGTCAGTTATCGTCTCCACAGACTCACTGACACACACACACACACACACACACACACATACTTTCACGCACACACACACACACACATACTTTCACACACACACACAGACAGGCATCACTTCAAAAATGTTTGATTCGTGATCAGGGATGCGTGAAACGTGCTCTCCCATCGAAAACTCTAATTTGAATTTTCGACCCCGTCACAATACTTTCCTTATACATTATGTATATAAGGAAAGTAAAAATAACCGCTTCGGCGGGTGAAGAAAAAGTTAAAAATACTAGTAAAAATACTAGTTAAAAAGGCAGACACCTAAATAGAATTAAAAGTAAAAACAGGCTACGGTTCCAAAGAACAGCGTTATCCCTATTTTAAATGCTTTCGATCGTAGTGGTAACTTCACGGTTCGTTTCTGAACTCTTGGGTGTAACCTACCACCGATCACCATCTACTTCCACTCCCTATCAACTGATCCACTCCATAACGCTTTTAATCTCGCGTGGTTAGGATTCCAGATGGCGGTCGTTTCAAGATTTGTGAGTTGCCTTTTTTGCATGTTTGTGCATTTGTGTGTTGTATTTTTCATGATTATGTGTTATTTTATGGTATTTTAGTTGAATATTATCCTCTTGTGTCGTTTCTCTGTGGATCTCGTTTATTCCGCTGTTGGGCACAGATTGCATAAATTTCTAACCATGTGTTTTTATTCTATCATAGAAACAACGGATTTTAGTATATCTGTCTAGAATGTGCACCTGAAGACGTTTCTGGCACTATTCATTGATATATTTTCTTTTTCCTGGTCATTCAATGGTCTACTTTTCGAGCCCTTTCTCGTCAAGTTTTGCTTTTAATGTTAATTAAATATACGTTGTTTTGCGACCCACGGTTTGATGATGTGTTTACAGATATGCACTCCTGCACATTTTGCGTTTATCATTTTAATTTATATATTACTTACATTAGATTATATATATATATATACATACATATATATATATATATATATATATATATATATATATACCCCCCCTTTTTTGAGATTTCTTTGTAGAATTTTTCTCTTTTATATATATATATATATATATATATATATATATATATATATATATATATATATATATATATATATATATATATTAAAATAGTAAATCCAATGGTACAATAGAAGAAGTAACTCATAATACACTATCTTAAAAAATTTTTATGCCTACAGAATTCAATGAAATAAAATGAAATACAACAATAAAGAGGAAATTATAATACATATTACAGTTCAGAAAGCTAAATATAATCAACAAATGTCAATGGAGAGGAATTGAAAAAAGGAATACCAAAATAATCACGCATTAAAGCTTGCTCGTGGAAGAGCTCTAGGCTTAAGAATAGTTCATTTCGAAAAAATTCTTCATCAATTCCTAATTTTTAAACGAAATGAACACAAAAATGCTTGTTTCTGAAACACAAGATAGATTTTATCTATAAACATGTGTTATTAGGATGACAAGCATAAAGATTGAAAAAATAGAAAGGAAACATAAATACCTTAAAATACACATCAAATGTACAATCGTGTCGAGCAAAAAATGACTAGACCAATATTGCCATTCGATAAAGAGTAAAGAAGTGATGTACTGTTGCCAAAGTGAGTAATAAAAACCGTACTGCGTAATGGCAGTAAAATGTAATATTCTACAGTAAAAGCTGTAAAATAGAAAGATGAAAATATATTGTAATGTAAAAACAAGAGAATGTAGAAGTAAGGCTAAAATAAGATACTAAGGAATATATATATATATATATATATATATATATATAACTTAAACTGAGAATGTATTGCAAATAGAAATATGTATTTATGTACAAAATAAACTAATATATTTGAGATACTCACATAATTAAAGAGAAGAAATAGAGGAGTTAGAATTTAGTTCAAAATTTAAATTATAAAATATATCTCTTTAACCAAATTTGATAAAACAAATATCATAAATCACTGAAAGAATGTATTTCCTTAAACCAAAAGTGAAATGTATTTTGCTAAGGCATTATCTTTGTTCAACAGCTTTTTTGCACGTTACAAAAGAACAACATGCAGTTTTAAAAAGTTACGAAGAAAGTGAACGATATTAAACATGTAGAAAACATTTTCAAACGCCAAGTTTTCGGAAACTGCATTCCAACAGCAGATTTCATTAGCGAGATTCGAAAGTAATGAAAGTTTCATTCACGTCACGTATTCTTTAAACTGTGCTGGGAGAACAATCGAAGTGCGTTTCGTCAGTTTTCTCGCCCTCTAACATTTTATTTTCGAACAGCTGTTTTCACACCTTGCGTTGCTTCAAAAACCAACATCTGCTTCGGATCAGAAAGCAGTACGTGCAACTAAAGTAAATGAAGTAGTAAAATTGTTTGAAACGTTTGTATGCAGATGAGGTTTCTTATTCCGAAATATTTTGGATAAATAGAAGCTTTGAGGGTTTTCTGGAGATGCATTTGAAGTAAAAATTGAAGACACTCTTCGTTAAGTGAGCCCATTGCGATTTTATTTTGCAAATGGGATAAGTCATTCATCAGACGACTTTTATGTACAACATTTAGTTTCCTCTAAGCACTGTTTACATTTGTTATGTAAATAACGTCTAGGGTCGAGGTAAGGCTTCTAGATATACAGGCTGACGCAACCGCCATTTTGAGTTCAACCGATCCAGTCAGTTGTCTACCTGTGCTATTTCAATAGCGCGTACATGTTATATGCCTGATATTTCATTTTGTAAAACAGGTACTTCTGCTTTCAAAAAATTGTACCAATCATTCAAGGAAGTAGCTTAGAACGTTTTAATTTTCTAGAAATCCCGAGAAAGAGCAAGAAAATAATTTTTCTTTCGCTATGTACTGCCATCGCTTCAACTGGGAGTCAAAATGGCCGCTACTGCGCCATTTTGACTCCCAGTATTATAGGAACATTACGATTGTATTTATAGGGACATTAGGTCGAGGTACGGCTCTTAAATGTACAGAAGGGCGCAACAGTGGCCATTTTAACTCCCAGTTTGAAGGCTGTACAGTGTGTATGGCGAAAAGAAGACTGCGTTTCCGTCCTTCTCTGGGGAACTCGAGAACATCAAAATATTTTAGACTACTTTCTTGAATGATTGGTATAGTTTATCAAAGCAGAAGCACCTATTTTACAGCTAAATCACGTATCAAATACCAGCCATGTAACATGCATGTAACATTTGAAATAGCACAGGCAGACAATAACTGACTGGGCTGGTGGGAGTGAAAATGGCGGTTGCGCCAGCCCGTATATTTAGGAGCCTTAGGTCGGGGGTATCAGACTGAAATCGGAGCGTTACGAAAATTGTAAATATATTGGACGCTTATCTTCGATCCCAATAGACTTATATTTTTTTTTTCGGAAATAGGGTACCATTTACGAAAATACAAAAATAATTTCAATATTTTAATATTTTGAACTTTAAAAAAAATGTCCAAGCGAGTTTCTGCTTCATTTTACTTTCACCGGAAATGTCTAAATTATAAAAAATAGCTATAAATAGAAAACAACAATAGAAAGCTACAACGAACTGCCTGGGCAATGTTGTTCTTTGTTAAGCGCGTATACTGTTATTTGGGCCAAGAAAAGGAGCTTATAACTCCCTCCAAACAACTGCAGTCTCTTAACTGACATGTGCCTGCATTCTTCAAGGAAGTATTGTAAATTTCTTACAAGCAGCAGTTTTATTTATTGCTATTATTTCTTTCTCAAAAAATAACTTTTGGACTAAATCGTGAATTTGGCCACCAACCTATATTCACGATTAAGTGTATAAAAAATAATGCGATATTTATTTAAGTTCTAAAGTTCTTTTTTAACACTTTACAACATAGTTAAAAAGTGTTTATGACTTTGGTCATTCTGTCTGTTCTGTCTGTTCGCACGATAACTGCCGTAACAATGACTTTATCAAAATGGAATTTAAGTATGTTGTTCAGGCGGTCTGTGGGATATATGGGAATGAAAATGAAAATGAATAATATCATCCAATTAGTTTCGGATTTAACCCGGCTTGAAAAAATGAAATGCATTGAACCCTATGGGAATTAATTTTTCAAACATTTTAAAGCGAAGTTATAATTCACAAATTGCTTCGAAAACTTTAGGAAATATATTATCACATAAAATACACAAAATAATTTTCAGCAAATTATGTTGGGAAGTGTTTCAAATAAAAATTGAAATAATAATTACAACCATGATATATGAAGAGACACATTGCAAAGTAAAATATGGCATCCATTTTTTTCCCGCTGTAATATTTAAAGATCGTTTATTTAAAGTGATATTTAAAGATCGTTTAAATTTATATTTAGTATTGCATACGTCATAAAACGGCTTTATTTTTGCTCATTATCTGTGTATCTAAATTCTGTGCCAACGCAATTTCAATATTTTTAATTTTAAATTATCACTAAACTTTGATTATATTTCTACAAAGAGTTGTGTAAGAATTGCTGAATTTTTTTTGTGATATGAATGAAATATTCGTTGATTTTGCATTAAAAGGAAGACGATTTATACTTCAAATGACGTCATTTTTAATAAAGTTCATTTTGTGTTTAACTAGAATTGTCTCTTTTGATGAAGTTTTAAGTTTTCAAGTATAATAAATTACTGTAGTACTGTGATAATTCAAAAAAATATCAAGGCTGAATGTATTACATTTTAGATATGTTTAAATAAAATTGTATTTCAGTTGGCAAGAGTTTCATAATCAATGCTTTATGAATGATTGATCTTTCTTTTTTTTTAATATTTATCTATAACCATTTCTGTGTAGTGATTCGCTCTGAAATGCAAGTCTTGTAATGTGCTTGCACATACCGAATTCTTTTAAATTCTGTCAAGCGTTTATATTTTTCTCTAAAAATAACTTTCAGATTTTGATTAGTCTATATTCGTGACTAAATATATAAGAATAACACGATAAATACTTAGGTCTTGAATTTTTCTTTTTTCTCTTTTAATATTTATCTTCAATCAATCCTATGAAGTGCTAACGTTTTGAAATGTAAACAAATTACTGTAAAAAAATCTATCGCAGAATATGGTATTAAGAAGAATATTTCATATAATCATGCTCCTAGCTTCCCCTGTTTCTAAGTTCAAAAACCTATCGATCTTTCAACGCCTTTGATGGCTATCATTGACATAGCCCTTTATTATCTTTTGTAATATTTTTTTTTCATTGTCTATTCAATGGAATATAATCCTTTTACTTTGAAACAAGAGTAACATTCAAGAGCCTGTGGGCTATGCATTAAGTGGTATCAACTCGTTCTAAGCTAACATAAGCATTATTCAATGCGAGTGATAATTAAAATAAAAAAAAGCGTTATGCTTATTCTAGAATAATGATATAATGAAAATGGCAGTTTCATAATTGTTCTTTAGAGTAACATATTATCTTTGAAAACAATTCTGGTTTTCAATCAATGTATTGTCTTAAAATGTGTCGATATCATATTGCATCAATCGAAAACAGGTTAAAAGTCAAATATTATAATTTCAGCATATGATTGTCAATTCGAAAAACAAATTTAACTACATAATTCGTTTTCTAATTACACCATTTTATTGTTTTTTTTTCAAATTTTTGACCCTATAAAAATTATAGTTTTTTTTAATGCATAGTAAATATGCAAATAATCAGCAATAT
This sequence comes from Amaurobius ferox, assembly GCA_951213105.1. Lineage (NCBI taxonomy): Eukaryota > Metazoa > Arthropoda > Arachnida > Araneae > Amaurobiidae > Amaurobius > Amaurobius ferox. Next base: position 93,441,600 of record OX578140.1, on the reverse strand, counting down.
TTCTTTTTCAATAATTGCGTTGTACTTGCACATTGTGGGCATACATTTTAAAACTAGAACGACGTCCTAAATAAGCGACGGCTACTTGAATAATACATTTTACAGATTTGCTCCTTCAAACCGCCTCAATTTCTGCGCCCCGCAACTGTGTAAATAATAATAATAAATAAATAAACGTAACGGAATCGAAAAAAAAACCGCCTTAAAACTTACCGCGAGCTCTAAAGCAACTATGCACGAAAAAGTTCACTCACTACTGGACAAAGGGTCCTTTCTGCGAGCGGAATCTAAATCTCAATTTCTATGCGTTTCCTTAATAAATTACAAAAAATATAAAAATATATAATAATAACCTAAAAAATGTACATTTCGATGTATTTAAAAAAATTAAATAAATATAAAGAAATTTTCCTATGAATTCGGTTCAAACGTCGCTGGAAAGAACATCCGGTTTTTCCGATAGTGTCAAGATGGAAACTCTGTGATAATATTTTCGGTCGCTAGAGAACCGATTAGTATGAAAATCACTCAAAATAGTGCTAAAACATAAAGTAACAACTAATTCGAATTAAAAATACAAAATCTCGCCGAAGCAAACTTTCTCAGATCCTGAAATACCTTTTTTACCAAAATTTCGTCGATGTCCGACGTTTAGAGTTCCCGCTACAGACAACGCAGACGCACAAACGTCTTACTTTCTTTAAGTAAGAAGAATAAAAACTTTTTAACTTATAAAAATACTCTCAAACTGCCGACTAAAATAATCTGAAAAAAAAATAGCATTAACATAACAGCATAAACAATTCATCAACTAGTATTTAAGCTCTTATCAATGAATCATTTTAATTTCAAACACTATTCTGTTCGTCTTTCATGAATGCATTTGTAGATCGTATACAATTCCAACCTGGATATGTTCGATCAAAAAAATCATCAATTCGAACGAAATTACGAGAAATTACTTCAAATTTTACACAAAGCTTCAATTGATTAAAGGCAGGAACAAATCACAAAAAAACACCTAGTCTTTGCAACGAAAATAGCAAAAGCCTAAATTTTAAAATAATTATTAAGTCAATGTCCTTTTATAGTTTTATATTGGAAAACGAAATCATATACTGTACTCATGATATTGTATATTATTCGAACTGATGTTTTAGAACAAAATTGTAAATAATCGAACATATACAATGTTTCTAAAAACGTTCTGAAGTACCCAAATAACTTTGCAAGAAAGAGTCTGTTAAGTGTATTTAATCCGTTAAGTTATTATTCGAAATATTTTATGCACTTATTATGCACAATTGGAAGGAAAATTACTTGGTAGTGGGTTGTTTGGATAGACACTGTCTCTCCAGATTCCGTTCCTGATTCGCTACTGATCCTTGCTCGATGGTGATAGGAATTGTGTGTTTTACACCACTTTTCTTGATATACTTTTAGTAGTAAATAAAGCAAGCGTTTTACTTTAATCGATGGAGCCTAAGAAAAGTATGCTGATTCTGATATAATCACTAGTCGAGTTTTAAAAAATAAAAATATTGGTGAGGTCCCTAGATACCAAAAATGGCTTCTGTCGTACTGAGATTGGGTGGGTGTCAGTGATATCGCTAACCCTTCAAGATCTTAAAAAACATTGAAACAATTTGGCCCCAATCTTAGTGCAAGTTTCATATAGTATGCAGATGTGAACGCAAAAATAAATCTAAATGTATATAGTTTAAGAATAAAACGGGATTTTATTAAGACTGTTGGCCCTTCGTAATTTAAAAAATCGCTAAAGCTATTTGGCCCAATTTGTAGGGTATACTGCGCATATTGTTTAGATATGAACGCAGAAAAAAAATCAGCAAAATATATATAGGTTACTTATAAAACGGAATTTTGTCAAAATCGTTCACATTTCGTAATCTCAAAAACCTCTGAAACGATATTTGGACCCAGGTGATGCATGGGTGTTGTTGTTGTTGCTAATCTCCCATCTGGTCTGACGGAGTCAGATCAGATCAGTAAAACCGTTGACTTTAATAAAATCCGATATCAAAAGGTGAGAACCCTAAATGTCCTCCTCCCTGTCCAACCCGAGACAGTCCAAAATATGTTCTGGCGAAGCCTGGACTTTGCCGGCACTTAGTGTAAATGGAAAAAGTTTTTTGGCCTCCAGAATACAACAGGCCTTTCAAGTGTCCACTGGCTAGCCGGGTTAGACAAGTGTTGAGTTGCCTGTCACAAGGAAGAGACAGAGAAAGTCCTGGTCTATTTCCCCTATACCAGCAGTGAGAGGGAGGCAGAAGCCATTTTTCCTTGTTTTGGGCCTTTTGCCTCGAGAATAGGTCCAGGTAAGTAAGCTCCTCGGCAGCAGGAACAGGAAGATCCAGTCCCTCCCTAGCAAGGGAATCCGCCAGTTCGTTTCCGTGAATATCCACATGGGACGGGATCCACTGAAAGTGTATTTCATGCTGGTGGGAGATGATTTTTACTTTCTGAAGGATAGATAAGCTGGTTTTATCTCCAATGTGGGTCCAGTTTTTAAGGTGTTGAACAGAGCTACGGCTATCAGTTAGTATCCAGATACCTCCATAGTTGCCCGCACTCATTATAATCTCAAGTCCCATATTGATTGCTAGTAATTCGCTTCGGAAAACCGAGCAGTAGTCGGGGTTTCGTTGTTTTATCGGGTATTCATCTGTAGGTGTTTTAATAAAAACTCCACTTCCTGCCTTTTCGTCCATTCTACTACCATCTGAGTAGATAGTAATATCATTTGGAGGGATTTTGGCAATAATCTCCAGGGCCAATTGTTTAAGAAAAAGGAGTAAAATGCAGCTTCCGTTGTCAAAAAAGACCGGAGCACCCAAAGGTGGAAGACTGTCTAGGCTCCAAGTGGTGTTCTTTTTAGTCTGGCACCTACCCTTCGACCTGTCCGGCTAGGGAGACCCTACCAGTAGCATGCTACCGCCGGCATAGCTCTCCGGGGCATGGGTGGTTTACAGCATATATTATGGAAATATATATGCCGTAAATACACTTTTTAAAATGTATGTATAATTTGACTCAGAGGTCGAATGTCCATTTGTTTCGCGAGAAAAGACTCTGGATTTCCCCAATCCTCTAGTTTCACAGTGCAATAGCTAACACAATCTGCATTGAACATTTTAATAAATGATAAGTTTTTAATAATACATCTCAAAGATCGTCTCTGATTAATAACACAAAATTTACTAATGACACTCACTCGCCTATAATTTTATCTCTTTTTTATGTCTCTCCAGCAATTGATGTGGTGAATAATATAATATTGCATGACTGAGCACCCATGCCACAATTGCAGAAATGATTCAGAAATATATGAAATTCATTCTGAATTGAAAGTAGCATGTTCAGTATATAAATTCCAGTCACAGCACCTTATAATGCTCGTAGTTGCCTTTTAAATGACCGATCCATCAAGCTACTGTTTCTGGGGATGATTACACAGAACTTGTTCTTCGCGGAATATCCTGGTAGCAAAAGTTGAAGTACAAAATAAGGCAGCTTTTTGGTCTTTTGCTACTTGTTAATACTCAATATTCACCCGAGATTGATTGCAACAGGCGAAAACTGTAATTATTTTCCGATGAGTGGAGACAAAAATGTCAAAATAAGTTTTAAACAATTCTGAAATTTTGTTTTTGTGTAAAAATGCGATAATATAATGAGCTATTACTCAGTGAAATGAATCCTATAATAAAAGTTGCTTCCCGATTACAAATACACCCAGGATGCTGTAATGAGAATGTGATTACTAGTTTTAAGAACGCCTCTTATAGGCAGATTCTGCGATTATAAGCCCTACACTGCAAAACGTTCTGCAACCTTTGCTCATAATTTTCAGCTACCTTGTTGATAATGTCGGCAAACTATCGAAAAAGGCGCAATTACAGGCGTTCATGAATATTCCAGCTTCATTTATGAAATATTCAGCTAATGATCGTCTGTCAAAGCGTTATTTATATATATATATATATATATATATATATTATTATAACTATTAGGAATATTACTCTCCATTAAGGACTGCTGATTCATCTAAAACTTTCAGTAACATGCTTGCAAATGTTTTAGAGTCTATAATGTTTGAGCTTCATACAAATACTCGTCATTTCCATTCACGTTTAGTGCGGACGAAGTGGGTCTAGTGGTCACTAAATATGTCACGTGCAAGCCTAATAAATGATATATAGTTTTGAATATCAAAAACTGTTTCAAAAATGACTCATAAAAAGGACGCGCATTTAATAGTTCTATTAAAATGGAAATTGTGGTATGTATATAAAACAATATTTCATTGACGACCACTGTATGCTGCCTTATTTTCAAAGTTTTCAGATTTTTTAATTCAAAAGCCAATTATTAATGTAAGCTGTTTTAAATATAAAATTAATTAAAGAATAACCTACAAATGATATGGTATTTGAAGCGTAACGTTACTATGGTTACAAATGTAATAAAAACGTGTATGAAAATTTAATTTTAATAAATATAATAAAAAAATCGTCTGCTGTAACTGCATAAATAACTATAAAATATCTCAAGAAAGGTTCCTTGTGCACCAACAGAGTTAATTAAGAAAATTTAGGATATTTTTTATGCGCACGATGGTAAAACAAGAAAGATCAATCATGCTTAAAGCATTGATTATGAAACACTTTCCAACTTCAATGCAATTTTATTTAAAAAAGTCGAAAATGCAATACATTCCTCGGTAATATTTTAAAACTTATCACGATACTACATTGATTTATTATATTTGAAAACTTAAACCTTCATTGAAAAAAATTAACTTCATTCAAAAGACGGCATTGAAATATAAATTGCGTTGTTTAAATATCTCTAAAATGCAATACATTCCACGGTAATATTTTTAAATCTATCATAATACTACGATAATTTATTATATTTGAAAACTTCATCGAAAACAACTGAAATTAATTCAAATGACGTCATAGAAAAAATAACACGCCTGGATCTCTCTATAAAAGCAGGATTTCATTCATAACTTTCTCCATTTCATTCATCACAATACTATAATAATTTATTTTATTTAAAAATTAAGACCATGGAGCTACAATTCATAAACTTTATGCTTAAAACTTCATCGAAAAATATCGTCCTTCTGTTTATAAAATCAATTAATATTTCATTCATATCAGCCATGCAGACTCCATGGACTGAATTATTTTGTGTTAAAGAAATACAGTAATTCTAATACAACTCATTCTACATATTTTGCTGTTTACATTTTACATAGGTGAAAAATAGGCTTAAGTGTAGAAATAATCAAATTTGAATGAGAATTTAAACTCAAATATATTGTCATTGTGTTGTTTTAGTATGTAGATGCACAGAATTTAAGCAGAAATAAAGTAGTTTTAGGATGGATACAACACTCAATATGAATTAAAAAGAACTTTAAAAAATCACGAATTTGAAACAAGATGGATGCCATATCTCATTTTGAAGTGGGTCATGTGATCGTTTCATATCATGGTCACGTGATCGTTTCATATAAGATGTGTAATTATTATTTTAATTTTTATTTAAAAAACTACTGAATATATTTACCTGAATTTTTTTTTATATATTTTATGGAACAATTTGACTATTACCTAAAATTTTCGAAGCAATTTGTGAATTTTAAATCCGCTTAAAAAATGTTAGAAAAATTAGGTCCCATAGGGCTCAATGTATTTCATTTTTTCAACCCGGGTTCAATCCAAAACTAATTGTGTGATATTATTCATTTATATTCCCATAGGTCCTACAGACCGTCTGAACAACATATTAAAATTTCATTTTGATTAAGTCATTTTTACGGCAGTTATCGTGCTAACGGACAGACAGACAGACAGACAGACAGACAGACAGACAGACAGACAGAATGAACAAAGTCATAAACACTTTTCAACTTTGTTGTAAAGTGTTAAAAACGAATTTTGTGGGTCTAGCTGTTCTCGAGTTACAGCTGGAACAATGTTGGAACAATTATTTCGAGATTTATAAATTTTTCGAATTAAATTTCGAGATTTTATATATTTATTCATTGGTAATATTAGGTCAAGTCCCACGTGTATGTAAAGTTTCTACCTTCACCACTTTGAACTGTACATTTATCACCAAATCAGTCAGTCTCACTTGGCTGCATGATATACAGTTTCTTATTTTCCCATTTCCTTGAGTAATTTCTAATGTATGAAATCCAAGATATGAAAGAGAAAATTTCAATTCATACTTCAAACTTACATATTTCCTGAATCACGAGAAGGATTATATATATAACTATTCATTTATTTCAGTTTCAATAGTTTCAGGTTTTCCCTTGTCCTGTTATTCCAGGTTTTGTAAAAAAAAAAAAGTGTTCCTTTCCAGAAAAAAAAATCCGATGTGGGCAGCACATAACTTTCCTTATATAATGCAATGAATTTACTACTTTTACAGTTAAAAAAATGTTATTCTTATACTAGATACTTATATTCTTTCCAAGATATTGAATTTTCTTCAATTACTCGTCGTTTTCATTGATTTAGCGTCATTTTTATCCATTTGGCTAGATTTTCGTAAATTTGTTGGTGACATTCTGCTAACTTCGTCGCCAAAATCTAGCCAAGTGTTATGGACAGAGAAATAAGTTATTCTTAGAGCAGATAAATAACTACTGGCGTTCAAATACAAAAGTTTTACTCAAAGTATCTTTTCTCGTGAATAGAACGAGTTAGATCCACGAGAATGAGGTCACCAAATTTATCGCATGATATTACAAAGGGAACATGTCTCTTAACAGTTAATATTTTTTTTTTAATTTATGATATTTTTTGATGAATTTATTTGAAAAATGTGCAATATCTCGAGAACGGTTCCTGCTAGCGTTTTAAAGTTTATGTCAATCGTTTCCTAAGGAAAAATTACATAAGAAATGTCTATTTTTGTAACTTTATTAAAGGTTTTGATTTTTTTATGATTTTTCAAAATTTCACTCAAAAATTTAGGGGGGTTCTAGACATTCGATTGTATTTTAAAACAATAGACTTCCAGTATTCACGAATTGTGATTTTTGTACCAAATTTCATTCAGATCGCTCCATTCGTTTGTGAAATATCGTCTCCACAGACTCACTGACACACACACACACATACAGGCATCACCTAAAAAATTTTCGATTCGTGACCAGGGATGCTTGAAACGTGTTCTCCCGAAAACTCGAATTCGAATTTTCGACCCTGTCACAATACTTTCCTTATACATTATGTATATAAGGAAAGTAAAAATTAATTGGAGTGTGGCTTAATTCGAATTTCTCATACCAGAAATCTTTTTTTTTTTTTTTTTTTTTTTTTTTTTTTTTTTTTTTTTTAAATTTGAAAATTTGAAAATTTGAAAAATCGGTATCGTGGGTCCATATATTATAAATTTAAATTGTTATCAATATATTATCAGCTTAAATTGTTATCAATATGTTATCAATTTAAAGAGTTTAAAAAAAATCTTACGACTAATACCGTACTTGATAATGTACCCCCCGGCGAGGTAACTTCCCCCTCCCTCCCTACCAAAGGGGTCTAATGACGTCATGAACATAAAATATTTGTATCGCGGCTATTTTTCACAATAATGATTGAAACTATTAAGTCTCGTGATTGAACCATAAATAAACACTTTTTCTCATGATTATGTCAAATTTTGTCCTCTGCTGTCATGTTAAGAAAATTTCAAATACATATTGAAGTTTTCGTTCGAATTAAAAAAAAATCTAGTTTAAATGTTTCATTAACAAAATCAAAAGATTTTCAATCAAAAATTTCAATCAAAAATTTTGGATCAAAAGTTTCGTGAAAATCCATCAATATTTGTATCAGCTATTGTGCACACAAGCAATCGACTACATACAGACAGACAGACAGACACACGAACATCACTCCAAAAATAGTCAAAACGCATTCAGGAGGTCTTAAATATTAGCATCTCTCAAATTTGAAAATTTTCGTGAAACAATACTTTCCTTATACCATATGATATAGTATGAAAGTAAAAATAGTATATTATGCGTAATTCTGTTATACATAAAAAAAAATTAAAGCATTTGCTTCTTAAATAGAACTATTGCAAATGTTTTGAAAAACTCTTTTAATACAGAAAGAAACCATGATGAATGTCTAATAATAAATCTGCATAATCGTTGCCAATCAATGTCATTAATTTGGAAATCACTCCAATTGTAAATAACAGAATCTATGGACCAGTTTTACCCATGGAAGCCATTATCTGCAGTGTCATCAAGAAAACTTGCAAAGGCTATTCCATGCAGACGAGCACATAATATGTACAAACCTGATCCATGGATGCTGTTATCTGAAATAGATGCGGTGGATTCTGTGATTATCAATATTATTAAATTCTCTAATTTACTAACAACATTTACATAACCTTTTCTGTTTCAAATGTCCCCAAACCGTTGAGTTGGAAAACAATACACTATTGGATAAATAAGTACTTCTTCCACAATTTCAGCAAGGATTCGGATATAAGATAATTAACAGCATCTAAAATTAGAGTTTATGGGGGACTAAATGGATGTAAATTATACAAATTCCAGTCACTGCACCTTATAATGTGTGTGGTTGCCTTTTAAATGCCCGATCAATCATGCTACTATTTCTCAAGAGATCATTATATAGAACTTATGCTTCACGAAATAACCTGATAGCTAAATTTAAGTACAAAATAATACAGCTTCTGGTCTTTCGCTACATGTTCGGGCCACATATTACCTTGACATTGATTGAGATACAGGAAACCGTAATTACTGTCCAATAAATTTGGGAAAAATAAAAGTTAGAATTGTTTCAACAAAGAAAACAATATCTGAACCTGGAGCACGGCGAAACTTTGGAATTTTAATTACCTTATTGTTGCTGCTAAACTCCGGCGTTTATTTTTCTGATCATCTCGGCCACGACGCTTGCTACCGAAACATAAAAATTTAAGACTCACAGAACCCGCCTAAAGAGAGAGTTTCTAAGATTAAAAATATTTTCCTATGGCAGATAACAGCACCCCTGGCCCGGTTTCAAACTTATGATGTACTCGTCATATCTGGAATAGAGGGAAAAAAACGTCTTAAGTGCCACAATTTTGGGAATATTTCCGACAAATTCAGTCCCTTCATGCGATCGACTACAGATTTTTTAAAAGTTGAGCACATGCTCAACTTTTAACTATCACAAAGCTGCAATGGTCCGGTTAATACTTCTGCCTAAAAGGAGCGTTCTGAAATTTAGGAACGCGCTTACGTTATTGGTAATAACATTTATCGACTGGTTTCACACTTATTGGGCATCGGCCGTCCAAATGGTTGCTCACGTCTTCGGATGAGTCGGACGGTCTGGGTCTTCAACACTTATTGGGCAATAGCAGCAAGGAAACTTACTGTGTGCCTCAATTTTGCGAACCCCTATACAGATTAACAAATTTAATCCTATCACGTGCAGCTGTAGTTCAATTTTTAAGAGATTTGAAACCCGTTGCCTGGTAGAGATGACTTTTTCAGTCTCAATAGGGGCTGACAAAACCGTAGTACATGGCAAGTTTTCTTGCTTTTAACTACGGAAAATTAAGTTATGGTCAAAAGGTTCGATTCTCAGTCGGTCTTGACTGGTTGATTTTGATAGATTTTCGTGTTCTCACTGTTGCATGTAACGTTAATAAGGCGCCATTTGCTTTAAAAGTTTTCCATAAAAACATTCTTCTCATGACTGCTTGTATTAATATATGCTTCTGCGCCATTGTTTAATATGAAAGATTATTTAAAGTAGTTTCTCATATATTTTTTAACGGGTGTATGCTATTGGATAAATTCTATTGCATACTTTTACTTTTATTCTATTAATATTGTCTCTAAAAATTAGTTTTATTTTCTAGTCTTTTTTTTCAACATGTGTTATCGTGTCTATTTAGATGTATTTTTTATTCTTTATTCATTTTTTTTGTAAATTCTTACGTTTGAATGAATTGTTTTAAGACACCATTTTCTGTAAACAATACACTTTGGCCGGTAAGCTGTGGCAGCATGGCTATATCAGACCCTTGTCGAATAAATACACTTTGACCGGTAAGCTGTGGCAGCATGGCTATATCAGACCCTTGTCGAATAAAACATATCTCTTTGAATGTGTATTGTCAACCGTACGCATTAATATCGTTTAAAGAAAATTTTCGAAGAAACGGCAAAGTGGTTCTCTTAAAAGAGGTTCGTCGTAAGCAACTTTGATTTTTCTTTTTTATTAATTTCGTCTGCCTCGCCTTGCGTTTAAATGGTTGCAGAAAATATATAATAGTTTACTGCGAAATGAAATCCATGCATAGATTTCAATTTACATGTTGTCTTACATTTAAACTTTTAGACATCTACAAAGGACTTCCAAAATATTTTGCTACAAACATTACTTTTAAAATATGAAATTGTTACTATGTTATTCAAATTTACGCCAATCAAATTTACATCAAAAATGGTCAGCTAGCTCTAACTGCTTTAACCTACAAGGTTAGCTGTAAAATAGAAAGTTCGTTAGAGACACAGCATAAAACAAACTATAACAGTGCAGTCGTGTTTTTATTTTTTACTTTGTCTATGTAGTTTAAAATTTTGGAATTCCCTTCTATTATATTATTCCTTCCTCTTAGCTTTTACTTTCCATTTGTCCTGTTTTCTGCTTGGCACCGATGTCTGAATTACGTAATGCAACTAGTATATTCATTGACAAATGATCCCTTCTCCTTGCTGATGTGGTTGCTGTATCTTTCTATTCTGAAGAAGATAAGCTTTTGTTCCGCGGGGAATGGCCTATTTCTGGCAGACCAATTTCTGCCAAACCAGATGGATTTCTGGTTTAGACCCATCGGTTCAGATCGATTCGATTCTGGTCGGTCCAGACCTATTCACGGACCGATCGATTCAATTCTGGACCGATCGGTCCAAACCGATCTAATCGGTCCGGACCGATTTCTGGCAGCCCGGATTACACTCCATCCATCGCACTACTGTACAATTAAATTTTTTTCCATATTGTGTGGTCCCTAAAAGTTGGGCAATCAACACAGGTGCCCATGGCTAAGAAAGACACTTGCCTCCCTGAACTTTCAAAGTCACAAAAGTAGACATCCACCTTGTCGATATTGTGCATCTTATCGTTGAGTCTCCCCTCCTCCTAAGAAAAGTTCTCTGAGCTCCCATGATAGTCCATTTGCAAGAATCTTAACTATCACTCAACTATCACTTAACTATTGGTGTATTGCTAAAAAAAATAGTACCACAACGGACGTTGATTCACTACAAATAGTTACCTACGCTTTTTTCATTTGCAAAACTAAATAACTCAAATATTAGAATATTTGTTTAGTAGTTATTTATAACGGTTAAATAAACATTCCAAAAGTAAAAAACAAAATCAACATATAGGATCGATTCTGTATTTTTGAGTGACTGCCCTTTTTGTTTGTTGGTCAAAAATAAAACGATGAGGCCGCAATCATGTTCGGGTGTAAAAATTTAGATTCCATAATTCTTATGGAGGAAAAGTGCAGTTTGATAAACAACAAACTCGACCCATGCTCGACAAGTACGGGATTTTTTCTCATTTGATAAACTCATACTGCTCAAGTGACGATCGCCTTCAGAAGATATAATTTTGGATTAAGTTTTTAATGTTCCAATCCTATGGGCACGTTACGACCACCATTTGCTAAATAATTAATGTTGCAGACTTTCGAACATTTTATGAAAGATACATTAGAACGTTTACAAAGAGATTCTATTTCATTTTCTCCAAATTTAAGATCAATTTTTGATGGTCATTCGCATGGTTCAAGTATTCTCAACTCTTTTACAAAGTCTGATTAATTCAGTAAGATTTTAGATCTTATTCAGTATGAAGTCTATTCATTTTAAAGATTAATATTAACATATATTTTTAGTATCAATGGACAATCAATATATATAATTCAATATATATAATTCAATATATATAATTATGTATAATTATATATATAATTATATATAATATATATATAATTTCTCCTTGCTCTTTCAGTCTTTAAACCTATTTCGTTCGACCTGCCCGAAAGTGTAAGGTATCGGTCAGGACGGCAGGGATAGTGGCCATCCAATTTAGCCCGGAACCCAATGAGGTGCGCATCCGCAGGGACCATACATTCCTTCCCCTACCACCAACCTCTCGTAAGGACTTTCAGACTCAGGGATTTAACGTGACAGTACTCCGGATTTACGCGGGGATAGTTTGGATAGAGCCTGGAATCGAACTCGGGTCCTCCGAGTACAATCCACGTGTATTATCCACTGGGCTATCGCGCCTCCTCCCTCCTCTTTGATTATGGAATTATTTTATAATATTAGACGTAGAAATTTAATACATTTTTATTATAACATTTAGAAAATGTTCTGGAACGCGTTCTGCCTCTGCAAAAAAGTACCAGACGTTACTCTAGTGCGTTCCAGCCCGAATTCATCACTTCTGCCACTCTATTCTTTTTATGAACACTTTATTCACTTTTTCTCTGTAGGAAATTTCTTAAGATGATTAACTGCGACCGTGTAAACACTCCAGAAACGTGCGCGTCAAATTTTGCCAAATCGTGAACGTCAGGCTGAAGAAGCAAGCGGGACGCGGCCACACAATGGCCTGATGCGACTTATTCATCAATTTCATTATTCGAAACATGCATATTATATTAGGATTGGTTTGGCGCAGCAAAGAACTGGATTCAAAACTCGCTGGGGGTATGTCCAAGGGCCACTCTCCTGTTAATCGAATTCTCCGAGCACATACTTCTTGGATTAATGGATTAAATATTCAAATGTTAGGAGATTTGGCATATAATTGCTCACCACTGGACAGGCGAACGGCTACAAAGTACGATCCTGCGTTGACAACATTGAGGGCAATGCTTTCACTCTGTCCTGCGTTGACAACATTGAGGGCAATGCTTTCACTCTGCGGTCAAATGTTGCTATAAATAGCTCTCTGACTGCCCATAAAATAATGACAAAACTTTGAAAGATATGCTCAAATTTTGCCTTAGTAAGCAAAATAAATCTCAATCGCAGCAATCTTACAGACCGGTTTTGCTCTTTTTATGCATTCATCAGCATGGAATAGCGGATATCTGCAATGGAAGCAAGAAAACCAATGTGTGTCATTATTTTTCTAACACCTATGGGAATTGAAAAAACCAGTCCTTCCACGTAGCCGACTTCAAATTTCTCAATTTACCCCTGGCTAAATGAGACTGTAATGGATAAGTTCATAGTCACAGTTTCTGCCAGTAGGAACGTTGCCAACTATTGATGAAGCAACCATTGAAGATAACAGTATCCAGTGTCATCAAAAGAATTCTTTGGGCTCCTATGTAGCAAATGAGCGGGAACCCTGCTACCCCTATTTTACAAGTTACTGATTTTTTCCCCATAAACTGTTTATGAGGTCCAGGTCACAATGCAACGCATCTTTTTGACTCCCACCCCACCCCTGTAGGCGGCACTGACGGTGTTTATGGTCCGGTTTCGCCGCGTGACTATGAACTGGCCTTAGCATCTTAGTGGGAATGATATAAATTTTCAAGAAATTTGAAGTGAGCTACGTGTTAAGATTTAATTTATCGGTTCCCATAGTACAGAGATTCATAAAAGTGTGGTTACTTACAAATTTCTTTGCTGCGTTTGCAGTTATCGGCTAGTCCACGGGCAGGATAACCCAGTGATTAGACCACGGGGATTGCACTCGGAGGATGCGAGTTCGATTCCCGATTCTGCCCAAACTATCCCTGTGTTTACGCTGAGTACAGGCACTTCAAATCTGCGGGTCTGGAGGTTCTTCCGAGAGGTTGGTTGTAGGGGAAGGAGGGTACTGTTCCTATGGATGCCACGCCTATGAGTTCTATCTAAATTGGGTGGCACTGTCCCGGCCGTCTAAACAGATACTTTTCACCTTTGGTTCTAGACTCGAGAGAAAGAAAGATATCGGCTAGCTCATGCTGATGAACACATAATAGGAGCAAATGCTGTTACCTACAATGGAAGCGTAATTTTAACTTCAGGAATGCCCCCTACTGGCAATTTCTATGACTATACATGAATTCAATTGAATAAACGAGACTTCCATGAAATGTAAATTTATGTACTTCGACCCACAAAAATGGGACTCCTTGAATATATTCGTTTATGTTTTTCGGGTGTATTATAAGAGTATTACGTATGTATATTTTTGCATTTTACATACTTCACGGGAACAATAGTAAACTTTGAAAAACAAGCAAAACATATATCAACAAAAATTATGAGTATTTTTTCATTATCAGTTTTTGCACATTTTATCATATTCTAAATCATCAGTTTCAATATCACTTATCCAGCTTTCACTTTTAGAATCAACTAAAACATCACCTATTTCGTTTGGTCGCAACCTTTTTCTTGTAAAGACTTCCTTATGAAAACCAATGACGGATAAGTACAACATTTAGCCGACAGATGGCGTTTGCAGCTGGGACGAAGCGGAATAAATAATTTGTGGATATAAAATAAAACCAAGGACCAAATTTCGAAAATAAAAAAGCTTTTAATTTGTTTTCTACTTTTTTAGTGCATTTAAAAAAAATGTTTGTTTGGACTTTTAAAACTTGTTTTCTTTATTTGCCTACTTTCTGCAAAACATGCGATTTCCTGTGGAGAGCTCTGTAAAGTCAGTTCAAAATCCAAGTAAGAATTAAATTATATCACAAAATGAGTACCAAATTTTAGCTCTCTAGCTGCTCCGGTTTTCAAGTTATTCCCCAAAAAACATATACCTTCCTATTGCAAACCTAGAACGGGATGGACAGGTAAGGTTCAAAATATAAACCATTATAATATGCTACGAAAGACAGCGAATACCAAATTTTAGCCTTCTAGTCGAATTATTCCCCTCAAAACACGCACCTTCCTATTGCAGGCCCAGAGCAGGCTGGACCGGTAAGGTTCAAAATTAAAATATAATTAAATTTTAAATACATTTTTAAAAATATTTAATTATGCGAATGCTTTTATTTTGAGGTACAACTTTTAAAACGGATACATTTGCGTCATAATCAGCAATATTTTTGTTTCCGAAGACAATAGTTTTGTTGCAATCATGCGCGCAAGCAACCTATATGAAAATAAAATTTTAATAAATTCAAGAAGATTATACAATTTTTAAAAAGATTATTAACAAATATGAAAAAATTATCATATATGCTACAGATATTAACTTATTAACCATAAAATTTTTCATGTATTATTGATATATAAGAGAAGAGGTACAAAATAAAATGTGACGCATGGAAATTCACTCTGTTTATAGCACTTTAAAACTGAGTCCTCTTAAATTAATAATTTTCAGTGTCGGTGCTCACCCGACATCTAACTGGAACTAAACATTTTCCAAACCAGGGCTCTTCTGACACAGAAACATAAAGCTTCAATATGTCTTTGTGTGATGCGGAACCCCGGACACAGGCCTGCGGAACTCCGAACTCTGGTCGGAATTCACAGCTCTGACAAAATCAATCCTACCTCCATTTGTCTTACTCTTTGGCTTGAACTATACCTCGAAGGAGAAAATTTTCGTTCCCGAATCTTCAATTTTTCCAAAAAAAAAAAAAAAAAAAAGAAAAAAATTCTGAAATATATATATATTTTTTAATTCATTCGAAGCGAAAGAACGAACTTCCCCTTCCCACGCTGTTTACATTGTAAGGCAATCTCGAAAAACTGAATTAACAGAGCCTGGAGTATCCGTTTTTAAATCAATAACGTTATTTCGTTTAAAAATGATCCTGTTTAGAGCCAGCCCCAATCTCCTGGCGAAATTGATTTCGCTTTCAGCTAAAATCACGCAACCAGGTCGTTTCAGGAAATTTATAGGAAATTGCCCTAGCCTCTTTGATGATCGGCGGAAATATTCAATTATATATTTTGAAAGATGCGCCACGAAGTTTGTGAGATTCGGAGAAAAATTAGTGGGCTCTCTCACTTTGTGTTTATTGTTTGCAATGGCAGATTTATTATAAATCTAATGAAACTTGAGCCTCAGGCATTCTATTGTTACGATGTATCCTCAGGAATCGAGGGTGTATGCTCAGGCTACAAGAATGAATCCAGATTTCTGTATAACTAACACGTTTATTTACAAGCACAGCGTAAACAGGAACAATATACAGTAAAACAGCACTTAAATGATCCACTATTTTCACGAAACAACTAATACTATTCTCAAAATATTGACGTATTTCATTTCACAAAACAGCAACTATGATTCTCAAAACATAGACGAATATCACAGTTCAATACAGCTCGTATTACGTCCACTGTTCTCCAAATAAGTGATGACTCCTTTTATAGACTCTCTATAGGAACTTCTGAAAATCTCTCATATCTCGTAGAATACTGATTATTTCGAGGTGCTTCTCGAACCTTCGTAAAGTCGCCAAATTGGCGATAGATTACCAAATCTGGCAACCCCTCTTCGAACTTGGGCATATGGAAACCCTAGATTCACGTCATGGAAAGAAAATCTGTACGGATGTTTTCTTCGTCTGGTTTTCATATGAGTTTCCTGTGAGGACATTTTACACGTTTGCAACACTATTAAACAAGAAGCTTCTACATGCCCATGTTTCTATAAATTTTTATGTAAAATATCTTTGCTGTATAAAGTTTGATTTCTTTTTTCAATTAAAAAACTACCCAGTATAAATTCTAAATACTATGCATTTTAACATTTCAATGCACCTTAAACTTTTAAAAGAATATTTAAACTACACAAAACAGATATTTATTAAACTGGGTCAAATATGACAGTATTGCCGAAGATAAATGCCTTTCTTGGAGGAATTTCTAAGGAAAACTGTGTCATATTTACTTTACGTGATAGGGGAATTATAAGCCTAAAAATAAAGACGGAATATAAAGCATCGATCTCGTTTAATTCGAAAAACCCTAAACTGGAAAATCATAAGAAATCGGAAACATAAAGATCATCTCAATTAAATTGGTAAACCATAAATCTGGTTTAAAGTCTTGATAACATTACTGAACTAATTGAAGTTTCTAATGCACTACTTTCTACATTTTGCCAAATAAAAAATAGTGACATCACATACAGGCATTATGATTTAAAGTAGGGTCCTTAAATTGTTGATCTCCGCCACTATGTTTGTGTACATAGGGTGCAAAGGAAGCACGGCAAAGGTAGAACCAATTAGCTCAGTCTCAATCAATGCTCTCCGTATAGCTTTAAACTTTTTGATCAAGGTCCAGTTTATAATGCAAAAAATCTCCGCGACCCACCTAACTGTATATACTAATTGCTAAGTGTCCGTCTGTCGGTCTATCCGTTCGTCTGTCTGTCACGCCTTTCTTAGGCCCTTCCCCTATAGATAGAAACCTTCAATTTGGCACACGGGTCAATCGTTCAATAAAACGCTCTGGAAAAATCAAATGTTTTCAAAATGTTCATTAGAGGGGCGTGTTCTTCACCAAAACGTTCGAAAGGTGAAATGATAGAAAAGCATACTTCACGATGAGATAGGGACGTCAAATTTAGTTATTATTATTATTATTATTATTATTATTATTATTATTTTTTAAATGTTTTTATCAAGTTTTTCTTATCCTTTGCACAAAGTGCTTTTTACTTGTTGACATCAGACTGTTTACTTCAACAAGATAGTGACCTTCAGATAACTCGAAAAATATTGATGTCTTGCAGATAATGTATATAAAAATTTATATGTTGAACATCAGAATTTTTCCTTTAACAATTAAGACCTTCAGAAAGTTTGAATATTATCGGTTTCCCGCAATATCGAAATTTGTTAATCTGTAGAGAAATTTATATGTTGGACACAAACTTTTTATTCAACGAGATGAACCTTCAGAAAGCTAAAATTTTGTTCTCCGGTAATATCGAAACTTGTTAATCTGAAGAGAAATTTATATGTTGGGCACATACTTTTCTCTTCAACAAGATAGACCTCCAGAAAGCTCGAATATCATTGTTTTCATGCAATATTGAAATTTGTTAATCTGTAAGGAAAATTATGTTTGGGACATATCAGTCTTCAACGAGATGGACCTTTAGAAAGTTAAAAATATTATGCTTTTCCGGCAATATCGAAACTTGTTAATTTGAAGAGAAGTTTATATGTTGGACATATCAAACTTTTTCTTCAGAAAGCTCGAATATTATTATTTTCCTGCAATATCGAAATTTATTAATCTGTAGCGAAATTTATGTGTTGGACATAACCGAATTTTTCTTCAATCGAGATGGACATTCAGAAAGATAAAATATTGCGTTTCTCCGGCAATATCGAAACTTATTAATCTGAAGAGAAATTTATATGTTGGACATATCATTATTTTTCTTCAACGAGATAGACCTTCAGAAAGCTTGAATATTATTCTTTTCCCGTAATATCGAAATTTGTTAATCTGTACGAAAATTTATGCATTGAGAACAGATTGGTTTCTTTTATAGTTTATAAAGAACCTTGTTGTCCCAACCGGGAATCGAACCCTGGATCTCTGAACTGGCCAACAGACGCTCTACCGTTAAGTTACTGGAACGAAACTGCAAGCTCTTATTTTCGAAGTGGACTCGACAAGTTTTTTTTTTCTTTTGTTTAAGCAGATCAAATTTAAAATAACAGTGCTGGCCACACAATTGTTAATAAATGAGAACTGTGTAGACATCTAGATAATCTAAAATCTTGAAATGTCTCTAGTTGAAAAATTTAATGTTCTCAAACGCAAATGCTGAAATGCAGTTCTTTAATAGCTATGATTTGTTTACTGGAGTTAAAAATTTTAATCGACGACGAAAAGAATCTATCAAATTTTCCTTAAACTTCTTTATTTAAGAGAAAAAAAAGGAATAAATAATCTCTGAATTCTTAATAGTGCAGAAAAATCAGCCACAAAACTAACAACTTGTAAAGCCATTTCCACTGTGTTCTGCAGAAGAATTTTAATTAGATGGAGAATCTGTACAGGGGGCAATCGAATTACAGCGGTAGGGAGTCCACCATTTGCATTGAAGATGATGATGTTCGCAAAAGACGGCTGAAGAACGTCGAAGAATTTATATTCTTTGTCTTAATGAGCAATGTTTTGGAAAATTGCTTCACGGGTATCTTGTCGGGAGGCGGTCTGCATCGGAACGAATTGCAATTAAGTAAAAAGCTGAGCTGACGATTTTAAATTTGCAGCAAAAGAGAAATTGTTGCAAGCTTGTAAACAGAGTTCCAATGAAGCAAAAAAAAATCTGTTCTAGGCAGCACATGACTTTCCTATAAACCCGAATTCATTATTTTTCTTTTTCTCTTAATTTGAGTTTTATCATCGAAAACAAGACATAAAATAGATACTCAATACAAATTACATCAAATTTGCAGTTAAAAAAATTCTCTTACTATTTGGCGACATAGTGCATTATAAAATTTAGTTCAGTTGTCAAAATTTAAAACAAAAACTAAATTATCTCGTGAAGAATTTATCCTAATATAATGAGATTATTCAAGACAAAACAAACATTTAATTAATACATATATTCAGTCATTTATTTCAGATTTTCGTAAAATTTCCCCCGAGTTTTGATTCCTAAAAAAAGGTTAATTTTCGAGCTTTAAGATTGTTTGGCAAAAGTGCAGCTAGTGGAAAGTTCCCTGTGAAAATGTCCGAGTTTGTGACAATTTCCTGTTAAGAAAATTTTTAACTGGGACAGCTTTGTGTTTCAAAATTTAAACAACTAGCTATTATAATTTTTTTGTCTGCAGTAAAGAATCTCAGGGTAATTCTCAACAGTGTAAAATTTATATTAGAATTATTATCAACCAACGAAATATGTTACTAAATAGTTTTAATAAAGTCACCTTTATTGAAATGCGTTGAACGTGTGCTATTTATACTGAGAATTATCTGTTAATGTGAAGTATTATATATACTTTCATGGGCATTACATGATTGACTATAACCTTGACAATTTGAAAGACAGTAAGCAGTGATTTTTGTAATATATAACACTGATTTTAGAAAAATTTTAATCAAATTATTTTAAGAAATTTCCTCTAAATCTGTAACTACATTTATTAAGAAAAAAAAAACTCTGTTAACAGATATATCACAACTATATAAACCGGTTTAAGTCAGATTCGAAATTTAAAGAAATAATTATATAATCTTCTCAGTATTAAAAAGGTGTTTAGTGTAAATTAAGTCAAAAGTATCCAGAGGTCAAGGTTCTAAAATCTGATCTAAGCAGTACGTGGCCTTTCCTACTGCTTACATTATTTTTTTTCCTTTGAGTTTCATTGCATACCATGATATGTGAAATAGGTACTTGAAATTATATCGAATTCTAGGTTTTAAAATAAATTTAACTTTCATGTTGGCAAAGTCACACATTTCAGTGACGCCACATCTCTAAAATAAAATCTAAATATCTTAAGAAGGGATTATCCTAGCGAAATGGAAGTGATTGGGTATTATTCGCTTTGTCGTCAAAAATTATGTATAAAATAAGTATTTAACTATGGTATTTCAACTGATGAAGTTTTTTTCGGATCAATTCAATTAATCTAACCAACACAAGGGTATGTCTTACTTACTAGCCAAATTTCATACAAACATGTCAACTGATAGCTTTTGAGCTACACTGTAAAACATTTCATTGAGACTTCTTTACTAATAAAGAAAAATCTGATGTGGACAGCACATGACTTTCCCTGCAGACTTAAATTCATATTTACTTTATTTTTTTAATAATTCATTAGATTGAGTTTTTAATTGCACCAAATAACTCTAAATTTGCATTTTTAATTCAATTTTTGTTTTTAATTGGTAATTGGACATTTTTCCGATAGCGACGTAACAAAAATGCAAGAAATCTCAAATATCTTGAGAACGGGTTAGTCCTAAAGTATAATGGAGTGTGTTATATTATTTTTCTTGTCAAAAATTAGATTTAATTCATACATTTTAGCATACGTAGTCTTTTTTTTCTTTTTTTTTTTTAGATTTTGGCGATTTTTGAAGGCCATTTCGTAAAAGAAGGCAGGTTGTTATTTTCCGAATCGTACCAAAATCTAACCAGCACCAGAGTGTCCCACAAGTAACTTATCTACCAAATTTTGTGAAATTCGGTCAATTAATATTTTAGCTAGAATGGATACATGAAATTTTTGAGGGCCATTTCGTAAAAAAGGCGGGTTCTTCTTTTCCGAATCGTACCAAATTCTAATCAGTACCTAAGTATCCAACAAGTAACTTATCTACTAAATTTTGTGAAATTTGGTCAATTAGTACTGTAGCTAAAACGGATAAATGAAATTTTTACGGGCCATTTCGCAAAAAAAGGCGGGTTCTGTTTTTACGAATCGTACCAAAAACTAATCAGCACCAGGGTCACATCCAAGTGACTTACCTACCAAATTTTATGAAATTCGGTCCATTAGTTTTTGAGTTAGAGTGAATACATACATTGCACAGACACACAGAAAGACAGACAGACACACACAGAAAGACAGACAGACACACACACACAGACGTCACGTTAAAAATAGTTTTTTCGTATTCTAGAGGTCTCGAAATGTGTAGATCCGTCGAAAACTCGAGTTGCGATTTTCGGCATGATTCCAATACTTTCCCTATACATTACCATGTATTGCAGGGAAAGTAAAAAAATCGAAAAAAATCAATTGTCCGTTATGCTTTCTGCGTGCATTTGTGTATGCAAAGAAGGAGAGGATGATACAAAGATAAAAGAAAAATATACGGAAAAGAAGAATGACGCAAAGTAAACTTTCTACTTCCCAGAAAACTGCTGGGATTTTACTTGTTTTTTTCACTGAGAGCAAAAAGAAAGTAGGATGATAGCGATTGTGACTTGTACCACATTTTTTGATAGATATGCTTTTATCAGTAGATTAAGCAAACTTTTTACTTTAACCGTGAAGAAGAGTATAGTAATCGCTATTCAATCGAAAGTCAAGTTTTCATCCTAAATACATCGACGGGGACCCTAGATACTAAAAATGACTTTTGTCGATCTGTGGGTGTGTATGAGTGTGAGTGGGTAGTTATGAGTCAAATCGTTGACCCTTCGTAATTCCAAATCCCCCTCGGGGCGGGCCACCCTGAGATGGTGGTTACGGATGTTGGCTCTGTAGTCTTGATCCTCCAACATTGGGGTGCATAAAAATTCGGGAAACCGGCTGTAGAGGAACCGACGTATCGGTCGACCGACGTATCGGTGAGGCAGTTAAGCCTCGGACTCTTCCAGGTGGTTGTGATCCCATGGATTGTGTCTACTCATGACCTGGGCCTAGATTCGACCGGCGACTGGGGTCGGACTTGGCGAGTGTTCTTCGGACCCTACCAGGTGAATGATTCCGCCGAGTACGTGACCGCGGCTGCGGCTTTGCTGGATGAGAGACTGAAACCTGCACGCGGCTTACCTTACCTCCACGGGCGCCTGGCATGTTCGTATAATCCTTCGTAATTCCAAAAACCATTAAAACGATTTGGACCCAACTTGGGTACTGTACTGCTAATATAGTGCAGATATGAATGCAGAAATAATTTTTATAAATGTGTATAATTTGGCTCAGAGGTCGAATACGTTTCTGGTGCAAAGTCTGGACATTGCCTCGATCCTTTAGTTACAATGTAGAGTATTGCTCAGATAAAGTGACATAACACTATAGTTACGATAAAAAATAGTTTCTTCTTGTTCTACGTTACCAAAAAATCTGCAAACCTCTTAAAAATTACCCAACAGCTTTAAGTGTAAGCTGAATCAATCATAAGCTGAGTATTGGAGGAAAAAACTCCCAGGGGTAACCTTGATAGGAAGAATAGATACGTATAAAAAAAAAAAACAGAAATTTAACTTGTCCTCATTATATTCAACCGTCCCTTGTTACTAAAAGTCAAATAGCCATACCCCACCTGCGAGGGGAAAAAACAAGAACCAACCGCGTTTGTTTGATCACATTCTGTGCTAATATGTACTTTCTCATTAGGTACCGTAACTAAATGAAAAGAGCAGGTGGTAAGCAGGCGTTGTTCCGCTTCATGCCCGATTGTTTGAGTACAGCGATGCATATCCCATATAAAGAGAGTCAAATTGAAACACTATTTGGAAGAAATTGATCAGTATTCCAGTTGAAATAAAGATAACTTTGATATAAAAACGTGAGAATCGAGGTAATATTTTTAATTGTTTTGCCTACCTCGAGCAGAGAGCTAGTGGGGTGATTGGTCGGTGAATGGGTGTGTGTCAAAAAGTTGGCCCTTCGTAATCTCGAAAACTATCAAAACGATTTGGACCCAATTTGAGTGGCAAGTTTTATATATTATGTAAACGTGGACGCAGAAATATTCTGAAAAATTCATATAGGAATTGGGACTTGAACCACTTTTCTTGATAAATATGCATTTAGCAGTAGATTAAACAAACTTTTTATTAAACAGATGAAGTCTAAAAAAGTATGGTGATCATAATTTAATCCCAAGTCGAGTTTCCTCCAAAATATATCGGTAGGGTCCCTATTTGATACGAAAAATGTCTTTTGTCAGTCTTTGGTGTGTGGTTGGTCGGTGAGTGGGTGGGTGTCAAATCGTTGGTCCTTCGTAATCTCGAAAACCATCCAAACGATTTAGACCCAATTTAGTTAACAAGATTAAATATATTATATAAAAGTGAAAGCAGAAAAAATTATTCTGAAACATGCATATAGTTTAGCTATAAAACTAGATTTTCTTAAAATCGCTAGCACTTCGTAAACTCGAAAATCGTTGAAGCGATTTTTACCAAGTTTGGCTGGTATACAGTCTAGATGTAAACGCAAAACAAAATCTGAAAAATGTATATAATTCAGCTAAAAAACGAGATTTTGTCAAAATTGCTCGTGTTTCGTAATCTCGAAAGCAGCTGAAGAGATTTCGACCTAGTTTGGGTGGTATGCTATGTTTATTATCTAGATGTGTGAACGAAAAAAAAAAATCTGCCGGGATTTTGTCATAATCAGTGAAACTTAATAATCTCAAAATCCGCTGAAGCGATTTGTACCAAATGTGGGTGATATACTGCGTATATTACATAGATATGATTATAGAAAATAAATTTTTAAACATTAATTTGGCTCAGAAGACGAATGCTCACTTTTGTTTCACAAGGAAATCTCGGAATTGTCCTGTTTCTTTTTTACTTTCCTTATATACAATAATGTATAAGGAATGTATTGTGATGGGGTCGAAAATTCGAATTCGAGTTTTCGACGGGAGAACACGTTTCAAGTATCCCTGATCACGATTCGAACATTTTTGAAGTGGTGTCTGTGTGTGTATGTTTGTGAAAGTATATGTGTGTGTGTGTGTGAAAGTATGCGTGTGTGTGAGAGTGTGTGTGTGTGTGTGTGTGTGTGTGTGTGTGTGTGTGTGTGTGTGTGTGTGTGTGTCAGTGAGTCTGTGGAGACGATAACTGACGAACGAATGGACCGATTCAAACGAAATTTGGTACAAAAACTACAATCCGTAAACACTGGAAGCCTATTGTTTTTAAACGTAATCGAATGTTCAGAACTCCCCTACATTTTGAGTGAAATTTAAAAAAAATCATCAAAAAATCAATTTTTTAAACATTTTTTAAATAAATTTATAAAAAAAATCCCATAAATTAAAAAAACATATATTAACTGTTGAGAAACATGTTCACTTTTTATATGTCATATCATGCGATAAATTTAGTGACATCATTCTCGTAGATCTAGCTCGTTCCATTCATGAGAAAAGATACTTTGAGTAATACTTTTGTATTTGAACGCCAATAATCATTTTTCTGCTATAAGAATAACTTATTTCTCCGTTTATAACGGTTGGCAAGATTTTGGCGACAAATTTAGCGGAATGTCGCCAACTTGACGAGTTTTTTATATGTTATCAAATTAACGAAAATCTCGGCAAATGAATAAAAATAACGCTAAATCAATGAAAATGGCGACTAATTGACGAAAATTCAATATCTTGGAAAGAATATAAGTATCTACTATAAGTAAAACCTATTTTTTTTACTGTAAAAGTAGTAAATTCATTGCATTATATAAGGAAAGTCATGTGCTGCCCACATCAGATTTTTTCTTATAGCAGTAGGTCTGTGAATTTGTGCGTGTGAAGAAGTGATACGAGTGAGCGGCAGTCACTTCCTAGGGGCTGCCAGTTATTTAATTTTATTTTGTGCACTAATATAAATTATATATCCATATAAAATTCAATCTTCCTCAACTGTAAAATTAGTTGTCTGGATTTTGAAGTGAAATTGTGTGTTTTTAACCACGGATTTATCAGCTATAGCAGGGAAGAAAATGGCCATTTCATTTCACTTGTGGATCTCTTTGGCATAAGCCAGGAGGCATGGATAAAACAATCTCCTAATTAGACGAAACAGAGCACATAACTCTGCAATTTATTAATTACATCTAGGATACTATATTAGTTCTTTGATACTAAATTCATTTCCATTAAACTATTTACACATTATTTGTGGTTAATTATAAGATAAAATTATTACTCGTTCTATTATTTGACATCGCCAGAGTAATCAAATTCTCAACTAATAAGATATTGTTTATCTACTGAAACTTTCTTTGATGATTTTTTTTTCTTACATAATTCATATGTAATAAGTTAAGAATGTCTGAGGTTAAAATAAATATATATATTTTAGTAACTTAATTAACATTGGTGACAACATTTACATTATAGCAAATTCCTATTTGTCTAAAATTTGAGACAAATTTGAATGGAATTGAGAAAATATTTAAAAATCATACACCTTGTCTGATTTAAAAGTGAAGTTATCACACATTACAAATCACGCCCTTTAATTTGATACGTGGTTTGTATTTTTGAGTTACGCATTTACCACGATTTTTGATATACAATAAAAAGAATCTGATGTGGGAAACACAAGGCTTTCCTTATATAATGCAATGAATTTACTACTTTTACAGTAATAAAAATAGGTTTTTCTTATAGTAGGTACTTATATTCGTTCTAAGATATTAAATTTTCGACAATTAGTCGTCATTTTCATTGATTTAGTGTCAAATTTATCCATTTGGCGAAATGTTCGTTAATTTGGCAACATTTCAAAAAGTCGCCAAGCTGGCGACATTCCGCCAAATTTGTCGTCAAAATCTCGCCAAGCGTTATGGGCGGAGAAATAAGTTATTCTTATAGCAGAAAAATGATTATTGGCGTTCAAATACAAAAGTATTACTCAAAGTATCTTTTCTCATGAATGGAACGAGCTAGATCTACGAGAATGATGTCACTAAATTTATCGCATGATATGACATATAAAAAGTGAACATGTTTCTCAACAGTTAATATATGTTTTTTTTAATTTATGGGATTTTTTTTTATAAATTTATTAGTGTCTTAGCTTTAGTAAAGTATGTTACCTCATTAGTGTCTTAGCTTTAAAAAAATTAATTAGCAACGCACTTAACATAATTAAACCGATCCATTTATACCGAAATCATCCAAGTACCCTAAAATTCATGAGTCCTCTATTCAATTAAAATTCACTCAATGGTATCTTAGCGCCATTTTTTTTTTTCTAATGTATAACATTTTAGAGGATACTTTAAAGTAGCCCAGTATACTTTTCAAAATAATATGGATTCCCTTTTTAGAAGACATTGGTAAGAACATCCATGCCACAATACATATGCAAGTCACATCTGTACACAACATTAGCTTGTGAAGCTTTCAATACTTTGCGTTTTCTTATTTTAAAAATATCTCCCAAGTTTCACATTCACTGATAATTTAGGGCCAACGGCCGTACCGTGCTGAAAACACCGGTTCTCGTTAGATCACCGAAGTCAAGCAGCATCGGGCGCGGTTAGTACTTGGTGGGTGACCACCTCGGAACACCGCGTGCTGTTGGCCATCTCGGGTGCGGTATCCCCGTGGTTTGCGCGCTAGATTTGCACGCTACCACAAATGCCGCCGTGTTCATGCGGAGTACGATCACGTTAAACATGTGGGTCCGTAAGTCCTTCCGAGAGGTTGGTGGAAGGGGAAGGAGGGTACGGTCCCTGTGGATGCCTCCCCCACTGGGTTCCGGTCTAAATTGGGTGGCACTTCCCGGCCGTCCATACAGTTACCTTACACCTTTCTGGTAGGTCGGACGGTCTGGGTCTCAACAACAACATTCACTGATAATTCAGTACACCTATTCATTTTAACTACGTCCTTAAATATAGCAAAGTCTTGAATTTCCCATATATTTGAAAATAAATCAATACAGCCATTTTTCATAGCTAAAAACAGTCGAAACGGATTCAGCAGGTTCTGATACTTGTCATAAAAAAATATCTCGTGGCACATACAATCATTCTGAAAAGGGTCGAGTCATGTTCTCAAGTTTTGGTAACATCAAACATGCGATATGCTAGTTCACTATGGAGTGTTAGAATTTTCTCCATTTCCTTAAAAGTCAACCAAAAATACCACAAAATCATTTTATTAAAATTAATAAAATTCAATAACACACACCCCGTCTTTAAAATTCTGATGAACGGTCAACGTAAAAAAAAAATAGCTTCCTTCATGAAAACATGTATGAGCGTGAAGCTAAACATATTAAGTCATCGTCCGACTACCGAATTAAAAGTTTCATTAACACAAAAAGCACATTCAAAAAATTAATTCTATTAAAATTCGTCGCATGAATTTCATTCAAGCGCTAATAGATGGCGCCATCACCGCCGTCTAAAATTTCGTAAATGTCTTCAAGCATTTTCCAAAACATTTCATAAAAACAATAATTACCCAATGATTAAAAAATAATCCTCTTATTAAAACTCAATTATGACTATATTCCATTTTTTTTTCATAATATATTTTATTCATTTATTAAAAATTAATTAAAATCTTAATTCACTCGAACCATCCCCTCGTAGAAGTTCAGAAAATATTCGAAGTTACCAACTCCTTTCGCAGGAAAGACATCATTCATTCCCCCATCTGCTCACAAGTCTCAAACTGTATACTGGTTAAAGCACTGTCCTACGGTGCAAGGGGTCCCCAGTTCGAATCCAGCTCAGTCCAGAACCAATTCTCACCTTTTAGCCAACACAGTTCTCCAACCTGTCAATAGAGGGCGCCACCAAAATTTCCAAGATGTCTTCCAAGGTCTTCTTCAACCTCACTGTCTGTGTCAGTACATGACGTCATGCGATAATCTTATCGAATGAGCCATCCGATAAGATAAGCCGATGACGTCATCCGATAAGATAAGCTTATCAGTGACGTCATCTGATAAGATAAGCCGATGACGTCATCCGATAAGATCAGATAAGATAACGTGCCGTCATCCCCCGATGACGCCATCCTCCGTGACGTCACTGCTGCTCTGCTGCTCCTGCGGAGGTTGAACTCTCCTTCCTCTACTACTGAAGTAAAGTTATAAAAATGACGACTAATTGTCGAAAATTTAATATCTTAGAACGAATATAAGTACCTACTATAAGAAAAACCTATTTTTATTACTGTAAAAGTAGTAAATTCATTGCATTATATAAGGAAAGCCTTGTGTTTCCCACATCAGATTCTTTTTATTGTATATCAAAAATCGTGGTAAATGCGTAACTCAAAAATACAAACCACGTATCAAATTAAAGGGCGTGATTTGTAATGTGTGATAACTTCACTTTTAAATCAGACAAGGTGTATGATTTTTAAATATTTTCTCAATTCCATTCAAATTTGTCTCAAATTTTAGACAAATAGGAATTTGCTATAATGTAAATGTTGTCACCAATGTTAATTAAGTTACTAAAATATATATATTTATTTTAACCTCAGACATTCTTAACTTATTACATATGAATTATGTAAGAAAAAAAAATCATCAAAGAAAGTTTCAGTAGATAAACAATATCTTATTAGTTGAGAATTTGATTACTCTGGCGATGTCAAATAATAGAACGAGTAATAATTTTATCTTATAATTAACCACAAATAATGTGTAAATAGTTTAATGGAAATGAATTTAGTATCAAAGAACTAATATAGTATCCTAGATGTAATTAATAAATTGCAGAGTTATGTGCTCTGTTTCGTCTAATTAGGAGATTGTTTTATCCATGCCTCCTGGCTTATGCCAAAGAGATCCACAAGTGAAATGAAATGGCCATTTTCTTCCCTGCTATAGCTGATAAATCCGTGGTTAAAAACACACAATTTCACTTCAAAATCCAGACAACTAATTTTACAGTTGAGGAAGATTGAATTTTATATGGATATATAATTTATATTAGTGCACAAAATAAAATTAAATAACTGGCAGCCCCTAGGAAGTGACTGCCGCTCACTCGTATCACTTCTTCACACGCACAAATTCACAGACCTACTGCTATAAGAAAAAATCTGATGTGGGCAGCACATGACTTTCCTTATATAATGCAATGAATTTACTACTTTTACAGTAAAAAAAATAGGTTTTACTTATAGTAGATACTTATATTCTTTCCAAGATATTGAATTTTCGTCAATTAGTCGCCATTTTCATTGATTTAGCGTCATTTTTATTCATTTGCCGAGATTTTCGTTAATTTGATAACATATAAAAAACTCGTCAAGTTGGCGACATTCCGCTAAATTTGTCGCCAAAATCTTGCCAAACGTTATAAACGGAGAAATAAGATATTCTTATGGCAGATAAATTGACTATTGGTGTTCAAATACAAAAGTATTACTCAAAGTATCGTTTCCCATGAATGGAACGAGCTAGATCCACGAGAATGATGTCACCCAATTTATCGCATGATATTACATATGAAAAGTGAACATGTTTTAAAAATGTACAATATCTCGAGAACGGTTCATGCTAGCGTTCTAAAGTTTATGTCAATCGTTTTCTAAGGGAAAATTACATAAGAAATGTCTATTTGCGTAACTTTATTCAAGGTTTTGATTTTTTGATGATATTTTTCAAAATTTCACTCAAAAATTTAGGGGGGTTTTGAACATTCGATTACGATTAAAAACAATAGGCTTCCAGTATTCACGGATTGTGATTTTTGTACCAAATTTCATTCGAATCGCTCCATTCGTTCGTGAGATATCTTCTCCACAGACTCATAGACACACACACATACACACACACACACAGACATCACCTCAATAATATTCGATTCGTGATCAGGGATGCTTGAAACGTGCTCTCCCGTCGAAAACTCGAATTAGAATTTTCGACCCCGTCACAATACTTTCCTTATACATTATGTATATAAGGAAAATAAAAATGGTAAAGGAATTTTGGGCACGAAAATATGGAGGACTCTGGTTGGTTGAAAAGTAGGGCGAGTCCAACCGATTCTTCTGGAACATAATGTTGCTATGCTCGAAATCACATAATACTATATTACTCTGTGCTTTAAATATACTTCTCGACATGAGGAAGAAAAGCAATTGACAATGACCGCCCAGTTGGTAAAGGCCACGTAGCCTTTATTTCAAAAAGGAAGAGGAGTGAAAACCCTGGTAGAATGGTACTATTAGTAGATTATTTAGATTTGCAATGGATTTAGTTTAAGGAAAGCGAAACATTATGATTTGAAATATTATTTAAAGCGGAAGATAATTGATCTGAAATGTTAATGCTGTTATTTAAATTAATTATTTGAAATTGGAAAAAAAAAATTAATAATACTTTTAAAAACTGTAAATTTTGAATAAATTTAAAGTGTTATAATAATGTATCATAACAGAATTATTGTATAAATTTTTTATTTTAGATTTATATCTACCAATTTATAAGAAATTTTTAATTTATATTGCTCTACACCTGAATCATAAAAATCTGATGCGGGCAGCACATGACTTTCCCTGCAGACTTATACCCATGTTCTCTTTATTTTAATTAAATTTAATTCACTTTTAATTCAATTTTCGTTCTCGTTTAGTAATTGGACTTAATTTCAAAGATGGCGTAGAAAAAATACGAAAAAACAAAATATCTCGAGAACGGCTAGTCCTAGTGTAATGGGGTTGGTCTTATTATTTTCCTCCTTAAAAATTACGTATATAACAAGCACTTAATGGATATATTTAAGCATACGTAGTTTTTACTTTAGATTTTGACGATTTTTGCGGGTCATTTCGCACAAAAAGGCAGGTTATTTTTTTCCGAAGCGTACTAAAATCTAATCAGCACCTGAGTAACCCACAAGCGACTTACTTACCGAATTTTTTGAAATTCGGTCCATTAGTTTTTCAGCTTGAGTGGATACAAGCTTTTGCGGGCCATTTCGGTGGGTCCTTTTATCCATAATTGTACCCAAAACTAATCAGCACCAAATTAGTCCACAAGTGACTTACCTACCAAATTTTATGAAATTCGGCCAATTAGTTTTTTAGTTAGAGTGGATACAAATTATGCACAGACAGACACACAGGCAGACGTCGCATAAAATGTTTTTTTCGTATTCTGGAGGTCTTGAAACGTGTAGATCAGTCGAAAACTCGAGTTGCGACTTTCGACATGATTCCAATACTTTTCCTATACATTACCATGTATTGCAATTAAAATAAAAAGTTAATGTTCTGTAAATATTTTGCGTATAATATATCATTAAATTCCATTAATTTAATTCATATTTTGTCAAATTTTAACCAGGAAAGTATTACTTTAGAAGGAATTATTTTAGATGCATATCTTACTATATCTAGAGTCATAAGAAATTTTAGACTTATATTATTCTATACCTACATAAAAAGTAGATGTTCTGCCTATATTTGCATACAAAATATAATATTAATATTTATATTCCATACTATTAATATTGCATTGTATTAATACAGTATTAAAATTGCATACATAATAATTCATTCATTCATTTCATTCATATTTTTCTCAAATTTTAACCAGGAATGAGTTACTTTATAAAGAATTATTTTAGATTTATATATTACTTTATCTACTAGTCATAAGATATTTTATATTTATATTATCTTACACATGCATCACAAAAGTGAATGATTTGTATGTATATTCCATACAAATGTAATATGACATATAATATGTAACTTTGAATTCAACGCAGGCCATTATTTCTATACTCAGTCACGCAGGTGCGTTACTTCTATATTCAGTCACTATTGCTTTTTACTTTCCCTGCAATACATGGCAATGTATAGGGAAAGTATTGGAATCATGCTGAAAATCACAACTCGAGTTTTCGGCTGATCTACACGTTTCGAAACCTCTAGAATACGAAAAAACCATTTTTAGCGTGACGTCTGTGGAAACCCCAGGTCGTCCGACTATCGTGACGTCTGTGTGTGTGTCTGTGTTTGTGTCTGTGTGCGTGCCTGTGTTTGTGTCTATGTGCGTGCCTGTGTGTGTGTCTGTGCGTGTGTCTGTCTGTCTGTCTGTGTGTCTGTCTGTGCAGATTTTGCATCCACTCTAACTCAAAAACTAATGGACCGAATTTCACAAAATTTGGTAGGTAAGTCACTTGTGAGCGAATCTGGTGCTGATTAGTTTTGGGTATGATTCGTGATAAAAGAACCCGCCTTTTTTTGCGAAATGGCCCGCAAAATTCGTATCCACTCTAGCTCAAAAACTAATATACCGAATTTCACAAAAATCGGTTGATAAGTCACTTGTGGTATACCCTAGTGCTGATTAGATTTTGGTATGATTCAGAAAAAAGTAACCTGCCTTTTTTTGCGAAATGGCCCTCAAAAATGGTCGAAATCTAAAATAAATACATACGTATGCTCAAATATATGCATTAAATGCTTGTTTTACACGTAATTTGTAACGATGAAAAGAATAAGACCAACCCCATTACACTAGGACTAGCCGTTCTCGAGATATTTTAGTTTTTTCGTATTTTCTCTACGCCACCTTTGAAAATAAGTCCACTTAATAAATGAGAACGAAAAAGGAATTAAAAGTGAATTAAATTTAATTAAAATAAAGAGAACGTGGATATAAGTCTGCAGGGAAAGTCATGTGCTGCCCACATCAGATTTTTATATTTGTCATGGTTGAAGATACTAAGAGCAGGTTAAAGCAATCTTAAACTAAACGCTCTCAATCAAATATTTTTGAAACTTCCAAAATTTAAATATTTCACTGTCTAGACATTTTTGCTGGAAGCAAATTGCTCCTTGCTCTGTTCATTGCTTCTGCTTCATAATTCAAAAGCCAAAAATAAATAAATATTCCCCACCACAATTTTGCCTATGAATCATTTCTGAAAGTTCCTTCCGAACTTATGCAATGTCAGAACACAAATACCTCGTTCTTTAGAAAGCGTGACATTAAATGGCACATTCAATTAAAAACCGAGGCAAGTTGAGAATGCAGCTCCGTAAATCCATTCCGGTAGAAAACATCATCAAAGAACGCATCACCAAACAGAGTAATCCATCAATCAGGATCTAGAAACATTCTTAATTGACGCGACTTCTTCCTGAAAGAATCGTTTACATTTTGAAGAGAACGTAGATGGAAAGTTGGGCGTTTCTCCTGCGGGGAAAGGTGTGCATTACCTTAATGGGATCAGATTTCACATATTTTGATCTTCAGACCCAACCTTAGCATGCAGAGAGGTGTCAAAGATGCATCGTAATAAAAGAAAGTTATAGAACGCATGTCAAAAACCGGCGTATGAATGCCAGAGGAAGAAAAATAGATTTCTCACATTGTAAAATTCCACCTGTGCTTAGTGAGTGGAAATATATTTTGCTTTGAGAATTTTATAACTTGTTTAAATTAAAATATTTCCGCATCGAAATTTTGACTCTCGATCATGTCTTAAATTTTCTCTGTGCCTATGGAATGTTGAATACAAATACTTTCAATCTTTTAAACACTTGACATTTCGGAAGCTCTCTCTGAAGAGGCTACACGATTGTCATTTGAACTTGGAAAAGGTTTTTGTATGATAAGTGAATTTATATTGGAATTCGCACTTTCAATGAGTTTTATTTCCCTCACAGCAAAGATCGTCACATGTGTGACAGTGACGTTGTAGTCACGTGACACCTGGGTCACAATGTGACATCATATTTGTGACTTCTCTGCGACGTTACGTATTAGTAACTTTGTAACTACATTCTGACTATATTCTGTGACGTTTCCACAATTTAATTAACACGTAACAATGTGACGACATTACAATGGCAATTACAATGTGACGTCACAAACAAGTTAATATGCGACGTCACAAACGACCATGAAAATGACCAAAATGACTTCGCTGTGACTTCAATATAACATTGCCGAGACGTACTGCGACGTCCTGTGACGTCCCAAACTCACAGTGTGACGTAAATCTTACGTCACTGTGAAAAAAAATGCTGTTAGGGTTCCTTGGTGAGCAAAATAAAATAATTTAACATAATGCTAAGAGTGAATGAAATGCACAATATTTCAAAATATATTACCTATGTAAGATACATACATACAAAGTATAACATTTTAAATGTTTGCTTATTTCTAAATCGGTTGAACTTTTACAACCATTTTATTAAATACGAAGACATGGTCACTCATAGAGGAGGACACTCTCCTCCCTAGATATTCAGGATAACAAAGGCGAGCATCAATACAGGCGACAAAGGCGAGTAATATACATTAATCAACAAAGACGAGCAATATACATTTTATTGAGTTTACACCCCTCCCCCTCCGGCCGCCGAAACTGCTATTCGGATGAGTCGGGCGGTCTGGGTCCCCCCCCCCTTTCCGCAAAAAGTTCTACATGCGCCCATGTATGAAAAAATGCACTGAAAATTTGTGAGAAATCTGGAACATAAGTTTAATTGAAAATCCCTATAATCAACAATATCCCTAAACAATATTGCTTATTAATTATTTACAAATACTATACTAAGAAAACTTAAAAATATCTTATAATTACAATATGCTAAGAATCCGCGAAAAAATTATCAACCACTTTTATTTAACTGAGATTCTCGTCTAACAGGGGATTTCAAAGGGAAATGAAACCTATTCTTTCTAAAACTCCCAAATACGCAAACGGATGCTTCGCTATATTGATATCTATATAAAGAGCTAAGTCTACTTTGCAAATTACTTGAGTTTAATGATATTCATTATTAGTATATTTTTTCGTCTTGAGATTGCTTAAAGTTAGGTAAATCCTAGGTTATTCGTGAAAAATGACTCAAATTCTTCAGTATTACAAATAATGATTATTTTCTAGAATTAATAATTAATAGAATCATGCTTGACCCAAAATGGAGGACCCATTAGGCATACACTACCCACTCTTACCTATCTATCATTGATAAATCGTCACGTCCCACACCCAATCACTGATTGTTTATAAAGGGTTGAAAATGGTAAGCAATAGCCACGCCTTTCTATAAGCTAGCTTTCCATGTTAGTTAATCAGCTAGGAAAGAGTTTAACAAATGGGTGGTCTTAATACCATGTTTCTCCCTATCGAAGACGAAGACTGGATGTTTAGCTTCTAAAACATTAAAATATGCGTTTTAATGGAAAAAATACTTTGAATCGTGTCTCTTTAAGCAAGTTAAATGTAACAATTTTCTAAATAATACATATATCTTCACAAAATTATTTAAGAAATTATGATAAATAAAAGTATGTTTGAATAATTCGTTAAATTAGGTTTTAAGCTGGGGAGGCTCAGCTTTTTAGCCTCAATGGACGCTACGCCACTGGTTCATTCCGATAGAAAATATCAACAACGAATCTCCAAAAGGGTAATCATTCAATCAGGATCTGGAAACTTTCAATTGACGCAACTACTTCCTAAAAAAATCGTTTACTTTTGGAAGAGAACGTGGATGAAAAGTTGGCCATTTCTCCGGCAGGAGAAGGTGCGCATTACTTTCAAGGGAGTAGATTTCACATAGAATTTCACATGTATATTCACATGCACTTTGATCTTCAGGCTTAACCTCAGCATGCACAGAGGTGTCAAAAATGCATCGTAATATAATAAAGTTATTAAACGTGTGTCAAAAATGCATCGTAATATAATAAAGTTATTAAACGTGTGTCAAAAATTGATGTAACAATTCCAGAGGAAAACAAATAGAGCGTTCACACTATAAAACACTACACATGCTTAATAGGTGAAATATATTTACTCTCAGAATTTTGGGAATTGTTGACATTCAAATCTTTCTACTTTCCGATATAAGCCTGTCACGATAATTTTACCTCTAAATCACGTTTGAAGTTTTTCTGAATGTGGAGTGTTAGAATACAAATACCTTCATTCTTATTTAAAAGCCTGACATTCCCCGAGCTGAGAATGCAGCAACGTAAGTTCATTCCGGTAGAAAACTTCATCAAAAAAGGTGCATCACCTAATCAATCAATCAGGATGTGGTACCACTCTTAATTGCCCCAACTTCTTGAATCATCTACTTTTCTACGAGAAAGTGGATGCAAATTTGGGTGTGTTCTTTGGATGAGTAAGATGTACTTTACTTTTAAGTAATCGTATTTCCCACGATCTTCAGATTTAATGTTAGTATGAGGAGTTCTTCACAAATTCACAGTGATATATCCAGTGTCGAATCGTCGAATCTGTGGTTATCAGTGTCGAATCTGTGGTTAGATAGTAACCCTCTACTAAATAACTCCTACTTTAATTATGTATTATTCGAAATATTTTATACACTAATTTCGAATAATGTACAATTAAAATAAAAGTTTCTCTCTATATTAAAAAAATGTACAATTAAAATAAAACTTGGTAAAGGGTCATTTGGGAAAACACTGTCTGCCCAGATTCCCTTCACGCTTCGGCACTGAATATGTCAAAGTTGTATCTTAACGGATGTTAAAACAGGCAAATTTATACCAAAGTAAAGGATATAGTATCACCTTGTGTAAATCAATAATACATTTACCAACTACAGTTATTTCAATTTTAGAATTTTAATAATGTATTGTGTGTGAAAACAATGATTTAATAGGTCAACACTTGTTATGTGTGTTACATACGGAAACCACTTGAGACATTAACTTACCTTTATTTCTTGAAACTGTTAAAGCAATAATTAAATATCTCTCCATATTAAAAAAAGTAGCTGTCGCCGCTGTTTGACAAATTTTGCGTACCGCAAAGTCTTTAGCATTCAAAATTATGAAATTTGGTACATTTGTAGAGAAATATTTGAGGAACACGCTGATATAAACCAATTTTCGATTTAAAAGTTAGTTTAAGAAACATTTAATGCCAAAGTCAAAGGAAGATTATTTGAGCTGCGAGTTCCCGTCCTGGACAGACTAACAATAGCAAGACCTCCAATTATTGGCGACATTGTAGTTACATAGTTGAATTTTTGCAAGTTGGATCCCTTTTATTAAATTTCGATTTAGTTAATAAGTTATTCAATTTTTTATACACTTCTGAAGTGAAAAATTTCCTTCACTAAGGACGAAGATTTAATTGGTCGAGACCATTGCTAGCTTCTCTCTGATTGGTTTCTGACAGAAACGTTACAAAATGGTCGAAGCCTGAGTTTTTGAAGCTTTAAAAAGTCGAAGCTAGTTGACTCGCGAATCTAGCTGCCGAGCGGGGAACGGAGCTCCATAGTACTCTAAGAACGCATGCAAGGTCCTTATATCATACAAGAAAAATATAAAATGGATTTCACATATAAGATATTTATAATAATTCACGTATTCTTGAAACTGCTACATTTAAATATTTCATCGTCCACACATTTCGGGTGAAACAAATTGGTCCTCGTTTATTTATTAATTGTACAACATAGTTAAGAAACCTAAAATTAAATGTATTAAAAGTCAATTTTACCTTTGAACTACTTTTGAAATTCCTTTCGAGTCTATGGAATACAACATGGCAAACACATGGATGCATGTGGACGACAACGCAATGATGCTACTCAATTGAACTTATCAATGAGACACTGCCTTAATTCGTCAATTTACCAAATTGCAACCGTTTCATATCTGAACAATTTTTGTCAGATGTTACATTAAGGAACTTTAAAATTACATTTATCAACGAGGTTTACATTTTAATATAAAATTCGATTGTCATGCTATTTTACAATCAGCGTTATACATGAATGTAAAGCAATAAAGACACACTTACTTAAAATATACACAAGCTGAAAATGCATGTGGATACGTCGATCATCAGAGAATGCATCACCAAACAGGGATATTAACCGACAAAGGTCTGGCACCGCTTCTAATTAGCCCAACATTTTCCTCAAAGAAAAGTCTTTACACTTTAATTAGAAAGTAGATGAAAAGTTGACTTCTCTGGCAGTGCATAATAGAGCGAATACCTGTACTACTTTAAAGGACGAGGTTTCACAATTTTTGATCTTCAGACCCAATGTTTGTATGTGGATAAGTGTTACAGAAGACTCATCTTGACAAGGGAAAGTTGTATCTTCAACATGTGTCGAAAACCGTCGCGTGGCTGCTATATAAAATAAAACAGATGTGAAACTCCAGCATGTGGTTTAATGAATAGGAATGGTTTTCTTTTAGAATGTTGAAAGTTTTGACATTTAAATCTTTTATATTTCCCGCGTATTCTGTCTGAACCCGTGAAATGTCAGGAAAAAAATACAGTAAACATAATGTAGATACTCGCGGTTCTAACATATTTGTGCAACTTAGAAAGGTGTCCAGTAAAGGAGGCCACCTCGCATAGAGGTGTCCGTTAATGTTTCGAATGAATTCCGTTCACAGCACATGTGTCCAATTTGTAGTGTCCCACACGCAGAGGTGTCCAATTTGAAAGGTTTCACTGACCATCCTTCTTTGGAAAGCATGTTATTAAATGGTTCGCTTATTTACATAATTTTAAAGTGACGACGCTGAATAGAATTACTGACTGCATTATTTGATAAATTGCGTTATCATCCTGACGTTAAAACCGACACAAGCTGAAAATTCCGCGGCATATGTTCTTTCAGTAAAAGCACAATCCAAGAGTGAAGTGTTGCTAAACCAGATTAATCAATCAATCAGGATGTTACAACGTACTTAATTGACCCAACATTTACCAAAGGAATTTTTACTTTTTAAAAAGAACCTGGATGAAAAGTTGGGCGTTCCTCCGGTAGAAAGGGTGTGCATTACTTTCAAGTGATCAGATTTCACAGTTTCTGATCTTGAGATCAACCCAAGCATGCAGAGTGATGTCACAGATGCATCGTGACAAAAGAAGGTACTTTCTAGAACGTGTGTCAAAAACCGGCGTATGAATGCAAGGGAAAAGTAGTAGGAGTTTCACATTGTTCGACTCTACATGTGTTTACTGAATGGAAATATTTTGATTTTTAGCATTTTGAAAGTCGTTGGCATTTAAATTTTTTGACATCATGCAATGATGTGAATCCACCATCTTTAAAATCTGATGTTTGCAGAACATGATTTTCCCTGCATAATGCAATAACTTTACTTCGTTTGTATGATACACAAGATCTTTTTTATGATACACAAATTATGATACACAAGATGCCAGGGCAATCTTTGTGGCATTGATGTAGCATCACATAAACAAAAATTTTACGCTTTTGACAACTTACCAGACGAAAATTATTTATTTATATTCACATGCAAATTCCTCATCAAAATGCAATTGCCATTTAATTAATATCCCAGGAAAAATATATCTATTGATGCATTATTTGGCGCCAAAATATAAAACGATTAAAAACAAGAAAGATCAATCATGCATAAACCATTGATTATGAAACACTTTTCAACTTCAATGCAATTTTATACAAACATCTCCCAAATGCGATACATTCCTCGGTAATATTTTTAAAATTATCACAATACTACATTAATTTATTATATTTGAAAACTTCATCGAAGAAAATGAACTTCATTGAAATGACGGCATTGAAATATAAATTGCCTGGTTTAAACATCTCTAAAATGCGATACATTCCTCGGTAATATATTTAACATTATCATAAGACTACAATAATTTATAATATTTGAAAATTTCATCGAAAACAAATGAACTTTATTCAAATTACGTCATCGAAATATAAATCGCCTCTATATAAAAGCAGCATTTCATTCATAATCATTTTTCCAATCGTTTAATTCATCACAAAACTATAATAATTTATTTTACTTGAAAAATTGTTATTTACCATATTTATTTTGAACTGTAAAACCTCTTTTACACATAAATAATTCAACTCTTGGAAAGATATTTATTATAGAATACATCTCTTTTTTTCTTTCTGGAGGATATAACGAGAGTCAGAATTTAATTGAATTTGTTTTTCTCCCTATATTAAATATTTTTTATTTAAAAAACTACCTAACATATTTCACTGAATTTTTTTTATATATTTTATGGGATAATTTGAATATTTCCTAAAATTTTCGAAGCAATTTATGAATTTTAAATTCGCTTAAAACATGTCTGCAGCATTAGGTCCCATAGGATTCAATATATTTCATTTATTCAATCCGGGTTCAATAAAAAACCAATTGGGTGATATTATTCATTTATATTCCCATAGGTCCCACAGACCGTCTGAAAAACATACTAAAATTTTATTTTGGTAAAGCCATTTTTACGGCAGTTATCGTGCTAACGGACAGACAGACAGAATGAACAAAGTCATAAACACTTTTAACTATGTTGTAAAGTGTTAAAAAGTATCTTCTCCCGTGAATCATACCAAGCCTTAACTGCATCCCGCTTTTCGATTCACAAGCGTGAGACGCGGGATACAGTTAAGCCTTGATCGAACAAATTATTTCCAAGAAAATGGTGTTAACAGATTTCGTTACATAATATTGCATGTGGAAAGAGAACATATTTGATGATATTAATTACATTTTTAATTTTATGTAATATTTTTATATAGATTTATTTCAGAAACGTGCAATATTCTACAGTTTATACTAGTATTCTACAGTTTGTGTCATTTGTTTCATACGTATGAAATGATTATTTATATAATAGTATTGAAAATCGTGATTTTTAAGTGTTTCTTTTTTAACACTTTACAACAAAGTTGAAAAGTGTTTATGACTTTGTTCATTCTGTCTGTCTGTCCGTTAGCACGATAACAGCCGTAAAAATGACTTAATCAAAATGAAATTTTAGTATGTTGTTCAGACGGTCTGTAGGACCTATGGGAATATAAATGAATAATATCACCCAATTAGTTTTGGATTGAACCCGAGTTGAAAAAATGAAATACATTGAGCCCTATGGGACCTAATTTTACAAACATTTTTTAAGCAAATTTAAAATTTACAAATTGCTTCGAAAATTTTAGGTAATATTCAAATTGTTCCATAAAATATATAAAAAAAAAATTCAGCGAAATTCAGTAGTTTTTTAAATAAAAATTAAAATAATAATTACACCTCTTATATGAAACGATCACGTGACCATGAAATGAAAAGATCACATGACCCACTTCAAAATGATATATGGCATCCATCTTGTCTCAAAATCGCGATTTTTTAAGTTCTTTTTAATTCATATTGAGTGTTGTATCCGTCCTAAAACTACTTTATTTTTGCTTAAATTCTGTGCATCTACATACTGAAACAACGCAAATACAATATATTTGTGTTTAAATGATCATCCAAATTTGATTATTTCTACAACGAAGCCTATTTTTCACTTATGTAAAATGTAAACATCAAAATATGTAGAATGAGTTGTACTAGAATTGCTGTATTTCTTTAACACAAAATAATGTAGCCCATGGAGTCTGCATGGCTGATATGAATGAAATATTAATTGATTTTATAAAGAGAAGGACGATTTTTTTCGATGAAGTTTTAAGCATAGAGTTTAATTACTTGTAGCTCCATGGTCTTAATTTTTAAATAAAATAAATTATTATAGTATTGTGATGAATGAAATGAATAGGAGAATGTTATGAATGAAATGCTGTTTTTATAGAGAGATCCGGGCGTGTTATTTTTTCTATGACGTCATTTGAATTAATTTCAGTGGTTTTCGATGAAGTTTTCAAATGTAATAAATTAAAGTATTGTGATAAGTTTTAAAATATTACCGAGGAATGTATTGCAATTTAGACTTTTTTAAATAAAATTGCATTGAATTTCGAAAGTGCTTCATAATCAATGCTTTAAGCATGATTGATCTTTCTTGTTTTAATGTAGGGTATATCCGGGATATATAGAGAGAGATCCGCATCTATTTTTAAATCAATATTCTGAGATCCATGGTGTACAAACAGAAAACGTATGTAGTCATAATAATGTATTTACATTTAGGAAGCATATGTATTAGGATAAAATGCGTTATAAAATAATTTATAAGCAATTATAATTTATTTTGTAAGCCCCTTCATTGCGGTATCTCTTCCGGATGAGTTAGGTATTACACCTCGCCATAAGGGAGACTCTCGGCCATTAACGTAAATGAATTTTAATGGACGTACCAAATATATTTCTTCAAAAAATATGTATATTTAAATGAAAAAAATGAACTTCATTCAAATGACGGCATTGAAATATAAATTGCCTGGTTTAAACATCTCTAAAATGTGATACATTCCTCGGTCATAATTTTAGAATTATCATAATACTACGATAATTTATTATATTTGGAAACTTCATCGAAAACAACTGAAATTCATTTAAATGACGTCATAGAAAAAATAACACGCCTGGCTCTCTCTATAAAAGCAGCATTT
This sequence comes from Amaurobius ferox, assembly GCA_951213105.1. Classification (NCBI taxonomy): domain Eukaryota; kingdom Metazoa; phylum Arthropoda; class Arachnida; order Araneae; family Amaurobiidae; genus Amaurobius; species Amaurobius ferox. The sequence goes on along the minus strand of OX578140.1, from coordinate 93,398,741 downwards.
CATTCATAGATAATTTCGCATTCATGTCATTCATCACAATACTGTAATAATTTATTTTATTTAAAAATTAAGACCATGGAGCAACAAGTAATTAAACTCTATGCGTAAAACTTCATCGAAAAAAATCGTCCTGCTCTTTGTAAAATCAATGAATATTTCATTCATATCAGCTATGCAGATTCCATGACCTAAATGGTTTTGTGTTAAAGAAATACAGCAATTCTAATACAACTCATTCTACATATTTTGCTGTTTACATTTTACATAGGTGAAAAATAGGCTTCGTTGTAGAAATAATCAAATTTGGATGAGCATTTAAACTCAAATATATTGTCATTGCGTTGTTTCAGTATGTAGATGCACAGAATTTAGGCAAAAATAAAGTGGTTTTAGGACGGATACAACACTCAATATGAATTAAAAAGAACTTTAAAAATCACCGTTTTGAGACAAGATGGATGCCATACATCATTTTGAAGTGGGTCACGTGATCTTTTCATGTCATGGTCACGTGATCGCTTCATATAAGAGGTGTTATTATTATTTTAATTTTTATTAACACTTTACAACAAAGTTGAAAAGAGTTTATGACTTTGTTCATTCTGTCTGTCTGTCTGTCTGTCTGTCCGTTAGCACGATAACTGCCGTAAAAATGACTTAATCAAAATGAAATTTTAGTATGTTGTTCAGACGGTCTATAGGACCTATGGGAATATAAATGAATAATATCACCCAATTAGTTTTGGATTGAACCCGGGTTGAAAAAATGGAATACATTGAGCCCTATGGGACCTAATTTTTCAAGCATTTTTTAAGCGGATTTAAAATTCACAAATTGCTTCGAAAATTTTAGGCAATATTCAAATTGTTCCATAAAATATATAAAAAAAAATTCAGCGAAATATATTCAGTTGTTTTTTAAATAAAAATTAAAATAATAATAACACCTCTTATATTAAGCGATCACGTGTCCATGATATGAAACGATCACATGACCCACTTCAAAATGATATATGGCATCCATCTTGTGTCAAAATCGTGATTTTTAAAGTTCTTTTTAATTCATATTGAGTGTTGTATCCGTCCTAAAATTATTTTCTTTTTGCCTAAATTCTGTGCATCTACATACTGAAACAACGCAATGACATTATATTTCAGTTTAAATGCTCTTTCAAATTTGATTATTTCTACTATTAAGCCTATTTTTCACCTATGTAAAATGTAAACAGCAAAATATGTAGAATGAGTTGTATTAGAATCGCTGTAATTCTTTAACACAAAATCATTTAGTCCATGGAGTCTGCTTAGCTGATATGAATTCATTGATTTTAGAAAGAGAAGGACGATATTTTTCGATGAAGTTTTACGCTTAGAGTTTACTTACTTGCAGCTCAATGGTCTTTATTTTTAAATAAGATAAATTATTATAGTATTGTGATGAATGACATGAATGGGGGAATTATTTATGAATGAAATGTTGCTTTTATAGAGAGAGCCAGGCGTGTTATTTTTTTATGACGTCATTTGAATGGATTTCAGTTGTTTTCGATGCAGTTTTCAAATATAATAAATTATCGTAGTATTATGATAATTCTAAAATTATTACCGAGGAATGTATAACATTTAAGAGATGTTTAAACCAGGCAATTTATACTTTAATGCCGTCATTTGAATGAAGTTAATTTTTTTCGATGAAGGTTTAAGGTTTCAAATATAATAAATTAATGTAGTATTGTGATAAGTTTTAAAATATTACCGAGGAATGTATTGCATTTTAGACATGTTTAAATAAAATTGCATTGAAGTTGGAAAGTGTTTCATAATCAATGCCTTAAGCATGATTGATCTTTCTTGTTTATAAAACAACTGAATATATTTCGCTGAATTTTTTTTATATATTTTATGGAACAATTTGAATATTACCTAAAATTTTCGAAGCAATTTGTGGATTTTAAATCCGCTTAAAAAATGTTTGAAAAATTAGGTCTCATAGGGCTCAATGTGTTTCATTTTTTCAACCCGGGTTCAATCCAAAACTAATTGGGTGATATTATTCTTTATATTCCCATAGGTTCTACAGACAGTCTGAACAACATACTAAAATTTCATTTTGATTAAGTCATTTTTACCGCAGTTATCGTGCTAACGGACAGACAGACAGACAGAATGAACAAAGTCATAAACACTTTTCACCTTTGTTGCAAAGTGTTAAAAAGGAAGAAAAACTGAAATTGCAATTTTGTAAAATAAAAAAATGGACTAAATTCGAAAAATGTTTGCTTTTTAACACTTTACAATTGTTTATGACTTTGTTCATTCTGTCTGTCTGTCTGTCTGCCCATTAGCACGATAACTGCCGTAAAAATGACTTAATCAAAATGAAATTTTAGTATGTTGTTCAGACGGTCTGTAGGACCTACGGGAATATAAATGAATAATATCACCCAATTAGTTTTGGATTGCACCCGGGTTGAAAAAATGAAATACATTGAACCCTATGAGACCTAATTTTTCAAACATTTTTAAGTGGATTTAAAATTCACAAATTGCCTCGAAAATTTTAGGTAATATTCAAATTGTTCCATAAAATATATAAAAAAAAAATTCAGCGAAATATATTCAGTAGTTTTTTAAATAAAAATTAAAATAATAATTACACCTCTTATATGAAGCGATCACGTGACCATGATATGAAAAGATCACATGACCCACTTCAAAATGATATATGGCATCTATCTTGTCTCAAAATCGTGATTTTTTAAGTTCTTTTTAATTCATATTGAGTGTTGTATCCGTCCTAAAACCACTTTATTTTTGCTTAAATTCTGTGCATCTATATATTGGAACAACGCGATTACAATATATTTGAGTTTAAATGATCATCCAAATTTGATTATTTCTACAACGAAGCCTATTTTTCACTTATGTAAAATGTAAACAGCAAAATATGTGGAATCAGTTGTATAAGAATTGCTGTATTTCTTTAACGAAAATTATTTAGGACATGGAGTCTGCATAGCTGATATGAATAATATATTCATTGAGTTTACAGCGAGAAGGACGTTTTCTTTCGATGAAGTTTTAAGCATCATGGAGCTACAGTTAAGCACCATGGAGCTACAGTTAAGCACCATGGAGCTACAGTTTAATTACTTGTAGCTCCATGGTCTTAATTTTTAAATAAAATAAATTATTATAGTATTGTGATGAATGAAATGAATGGGAAATTGTAATGAATGAAATGCTGCTTTTATAGAGAGAGCCAGGGGTGTTATTTTTTCTGTGACGTCATTTGAATGAATTTCAGTTGTTTTCGATGAAGTTTTCAAATATAATAAATTATTGTAGTATTATGATGATTTTAAAAATATTACCGAGGAATGTATCGTATTTTAGAGATGTTTTAAATCAGGCAATTTGTATTTCAATGCCGTCATTTGAATGAAGTTCATTTTTTTCGATGAAAGTTTAAGTTTTAAAATATAATAAATTAATGTAGTATTGCGATAAGTTTTAAAATATTACTTAGGAATATATTGCATTTTAGAGATGTTTAAACAAAATTGCATTGAAGTTGAAAGTCTTTCATTATCAATGCTTTAAGCATGATTGATCTTTCTTGTTTATTTTAAGCTCAGTTTAAGAATACAACCAACACAGACATTAATGAACAACGGAGTAGAATGAAAATCGACTTGAATAGCATAATTATGAAAATTTTATTTATTTTTCAAATAACTTTTGAAGGTATACATTTCTAGGGGAAAGATGCCGCACCTCACGGCCCCCTGGCCTTGGATTTAAACATGGCGAAATCAATATAAAGACACTCTATATGAAGACTATGCTTCGCTCAAACAAGGAATCCACTGGCATTCCCAGAGTTTTGGTTATAATGTACAATTTGTGGTACCACAGTAAAATATTTCATAATACATTCTACAACTCATCTTAGATATTTGTCAATTTCAGGTGAAAACAAGTACAGGAACACAATGCTTTTATCAAACACATTTGAAACACTAAATGGCATACCATTAGTGTTTATTGCATTACCATCTGATGGTAAGTTTCAAAACTAATGGGAGTTCGCGATCTGTACCGGATGCGGCCCTTATTACCCTATTCATAAATCGCGAAGTATCTTGAGAACGGTTTGTACCAGCGTTCTACGGCTTGTAGAATTCGTTTTAAATAATTACGTCTGAAATGACTATTTATTTATCATTAGTGAAGGTCTAGATTTTCAATGGCATTTTCAGAAATTCTTTCGAAAATTGGAGAGTTTTTCAAACATTCGATTGTGTTTAAAACAATAGAGTTTCAGTATTGATTGATGTTAATAATTGTATCAAATTATTTTTGAAATACTTCATTTGTTTGAGAAATGTCGCATCCCCAGACAAAATCGCGCGCATACACACACGCAAATACACACAGACTCTAACATATGCACATATCAACATATACACACACAGAGAGACCACACACATACCAAAATACATATACACAAACTCAAACATATACGCACATACTGACACACCCACAAACATTCGATTCGAGTTCAGAGATGCTTAAAATGTGTTCTTTCGTCAAAACTCAAATTCGAATTTTTGACCCCGTCACAATACTTTTCCTATATATTATACTATGCATGTAGGGAAAGTAAGGGCTATTAGGACAGGAATATTTCATATTGAATTTCAAAAGTAGCTTGGAACATTCAACATTTTTAACATTATTTATTTATAGAACATTTAACCGTAAATATAAAGAAAAAAAGTAGGAAAAAATGTTTCAATAAAATATACATGTGAAAAATAACTATATTTACTTTTGCTTCGAATTTTCTAATTTTATTGCCGCCATTTTAAGTTGAATCAATTCATGAAAATTATTTTCAACAAAATTTAAAGATCTAGTGTATGCAACACGTGACTTTTCTTACAAATTAACACATTTCGATGCTGCTAGAAAACAAAAATATAAATTAGAACAACTTTAATAACTCGACCTTACTAAAAAATAAATATCTTTCTGTTACCAATTAAAAGAGCTAAAGAATTCACCGGCATCGTTTGATTCTTTTGAGAGATATCATGCTCCCTTTGTAAAAGGAAAATTTACAATATCCCAAGAACGACGTGATGACGTGTTGACGTGGTGGCACGGGAGTAGCCAGGATTTAATTTCGGAGGGGGGGGGGGCAATTTTTTCGTTGTCTGAAAATTAAAATTTTTAGCAATGAAAATTAATTATATACATTTTTGCTGCCCAGTAGCTGAATAAAGAAATATATATAATTATTACTTGTTGTAGTTTAATTGGAAAAAATTGATTGGGATTGATTTTTTTTTTTTGGGGGGGGGGCGGTCCCTAAGATCCCCCCTCTGCCTACGCCCTTGCATGGTGGCCATTCATTTCTGATTAAGCGTGTGAAGGTGTCGGAAGGAACACGCAGCATCTTTTGATAAGAACAACCAGTTTATTAAAACAACCAGTCATGTCAACTCGTATCATCTCGAACCCATCCGATCCAACTCTCGTGCTTCGCACTTCGCCTTTTTATAACCCGGTTGCCAGCTCCACGTGCCGATCGTAACCAACGCGGCTGTTATTTAAATTTAGACTCTTTTTTCCCCGGAGAAGATACTGCTTGAAAAATAAGAAGTCAAGAATAGAAATTGTTAATCCTTACAAGCATACAAATAAAGTATTCAGTCATTTGAAAGCAGTGAGCACGTTTTCCGGTTTAGATCAAAAACGTGCAGTACCTCGATAATGGTGCATGTTTGCCCCTATAAATGATGCAAATAGGCTCTTAAAAAACTATTACATCATCTGAAATGACTATTTTAATGGCATTTTTAAATTAAATAGTTTTATAATAACGTTTCTATGTTCGGTGAAAATTGTTTGTAAGAAATCGGGGACCCTTTTCTCAGTCGATCATATTGAAACTCAATTAGCTTCTTACGTTCACCTATAAAAATAATTGCGCGAAATTTCATTTGAATTTTTGTACAAAACGAAAGATTAAAGGGTATAAGAGATGGACAATGGAATAACAAGAAAGATCAATCATGCTTAAAGCATTGATTATGAAACAGTTTCCAACTTCAATGCAATTTTATTTAAACATCTCTAAAATACAATACATTCCTCGGTAATATTTTAATACTTATCACAATACTACATTAATTTATTATATGTGAAAACTTAAACCTTCATCGAAAAAAATTAACTTCATTCAAATGACGGCATTTAAATATAAATTGCCTGGTTTAAACATCTCTAAAATGTGATACATTCCTCGGTAATAATTTTAGAATCATCATAATACTACGATAATTTATTATATTTGAAAACTTCATCGAAAACAACTGAAATTCATTCAAATGACGTCATAGAAAAAATAACACGCCTGGCTCTCTCTATAAAAGCAACATTTCATTCATAAATAATTTCCCATTCATGTCATTCATTACAATACTATAATAATTTATTTTATTTAAAAATTAAGACCATGGAGCTACAAGTAATTAAACTCTATGCTTAAAACTTCATCGAAAAAAATCGTCCATCTCTTTCTACAATCAATGAAAACTTCATTCATATCAGCTAAGCAGACTCCATGGACTAAATGATTTTGTGTTAAAGAAATACAGCAATTCTAATACAACTCACTCTACATATTTCACTGTTTACATTTTACATAGGTAAAAAATAGGCTTCGTTGTAGAAATAATCAAATTTGTATGAGAATTTAAACTCAAATATATTGTAATTGAGTTGTTTCAGTATGTAGATGCACAGAATTTAAGCAAATATAAAGTAGTTTTAGGACGGATACAACACTCAATATGAATTCAAAAGAACTTTAAAAATCACGATTTTGAGACAAGATGGATGCCATATATCATTTAAGTGGGTCACGTGATCGTTTCATATCATGGTCACGTGATCGCTTCATATAAGAGGTGTTATTATTATTTAAATTTTTATTTAAAAAATTACTGAATATATTCCGCTGAATTTTTTTTTATATATTTTATGGAACAATTTGAATATTACCTAAAATTTTCGAAGCAATTTGTGAATTTTAAATCCGCTTAAAAAATGTTTGAAAATTTAGGTCCCATAGGGCTCAATGTATTTAATTTTTCAACCCGGGTTCAATACAAAACTAATTGGGTGATATTATTCATTTATATTCCCATAGGTTTTACAGACTGTCTGAACAACATACTAAAATTTCATTTTGATTAAGTCATTTTTACGGCAGTTATCGTGCTAACGGACAGACAGACAGACAGACAGAATGAGCAAAGTCATAAACACTTTTCAATTTTGTTGTAAAGTGTTAACACAAAGGATGATATTTTAGACTTAAGAATGAAATAATCAGTCAAAAAGTACTTGCAAGGAAAAATTTTAGGAAAAAATGTGTTTACTTTAAAATGTTCTTACGTTAATGGTAGTTACAATTGATCACGAATAAACATTCATTTTAATTTAGATACCATTACTAAGTTCAAGCGTAAAATTACCTGATGCCCAACACACCTTAAAAAGCATTTAATATCAGATAATTATTTTTTTCTCTCTCATACTATGTAATATAATAGAGAAAGCATTGCTTTCGCGAAAATTTTCATGGTGATGACGAATTGTGACGATTGAGAAAATTTTCATGATTGTGACGATTGTGAAAAATTCATGATTGTGGCGCCAATATATGTTTTGAGACCTCCTGAATACGTTTTGACTATTTTTGGAGTGATGGTCGTCCGCCTGTCTGTATGTCGGAAGTCGATTTCTTATGTAAAAGATGACGGCCACGAATATTATTATATTATTGGATTTTCGCGGAACTTTAGATCCGACTTTGTTATAAAAAATCTAGATCTAGATATAATTTTTTTTTAAATTCGAGCGAGAAATTTTATACTTTCGTCATATGGCAACATAGGACAAAATTTGATATAATCATACATAAAAGGATTTATTTGTGAATCAATGATCACGAGACTTAATAGCTCTAATCATTGTTTTAAAAGATAGCCGCTATACATTTTTTGTTCGTGACGCCATTAGTCCCCCCCCCTCCAGAGAGGTAAGTTAACCCCCACCGCCACGGAGAGTACATTGTCAAGTATGGTGTCTATCGAAAGATTTTTCAAGCTCTTAAATCATTACTGTGAAAAATAACCGTCATACAACATTTTTTGGTTCGTGACGTCATTAGTCCCCCCCCCAGAGAGGTAAGTTAACCCCCACCGCCACGGAGAGTACATTGTCAAGTATGGTATCGATCGAAAGATTTTTCAAGCTCTTAAATCATTACTGTGAAAAATAACCGTCATACAACAATTTTTGGTTCGTGACGTCATTAGTCCCCCCCCAGAGAGGTAAGTTAACCCCCACCGCCACGGAGAGTACATTGTCAAGTATGGTATCGATCGAAAGATTTTTCAAGCTCTTAAATCATTACTGTGAAAAATAACCGTCATACAACAATTTTTGGTTCGTGACGTCATTAGTCCCCCCCCCAGAGAGGTAAGTTAACCCCCACCGCCACGGAGAGTACATTGTCAAGTATGGTATCGATCGAAAGATTTTTCAAGCTCTTAAATCATTACTGTGAAAAATAACCGTCATACAACAATTTTTGGTTCGTGACGACATTAGCCCCCCCCCCAGAGAGGTAAATTAACCCCCACCGTCATGGAGAGTACATTGTCAAGTATGGTATCAATCGAAAGATTTTTCAAGCTCTTACATCATTACTGTGAAAAATAACCGTCATACAACATTTTTTGGTTCGTGACGTCATTAGTCCCCCCCCCAGAGAGGTAAGTTAACCCCCACCGCCACGGAGAGTACATTGTCAAGTATGGTGTCTATCGAAAGATTTTTCAAGCTCTTAAATCATTACTGTGAAAAATAACCGTCATACAACATTTTTTGGTTCGTGACGTCATTAGTTCCCCCCCCCCCCAGAGAGGTAAGTTAACCCCCACCGCCACGGAGAGTACATTGTCAAGTATGGTATCGATCGAAAGATTTTTCAAGCTCTTAAATCATTACTGTGAAAAATAACCGTCATACAACATTTTTTGGTTCGTGACGTCATTAGTCCCCCCCCCAGAGAGGTAAGTTAACCCCCACCGTCACGGAGAGTACATTGTCAAGTATGGTATCAATCGAAAGATTTTTCAAGCTCTTACATCATTACTGTGAAAAATAACCGTCATACAACATTTTTTGGTTCGTGACGACATTAGCCCCCCCCCCCCCAGAGAGGTAAGTTAACCCCCACCGCCACGGAGAGTACATTGTCAAGTATGGTGTCTATCGAAAGATTTTTCAAGCTCTTAAATCATTACTGTGAAAAATAACCGTCATACAACATTTTTTGGTTCGTGACGTCATTAGTCCCCCCCCAGAGAGGTAAGTTAACCCCCACCGCCACGGAGAGTACATTGTCAAGTATGGTATCGATCGAAAGATTTTTCAAGCTCTTAAATCATTACTGTGAAAAATAACCGTCATACAACAATTTTTGGTTCGTGACGACATTAGCCCCCCCCCCCCAGAGAGGTAAGTTAACCCCCACCGTCACGGAGAGTACATTGTCAAGTATGGTATCAATCGAAAGATTTTTCAAGCTCTTACATCATTACTGTGAAAAATAACCGTCATACAACATTTTTTGATTCGTGACGTCATTAGCCCCCCCCCCCCCCCCAGAGAGGTAAGTTAACCCCTACCGCCACGGAGAGTACATTGTCAAGTATGGTATCAATCGAAAGATTTTTCAAGCTCTTAAATCATTACTGTGAAAAATAACCGTCATACAACAATTTTTGGTTCGTGACGTCATTATCCCCCCCCCCCCAGAGAGGTAAGTTAACCCCTACCGCCACGGAGAGTACATTGTCAAGTATGGTATCAATCGAAAGATTTTTCAAGCTCTTAAATCATTACTGTGAAAAATAACCGTCATACAACATTTTTTGGTTCGTGACGTCATTAGCCCCCCCCCCCCAGAGAGGTAAGTTAACCCCCACCGTCACGGAGAGTACATTGTCAAGTATGGTATCAATCGAAAGATTTTTCAAGCTCTTAAATCATTACTGTGAAAAATAACCGTCATACAACATATTTTGGTTCGTGACGTCATTAGCCCCCCCCCAGAGAGGTAAGTTAACCCCCACCGTCACGGAGAGTACATTGTCAAGTATGGTATCAATCGAAAGATTTTTCAAGTTCTTAAATCATTACTGTGAAAAATAACCGTCATACAACATTTTTTGGTTCGTGACGTCATTAACCCCTTCGAGGGAAGTTAACCCCGGGGGGTACATTGTCAAGCTTGGTATCAAGCGAAAGATTTTTTCAAACCCTTTAAAGTGACGAATAATACGCTATAATTGTAGTCATTTGGATCCACGATATCAATTTTTCAAAACATATCTTGTAAGATATGAAAAAAAAAATCAAGTTACAAAAAATGGATTCTGGTATGAAAGTCAAATTGAGCCCCACACCAGTTAATTTAAATATACTATGGTGAAATCGGATATTGATAATTTTTGCAAGAAAATGTTAGTTTTCGTATCTGTTTGAGAGGAATGTGAAGCATCTTGAAGATCCACTTCAAATATAAAGTGAGATTTAGCCATCTCAGTCATTCAATCTATACAACGTTACTATTACTGGCCGGTAATTGATCTGTGGTTCGATTTCTGCCAATACAAAACATCTTTACAATGGAAACTTTACGAAGGGGAACTTCACTTTTCAAAAGAAATGCAGTGGTTCACTAAGGTCTAAAATATAACAAAATCTGAATTTTGCCAGAATCCTGCAATTTATGGCAGTAGTTTAATTAGAGGAAAATTGCAACAGAAAAAATTTATCCTGTGTGTAAAAACAAAATGGAATAGTTGGTGGTAAAAATCAGAAGTTGCACTTCAGTCCAAAATTTACTTCAATCTAAAAGCAAGAGAATGTGGAGCTCTAGTCAGATATAGGGGGAAAGATAATCAACCATGTAGCAAATTGGGTAAAGTGCTGTCTGATCAGCTAGAGATCGGTGACTCGATTCCCCACTGAGACAAGCGTCTTTGCAACTCTCAGCTTGAACCTCTGATATGCACTATATAATTAAATGCATTCGGATACCTTTTCCATTTCATATACTGTGGATTCAAGAATGTCTTGTTCCAGCTATATGGAAGTTCAAGCTACACTGAGTTCTGCGTTTGCAAAATTTAGCGATTCTTTAATATTCTGAATATTTGTAAAATTTTCTCATTGTTAACAATTTACAACATAGTTGAAAAGTGTTTATGACTTTGTTCATTCTGTCTGTCTGTCTGTCTGTCCGTTAGCACGATAACTGACGTAAAAATGACTTTATCAAAATGAAATTTTTTAACACTTTACAACATAGTTGAAAAGTGTTTATAACTTTGTTCATTCTGCCTGTCCGTTAGCACGATAACTGCCGTAAAAATGACTTTATCAAAATGAAATTTTAGTATGTTGTTCAGACGGTCTGTAGGACCTATGGGAATTTAAATGAATAATATCACCCAATTAGTTTTGGATTGAACCAGTGTTGAAAAAATGAAATACATTGAACCCTATGGGACTTAATTTTTCAAACATTTTTTAAGCGAATTTAAAATTCACAAATTGCTTCGAAAATTTTAGGAAATATTCAAATTATCCCATAAAATATATAAAAAAAATTTCAGTAAAATATGTTAAGCAGTTTTTTAAATAAAAATTATTTAATATGGGGAGAAAAACAAATTCAATTAAATTCTGACTCTTACTATATCCTCCAGAAAGAAAACAGAGATATATTACATAATAAATATCTTTCCAAGAGTTAAATTATTTATATGTAAAAGAGGTTTCACATTTTAAAATAAATATGGTAGATAAAAATTTTTCAAATTTTTAAATAAAATAAATTATTGTGGTATTGTGATGAATGAAACGATTGAAAAAATGTTTATGAATGAAATGCTGCTTTTATAGAGAGGCGATTTATATTTCGATGACGTCATTTGAATAAAGTTCATTTGTTTTCGATGAAGTTTTCAAATATTATAAATTATTGTAGTGTTATGATAATTTTAAAAATATTACCGAGGAATGTATCGCATTTTAGAGATGTCTAAACCAGGCAATTTATATTTCAATGCCGTCACTTGAATGAAGTTCATTTTCTTTGATGAAGTTTTCAAATATAATAAATTAATGTAGTATTATAATAATTTTAAAAATATTACCGAGGAATGTATCGCATTTTAGAGATATTTAAACCAGGCAATTTATATTTCAATGCCGTCACTTGAATGAAGTTTATTTTCTTCGATGAAGTTTTCAAATATAATAAATTAATGTAGTATTGTGATAATTTTAAAAAATTACCGAGGCATGCATCGCATTTCAGATATGTTTATATAAAATTGCATTGAAGTTGGAAAGTGTTTCATAATCAATGCTTTATGCATGATTGATTTTTCTTGTTTAATATTTGGAATGGATCGCTGTCTTGTCTTGCTCAGCAGAGCTCCATTCAACTTCACGGCGTGCATAAGAATAGTTTGTAAAAAATTCTATATAAGTATTGGACTAACCTACTCATATCTCTACTCCACAGAAAACTTCTGGAACAAAATTCAGCTCTTATTTTGATCTCTGTCTATATATTCTTCCGAGCATCTGATAGGCATTCTTTGTAACATTGTGCAATCCACAGTTTTCCCCGGAATATTTTATTGGGGTAATGTGTGGACAATGGACTTTAAATATCCTTGCCTGATATCTCTATCAAATTCAACAAATTACTTTTATTCGTACCGTGAAGTTGAGTCAGGAGTTTTGCAGAGATGGGAAAGTTAACGATCGGTTCCATCTAAATGGCAAGAGTTAAAATTGGAACTGGAATAACTGGAATAACTGAATTCAGATATAACGGGTCCAAAAATCAAAGGCTCAAGTCTCATGCTGTTGAAGTAAAACATTCCCGAATCTACAATATGTGACCTCGATAAAGGTGTCCGAATACTTTTGAGAATATACAAGGCGTCCCAAAAACATTGACCTCGGCTTTTATTCCTTAAATATTGATCTTAGACATATATAATAAATTACAAAGTTGCGCAAAAAAAGGTACAGAATTTTATGAAATCAATAAAAATTTTCAGGGGATTAAATTTGAATAAATACAAAATTTAAATTTTTATACGGCCCCCGAACAAAAACATTCCCAATGAGTAAAATGTGCCCCGTACACTAATAAGGTGATGTATAAAATTTCAGCATTTTATCATAAAAAGTCCCAGAGATATCTTTAAATAAAGTTGGTGAGGGATCAATCACAAATTAAAATGCAAATGTTTACAGGAAGAGTGCAAATGACGCAACGCAGAAATGCATCATAGGCAAATAATATCTGCCTCTTATCTTTAATGGATCTTTGGTATGGATGGAAAACATTTTGAACAAGCTTTGTAATATTTATATAAAGTTATTATTTCTGCACAGTGTAGATACTTTTGTACCAATAAATAGCAGAATTATTATTTATTTATGTAATCATTGCTTTCTTTCGTAATTTGTGTATGACCCCTGAAACGTGATCTGCCGACATGATTTTTCCCCTCTGAGAACCCATGTCGATGCATCGAAAAGTGGTTTAAGACAGCATTTTTGTCTTTTCATATCTCTGGGACTTTTAATGATAAAATGCTGAAATTTTGCACATCACCTTATTAGTGCATGGGGCACATTTTACTCATTGGAATTTTTTTGTACGGAGGCCGTATAAAAATTTAAATTTTGCATTTCTTAAAATTTAATTCGCTTGAAAATTTTTATCTATTTCATAAAATTCTGTTCCTTTTCTTTTTACGCAACTTTGTAATTTATTACATAAGATCAATATTTAAGAAATAAAAGCCGAGGTCAATGTTTTTGGAACACCCTGTATCGCACACCCAATATATTACGGTGAAAGCAAAAATCAATTAAAAATCTAATTTTTCTCATAGACATAGAGCTCTAGTTCATAATAAACACATCTTAAGAGCTATAAATAACCATCTCCGAGTTCAGATCACAGCTCTGCCATTACAAATGCGAGATGAATAGCTGCACGCACTTAATTAATTTCACTTATTTATTTCACGTCCGGAATGGTCTTTGCGTTTTACGACTTGCGATTCTGCGTTGAATACAAATAAAGCGCGCGTGGGCTGAAAGGTTGGCAGCACGCTTTCCGTTCCAGATCAATCTGTCAACTAGCAATAATTTATTTCCGCGGGCAAGCTTATCCATTTGATGGACGTCAACCATTATTACCCCAGGTTCGCGTAAATTACTGTAAATGAATGAAAGTGGTGAATGAGCGCTTTAACAACACTCTCGCAAATCGCATCCCACCTGTTTGAGTATTAAGGATTTGGTGAGTTGAAGATTATAAATTTAAAAGCGAGGAATATTTTAAGAATAATTAATGGTTTTCGCTGAATCATTATTCTTAAATATTGTTCGTAAAATATATGGTTTACCGCCCGAGCCTATATGGTCCACTTTGCCTAGAAGAAATTGAAATCTTCTCATAGCAGCTCAATGGTTAGAGCCTCGGCTTGACCGGTTCAAAAATCTATCCTCGGCTTGACCGGTTCAAAAGCTATCTCCGTGGTTCTATCTCCGGCTGAAAAGTTGAGTCCTTTACAATGACACCAACCCTGCAGGTTGGATGCAGGCGGTACCCGTGAATTATAACACCGGTTTCAACATCATGATTACACAGGATGCTAGCCTAGATAAAAGGGAAAACCCAGCGTATACAAATGCGGTCATTCAGATTGGTAGTAACACACCAATCTGATTTCCGAGGGAGGGGATTATAGGATCCACTTTGACTCGAAGAAATTGGAATCTTGTCCCATTAGCTCAATGGTAAGAGCATGGGCTGGTCAATTTGAAGATCCGTGATTCGATACCCGGCTGGGACTGTTAGACCTTTGCAATTCTAAGCTGTACATGTGATTGACAAAAAAGTCGCTAACAAAAATTTTTAAAAAATCTAATGTGGGCAACATTGTCCTTATCTTAAAATCAATTTTATATTAGGTATAAAATTTTCATAAGCGTGTTTCATCAACAATGTATTGCTATTGGTCCAATATATGCACTATTAGTACTTCAATACTGACTTTACATCGAAATATTTTCAATGCTTAGCGACATTGGCAGATGGAAATGGGCATATGCAGAGAAAGATCGACGAGAGAGCTGACTAATCTTACACGGTGATCAGCTTCTGTATCTGACCAAATTAAATTTAAATTGCTTTTCATCATGATACCATGGCGTAGGCATGTAAAAGTGGGTGGGGTTAGCTGCGTTATTGCATATTGGAAAACGAAATACAGTACTCTAACCCCTCCTACCATTCAATCATAGCCCTTTCCCTTTCTAAACTCTTGGCTATACAACTGTCATAAAGTATCTTTTAAAGAAATTTTCAGGTCTGAGAAACAATCCAGCCTTTTGCGTACAATCCTGATAGCTAATATTTATCCAACATTGGTTGACAAATTTGTTCAGATATTGGCTAACGTTTGGATGTATTTTCTAAGGTATAACCCCTATTTGCCAAACATTGCAAAATAAAACCCGAAATTATTTCGTGACATTTTCAAATCATCTAGATTACTGGTGCAATATTATACGTAAAAATCTGATGTGGGCAACACATGACTTTCCTTATATAATGCAATGAATTTACGACTTTTACAGTTTAAAAAAATGTTATTCTTATAGTAGATACTTATATTCTTTCCAAGATATTGAATTTTCTTCAATTAGCCATCATTTTCATTGATTTAGCGTCATTTTTATCCATTTGGCGAGATTTTCATTAATTTGGTAACATTTGAAAATGTCGCCAAGTTTTCGATATTTCGCTTAATTCGTCGCCAAAGTCTCGCCAAGCGTTATGGACGGAGACATAAGTTATTCTTACAGCGGATAAATGACTATTGGCGTTCAAATACAAAAGTATTACTCAAAGTATCTTTTCTCGTGAATGAAACGAGTTAGATCCACGAGAATGATATCACCAAATTTATCGCATGATATTACATATGAAAAATAAACATGTTTCTCAACAGTTAATACTGTTTTTTAATTTATGGGATTTTTCTTGATAAATTTATTTGAAAAATGTGCAATATCTCGAGAACGGTTTATGCTAGCGTTCTAAAGTTTATGTCAATCGTTTTCTAAGGAAAAATTACATAAGAAATGTCTACTTGCGTAATTTTATTAAAGGTTTTGATTTTTTAGTGATTTTTTCAAAATTTCACTCGCAAATTTAGGGGGGTTTTGAACATTCGATTGTGTTTTAAAACAATAGGCTTCCAGTATTCATGGACTGTGATTTTTGTACCAAATTTCTTTCGAATCGGTCCATTCGTTCGTCAGTTATCGTCTCCACAGACTCACTGACAAACACACACACACACAAACATCACCTCAAAAATGTTCGATTCGTGATCAGGGTTTCTTGAACCGGCTCTCCCGTCGAAAAGTCGAATTCGAATTTTCGACCCCGTCACAATACTTTCCTTATACAATATGTATATAAGGAAAGTAAAAATTAGTTTGCAATTCGGTTGCTATGTGGTGAATAAACATCAAAAATGGTCTAATGATTGAACCTTGAAACGTAATAAGTTATATAAACGCTATAGTTTATAATATAAAGTGCTTATCACTATGTGTACTGACATTAAATCCACTTATGAAGATTCGAATTTTGCACTTTTGCAGACTTTTTAGACGGTATTTTGTAACAATATCGCAATGTGTAATACAAGTCAAAGGCATCGTGGGATAACTGCAGAAAGTGAATGCTGTCGCCAACAAAAACGCTAAATTTAGATTTACAGGACAACGATGACAACGGATCTTACACTTGATTATTAGATAGATAAAGAAGTAAATACAGAAAAGTCCAGATAATCTGAGTCCTGTGTATCCCCAATTCCGTGCTGTCCGAACTAAAGCTCTTTATAAACTTTTATTTAACACGTCGTGGCCGATGGTTGTCTGTCCATCTGTTTCAAACTATTTATTTGAAGCCATTTCTAACATAATTTCCTACGTCGTAGAGAGCTGAAATTTGATACACTTCTTAGTCTGTAGCCAACGGCCCTACCGTACCGAAAGCACCGGTTCTCGTTAGATCACCGAAATCAAGCAGCATCGGGCGCGGTTAGTACTTGGATGGGTGACCATCTGGGAACACCGCGTGCTGTTGGCGCGTTTCAGTCCGGTGGTTTGCGCTCTGGATTTGCACGCTGCCACAACTGCCGCAGTGTTCATGCGGAGTACGATCACGTTAAAACATGTGGGTCCGTAAGTCCTTCCGTAAGGTTGGTGGTAGGGGAAGGATGGTACGGTCCTTGTGGATGCCTTCCCCACTGGGTTCCGGTCTAAATTGGGTGGCACTTCCCAGCCGTCCAAACAGTTACCTTACACCTTTCTGGTAGGTCGGACGGCCTGGGTCTCAACAACAACACTTCTTAGTCTAGAGCATTTTAATTTATTAAAATTTGGCATATCCTCAAAAAATAGAGTCTGTATTTTTTGTGAAATGGCCCGTAAAATCCTCATTCGCATTTGTATACTATATATATACAGGGTGTCCCAAAAAGATTGAAACGCGCTTTAATTCTTTACCTGTTGGAGATAAGTGGGCAATGTAAATTGCAAATATGTTGAAAGTAAGGTAGGAAATAAGACTATATATAAATGAAATAATAATATATATAAATGAAATAGTCCTCCCATTCATTTTCAAAAAGTCACACTTTTTAAATTTTTATACGACCCTCTTAGACAAATTTGGTCAATCAGAAAATTTTTATTTTATCTTTTTTGTGATATGTCACAAATTTATATTTCTAATGTGATATAGGGTCCCCATTCACACTGCTCAATTTTCAATTAAATATAACTCGCTCAATTTTAAAGATACAGATATGCGGTTTTTGTTCAATGCATTAAAAATAAAAATTTTGTGATTGACCAAATTTGTCTTAGGGGGTCGTATAAAAATTTAAAAAGTGTAACTTTTTGAAAATGAATGGGAGGACTATTTCATTAACGTAGTCTTATTTCCTACCTTATTTTAAACATTTTTTGCAATTTACATTGCCCACTTATCTCCAACAGGTAACGAATTAAAGCGCATTTCAATCTTTTTGGGACACCTTGTATATATAATTCCCATTGGTGTAAGATTGTTAAAAGAGAGTCCAATATTCAGCTTCGCTTCTCTCTCGCACTTCTTATATATATATATATATCAGTATTTTGTATCCAGTATTCAAATATTGATATCAGTATTCAAATTTTCAGTATTTTGATTTCGATGATGTAGATATATTTGGTTATATATATATATATATATAATTTATATAAGAGAAAACTATGCATAAATTACTGTAAGTGCAAAAAACCCATCTCTAGCACATCCGTTACAAATAAGTGTTAACCTAAGTAACTATAGACCAAGACTAATAGGATAAAAATAGTAGGTAACTTATCGCTATAATGGTAATAAGGGGAATAATTAATAGAATGATAAAATACAATAAAAAAGGACATGTATAATAAATGTATACAAACAGCATTAATAAATATATAATTATATATAAAAAATATATGAAAGAGCAAACATTGCAAAAAAAGAGAAAAAGCAATAACAATTAGCTCAAGATAAAAGATCAAGACAAGGAGAAAAATAAGTTGAAACTAATAAATGGTGACAAGACCATGCCATTAGACTGTATGCTTACAACATAAAAAATGATGGTTAATTCGGAATTTAACACTCATCAGGACAGCCATGCATTTCGAATTAAAACCAAAAATATAGCCAGTTTCTGACAATGGCGATAGCATATAACTATAAACCCCATTGGAGCTGTCTACTGGCTAATAGAAGGAAAAATAATTAAATCCTAAAGAATTAAAAACAGAAATAGAAACTTACATATGCGGTGGCCACGTGTTAAAGGAAGTGCTTGCCGGCTGAACGCACAGCAACAGCACACTACATCCACCCGTCAATGCATATGGAAATCGGAATGAACATAAGAGTGAACGTGACCGGGAAAAGTTTTAAAAGTAATCTTTCAAAAATAGGAATCAGTGTAAAACTCAGGGCAAGTGGAAAGTCAGGTTAAAAAAAGGGGTGAAATTCATAAAATTGAGTTATCCAAGCAAGGATATATATGCACAACATACATGATTATGGAGGGTATCTAAATTTTGAGCGTTAACCGAGTTTGACTTTATCCGTTTGTTCTCAGTCCCTGTTACCTAGGATAATACGGACTCTACTGCAATTAAGTTTCCACCTCATACATTTTACTTTCCCTGCAATACATGGTAATGTTCTGGGAAGTAGAAAGTTTACTTTGTGTCATTCTTCTTTTCCGTATATTTTTCTTTTATCTTTGTATCATCCTTCTCCTTCTTTGTATACACAAATGCACGCAGAACGCAGAACGGACAATTGATTATTTTCGAATTTTTTACTTTCCCTGCAATACATGGTAATGTATAGGGAAAGTATTGAAATCATGTCGAAAATCGCAACTCGAGTTTTCGACGGATCTACACGTTTCGAGACCTCTGGAATACGAAAAAAATATTTTTAGCGTGACGTCTGTGTGTGTGTCTGTGTGTCTGTCTGTATGTCTGTCTGAGTGTCTGTCTGTATGTCTGTTTGTGTGTCTGTCTATGCAATGTATGTATCCACTCTAACTAAAAAACTAATAGACAGAATTGCATAAAATTTGGTATGTAAGTCACTTGGGTGAGACCCTGGTGCTGATTAGTTTTTGGTAGGATTCGTAAAAACAGAACCCGCCTTTTTTTGCGAAATGGCTCGTAAAAATTTCATGTATTCACTCTAGGTAAAATACTAATTGACCAAATTTCACAAAATTTGGTAGATAAGTTACTTGTAGGATGTTCTGGTGCTGATTAGATTTTGGTACGATTCGGAAAAGAACAACCTGCCTTTTTTTACGAAATGACCAGCAAAAATTGGCAAAAACTAAAATAAAAAAACTACATATGCTCAAATATATCCATTAAATACTTGTTTTATAAGTAATTTTTAACGAAGAAAAGAATAAGACCAACTCCATTACGCTAGGACTAGCCGTTCTAGAGATATTTTAGTTTTTTCGTATTTCCTCTACGCCACCTTTGAAATTAAGTTCAGTTACCAAATGAAAAAGAAAATTGAATTAAAAGTGAATTAAATTTAAATTAAATAAAGAGAACGTGGATATATGTCTACAGGGAAAGTCATGTGCTGCCCACATCAGATTTTTACTTTCCCTGCAATACATGATAATGTATAAGGAAAGTATTGGAATCACGTCGAAAATCGCAACTCGAGTTTTCGACGGATCTACACGTTTCGAGACCTCTAGAGTACGAAAAAACTATTTTTAGCGTGACTTCTGTGTTTGTGTCTGTCTGCCTGCGTGTCTGTGTGTCTGTGCAACGTATGTATCCACTCTAACTCAAAAACTAATGTACCGAATTTCATAAAATTTGGTAGGTAAGTCACTTGGATGTGACCCTGGTGCTGATTAGTTTTTGGTACGATTCGTAAAAACAGAATCTGCCTTTTTTTGCGAAATGGCCCGTAAGAATTTCATTTAAGAGCTCTAGCTAAAATACTAATTTACCAAATTTCACAAAATTTGGTAGATAAGTTACTTGTTGGATTCTCTGGTGCTGATTAAAATTTGGACGATTCGGTAAAGAAGAACTCGCCTTTTTTTACGAAGTGGCTCTCAAAAATGTCATGTATCCACCCTAGCTAAAATACTAATTGACCAAATTTCACAATATTTGGTAGATAAGTTACTTGTGGGACACTCTGGTGCTGATTCGATTTTGGTACGATTCAGAAAATAACAACCTGCCTTTTTGTTTACGAAATGACCCGCAAGACTACGTATGCTGAAATGTATCAATTAAATTCTTGTTTTATACGCAATTTTTGACGAGGAAAAAAATATAACACACTCTTATACTTCCGGCCATTCAAATGGTTTCTCTAAGTCTTCGGACGAGACGGATGGTCTGGGTTTTCGACACTCTTATACTTTAGGACTAACCGTTCTCAAGATATTTGAGATTTCTTGCAGTTTTGTTACACCGCTATCGGAAAAATATCCAATTACTAAATAAAAACAAAAATTGAATTAAAAATGCAAATTCAGTGTTATTTGGTGCAATTAAACTCAATCTAGTGAATTATTAAAGAAATAAAGAAAATATGAATTTAAGTCTGCAGGGAAAGTCATGTGCTGCCCACATCAGATTTTTTCCTTTAAAATCAACTAGTAAAATAACGATTTTAGTCAAATAGGATTCTCTCTCGTACGTGTGATGCATAAGAATATTAGTTACAGTCGCACTTTTTTTCCCTCTGTTCTTCCAAAAGATATAAAAGACAGTTTCTGAAAACAGCATCTATTTCAAACATAGGACCACTTTTTTTCGCTGCTTAGTTACAGCCTATTCCAGACGTGACGACTATTGTAAAGCAACACTTCCATATAGATGGCGCCTCAATAAATTATACCAACGATCATGAGAGAACGCAAGATCGTGATCACCTGAAAAATAATAGACAAACGTTGTGCTACTAATTGCACGGCTTTCTCGACACTTAACAAAGCAGCATGTTCTGATCGATAGACGGCGCCGTATAAATAACGCCAGAACTTGTTGGAGAACATATACGTTTCTAGACCACCTATAAAGTTTTGGACACAGCTAATTGCTTATAGCACATACACTATTTTATATTGGTTATTAATATTATGAGAACTTTAATTTGCACTTTTAAAAAAATCTGATGTGGGCAGCGCATGACTTTCCTTATATAATGCAATGAATTTTCTACTTTTGCAGCAAAAAAATAGCTTATTCTTATAGTAGATACTTATATTCGTTTCAAGATATTGAATTTTCGTCAATGAGTCGTCATTTTCATTGATTTAGCGTCATTTTCAACCACTTGGCGAGATTTTCGTTAATTTGGCAACATTTAAAAAAAGTCGCTAAGTTGGCGACATTCTGCCAAATCCGTCGCCAAAATCTCGCCAAGCGTTATGGAAGGAGAAATAAGTTATTCTTATAGCAGATAAATGACTATTGGCGTTCAAATACAAAAGTATTACTCAAAGTATCTTTTCTCATGAATGGAACAAGCTAGATCCACGAAAATGATGTCACCAAACTTATCGCATGATATTACATATGAAAAGTGAACATGTTTCTCAACAGTTAATATATTTTTTTAATTTATGGGATTTTTTGATAAATTTATTTCAAAAATGTGCAATATCTCGAGAATGGTTCGTGCTAACGTTCTAAAGTTTATGTCAATCGTTTTCTAAGGAAGAATTACATAAGAGATGTCCATTTGCGTAATTATATTAAAGGTTTTGATTTTTTGATGATTTTTTCAAAATTCCACTCGAAAATTTAGGGAGCTCCTGAACATTAGATTACGTTTAAAAACAATAGGCTTCCAATATTCACGGATTGCATTGTGATTTTTGTACCAAATTTCATTCGAATCGCTCCATTTATTCGTGAGATATCGTCTCCACAGATTCACTGACACACACACACACACATACACACACACACACAGACAGACAGACAACACCTCAAAAATGTTTGATTCGTTATCAGGGATGCTTGAAACGTGCTCTCCCGTCGAAAACTCGAATTCGAATTTTCGACCCCTTCACAATACTTTTCTTATACATTATGTATATAAGGAACGTAATAAATATGTGGTGTTGTTCCCAACTCGTAACTGCTCCTACAGATTAACACATTTCGACATTGTGACACATAACACACATTGGGAGCAAGTATAGAACGTGAATTTGGGTATAATCATTAATTAACTAGTTCACAGAATAAAATGGAGTGCAAATAAAGTTAAGTAACCAAACGTACGTTTCGGAAATCTTTGGATTTTCTTCTTCAATGCGAACAAGCCTGGATTTAAACGCCCAAATGGCACTACAGTGGATGGTTGCCCACATGTGTGTAGAAAATCAAATCAAGAAAAATTATAAAAAAAAATGTGTGTAATTTATAAAATTCTTATATATGCTATTTTTACCAATAAGTTGCAACAATTTAACTCCAAATACGTAATTCGATAAAAAAAAAAAGTCAAATGAATAATGAAGCAAAACACAGAACAAAATATATTTTTAGTATTCTATAGTCAAAATCAGAACCCTTATTGACGGCTGATTTTGTTCGCCTGTAACCCCCAGGGCCACCGACAGGAGAAAGGCAATAAAAGTGTGTATTGCAAAGGAACCCGAGCCGCCTAAACAATTGATGAAGAAGTTCCGTTTGTTGTAAAACCAGGGAGCAGTTGAGGAGACGTGAAAAATTCTGTTGGCGGCATTGGAACCAACCCCACTTCGTTTTAAACCTGAACCGTTTATCTGACAACATTCAAATTTTGCATGCAGATCCAGTGGTCATAAAACAAAAGTATCAAAAACGCTAAAAAGTAAGAAAAAAATGGTTAAAAATAAATCAGTAATGGTATCATTACTTTCCTTATATACATACATAATGTATAAGGAAAATATTGTAACGGGATCGAAAATTCGAATTCGAGTTTTCAACTGGAGAGCACGTTTCAAACATCCCTGATCACGAATCGAACATTTTTGAAGTGATGTGTGTGTGTGTGTGTGTGTGTCAGTGAGCCTATGGAGACGATATCTCACGAACTAATGGAGCGATTCGAATGAAATTTGGTACAAAATTCACAATCCGTGAATACTGGACGCTTATTATTTTAAAACACAATCGAATGTTCAAAACCCCCTGAATTTTTGAGTGAAATTTTGAAAAAGTCATCCAAAAATCAAAACCTTTAATAAAGTTACGCAAATTTCTATGTAATTTTTTCTTAGAAAACGATAGACATAAGCTTTAGAACGCTAGCATGAACCGTTCTCTAGATATTGCACATTTTTCAAATAAATTTATCTAAAAATCCCATAAATTATAAAAAAATATTAACTGTTAAGAAACATGCTCACTTTTCATATATAATATCATGCGATAAATTTGGTGACATCATTCTCATGGATCTAACTCGTTCCATTCACGAGAAAAGATACTTTGAGTAATATTTTTGTATTTGAAAGCCAATAGTCATTTATCCGCTGTAAGAATAACTCATTTCTCCGTCCATAACGCTTGGCGAGATTTTAGCGACGAATTTAGCGGAAAGCCGCCAACTTGGCGACATTTTTAAATGTTGCCAAATTAACGAAAATCTCGTCAAATGGATAAAAATGACGCTAATATAAGTATCTACTATAAGAATAACATTATTTTTATCTGTAAAAGTAGTAAATTCATTGCATTATATAAGGAAAGTCATGTGCTGCCCACATCAGATTTTTTACTGTTGTATTCAAGATTTTACTTTTAGCTACTTTTTACTTTTACAAAAACAAAACGTTAAAATTTCAAACTTAAACTTATTAAAATTTCATGTCCTTCTTTTGAAAATAATGTTTTGCAAAATGCCCTATCCACTTCCGGCGACCTGGCACCCGGGGACAGATACCCCATTTTACCACCTTCTTTGCTACGCTTCTGGATAACTTTATAATGTATCTAACAATTCTGTATGTCGTTGTAAATGATCAGTTTCTTATGAATTTTGAATTTTTGCAAAGTATTTGTAGAAATTACGGAAGCGTCATCGGAACTGCGCAATTGATATATTAAGACAACTGTCTAAACACTAGTTTTTGTTGGAGAATAGATGTAACGAAATTGCCCTTAGACAATAAGAAGAAAACAAACAGGGTGTAGGTAACAAGCTAAACAGTAAACACCAAAAGCACGTTAAAAGACATTCCATTCCTGACAGATAATAACAGATAATTGAATAAAAAGCAAAAAGCAAACATTTCGTGACAAAGAATGAAACAGTTCATCATTAAGAATAAATATATCTTTCATCTTTTCAGAAGGGTGGAACATGATGGTTTTCATTTACTTAAAAGAACTGTAATTACGGAATCTATTGCAACCGCAAAAATGGTAAATGTTTATGAATAAAAACTTGCTCATTTTCAAAATGGTCTTCATAGGTAATAATGTGGTATGGTCTTCATAGGTAGTAATGTGGCATGGTCTTCATAGGTAATAATGTGGCATGGTCTTCATAGGTAATAATGTGGCATGGTCTTCATAGGTATTCTTACATAATCAAAGATGTATGTCCGTGTGTGCCATCGGTAGCGGAAAATCGAAGATTCGGACAGCAGCAAAATTCATTACAGGAGAACTTCAGGTCCCCGGACGTCACGGCTCGGCAAGATTTTTTAAAAATTTGAATTCATTTAAAAGTTTTGAATTTTTAAAACCTAAAATCCGCCATTTTCACAGCCATTTCGTCAAGTCAATTAACGAGCGACTATTAACAAAGACCACGTTGAGACCGAAGCATCCAGCCTCACATCGGATAGGTGGGGTTTTCTTCTTTATGCGATTTTTGGGGGTTCTTTTTGATATTTTTCTTTTTTGCATATTACTCCTGCTCTGTATAAATGGCAGGGTTGTGCAAGGGGAAAACGCAGCGCAGGGATAATTTTGGTTCAAAACAGACGATTTGGGAATTTAAGTGGTGTTATCTATATCTGTACTGTTTATGTAGCGGTCGCTTATTGAGGACACGGGTAACACCGGGTAATTCGTTCAAGTCATTCATAATTTATAAATAATTTTTCATAAATTTTGCATTTCTTTACTTAAATAATTCATTTTTAACACTTTACAACATAGTTGAAAAGTGTTTATGACTTTGTTCATTCTGCCTATCTGTCCGTTTGCACGATAACTGCAGGAAAAATGACTTTATTACAACGAAATTTTAGTATGTTGTTGAGACACTCTATGGGACACATGGGAATGTAAATGAATAATATCACCCATTTAGTTTTGGATTGAACCCGAGTTGCTGTTGTTGAGACCCAGACCGCCCGACCTACTAGAAAGGTGTAAGGTAACTGTTTGGACGGCCGAGAAGTGCCACCCAATTTAGACCGGAACCCAGTGGGGGAGGCATTCACAGGGACCGTACCCTCCTTTTCCTACCACCAACCTCTCGGAAGGACTTACTGACCCGGACCCACATGTTTAACGTGACCGTACTCCTCGTGAACACGGCCGCGCCCTGGATTGAACCCAGGTTGAAAAAGTGAAATATATTTAACCCTATGGGACCTAATTTTTCAAACATTTTTTAAGCTAAGTTAAAATTCATAGATTGCTGCAAAAATTTTAAAAAATATTCAAATTATCCCATAAAATATATAAAAAGAATTTTAGGAAAATATGTTCAGTAGTTTTTGAAATAAAAATTAAAATAATAATTACATTCACATAATATGAAGAGATCACGTGACCTACCTCAAAATAACATATGCATCCATCTTTTTTTTCCTCAATATAAAAATCGTGATTTTTAAAGTTCCTTTAAATTTATATTTAGTGTTGCATCCGTCTTAAAACCGCTTTATTTTTGCGTATTTTCTGTGCATCTATATTCTGTGCCAACGCAATTACAATATTTTTTTAATTTAAACGATCATCAAACTTTGATTATTTCTGCAACGAAGCCTAATTTTAATGAATGCAGAATGTAAGCAAGTGATTGTAAGATGAGTTGCATAAGAATTGGTGAATTTTTTTTCACGCAAAATTATTTAACTCTGGAGTCTATAATAAAAGTGTATGAATAAAATATTCACTCCTTTTACATAGAGAGCCAGACGATTTATATTTCGATGACGTCATTTGAATAAAGCTAATTTTTTTCGATGAAGTTTTAAGTTTTCAAATATAATAAATTATTGTAGCACTGTGATAATAATAATAAAAATAAAGTAAAATTGCATTTCATTTGGAAAGTGTTTCATAATCAATGCTTTATGCATGATTGATTTTTCTTGTTTATGATGATTTTTCTTTTTTTTCTAACAATGTGCATTATATAATTTTGATCTAATAATTATAATTTTGTCTATAAACAGGATTTTTGCATCAATTATTAAAATTATTATTATTATTATTATTATTATTATTATTATTATTATTTTCATTTTTTTTTTTTTTTTGCTTTCAGCAGCATGAGCATATTTGGTCCTTGCCTAATCCATCCTTGTTGAAAAGATTTGTAGCCAGACAGAAACCAACCAGATGGGACCCTAGGGACAATTTTAACCCGCTACAAAGAAAAAATATACTTTTGCAATTATTATAGTTAAAATTCCTATTCATCTTAAATTTTTCAGTAGCAATCTATAATGCAACTAAATTTGGGAATTTTCAAATTATTGAAAAGTTTTGATTAGTTATTAAACGAATAAATAGTGTAAGTGATCTAGAAAATTATACATTTAAACAAGCATTTATTTTGCAACAAAATATCATAGGCATGGAATTAATAATATTACGGAGTAATGAAAATGAGAGAATAGAAAAAATGGGGTATTGTTTTTTAACATAAAAAAATAAAGAATAATAAAGCTAATACCTAATAGCTCCTGGACTGCGGCGATTAAAGATTATAGGTAACACGGAAATAGAACCATTTTCTTTTCAAATTTAATGATATTTTAACAACATTGAAAGTATTTAAAATTTCTTTGAATATTCTAGTATTTAAACATTGTAATATCTAATACTTATGTTACTTCTAAATAATGTTTTATAGCGAGCCCCTCTATCAGTTCTGATTACCCCCCGCCCCACCCCACCTATGGATTTTGCTTTGGCGCCTCTACGGTTTTGTATTAATCTATGACCTTGAAAATATCTTTCGAAAAATTTACTTTTACAGTTTGGTCACAATTGAAACTTCTGAATGAAACTTAAAACTTTGTTTCCAAATCAGTAACCAAAACAAGTGTGTTAACAAATAATGTATCATTGTTTAATTGCACTGCTAGAACCACTACTCCTTGCGTGCGGATACAACTTGCTTGCGTGATTATAGAGAAGTACAAAAGGGAAGGTTCTAATCCTAAAACAACTTTTTTTTTCAGATCTTCCATTTGACTTCCGTATAGGAACGAAGCTATCAAGGGGTGCCCAGTTCGTAATGAAAGAAGAGAAGATTATTTTTCATATATATTAAGTTATTCACACAAAAATAGAAATGGTGGGAATTCTACAGAACCTTTTTCTGCCAATGGTGAGAATTCTATGGAACTACTTTTGACAAATTTTGGGATTTCTATGGAACTATTTTCTGCCAAATGTGGGAATTCTATGGAACTATTTTCTGTGAATGGTGAGAATTCTGCGGATTTTCTGCCAATGATGGGAATTCTATGGAACTATTTTCTGACTGCCATTGGTGAGAATTCCATGGTACTATTTTCTGTCAATGGTGAGAAAATAACTGTTGCGAAATACGCAAAATCCTCCTTTCAGCATCTGAATATTACAAACAACAGCTTCTTGTATAATCTTGCATAATAAAAGAACATATTTCTCTGTGTATGTCGCTGTAGCAAAGAAATCGAAATTTCAGATAGCGATGAAGTTTTCTACAGAAGTACTTTTGGTGTCCTGACAATGCACTACAGCGAGATCGTTTTGAAATTTCAATTAGTATTTTAGTTATTTTATGTTGAAGCACGATTTTGAGCGATTTTCACACAAATCGATTTCTTAATATCAGAAAAAGCAGTGTATTCCTAACATGCAATTAAGAGAGATTAAAGACATTGAATAACATCTTGCATATTAATTAGTATTATTTAAAGAATTCGTTGAAACTGAAACTCATTTGGTCTCATCTCTATAAAAACACATTGTGTTTTATAGTGGTTTAAATTACTTTACTTACCATCAGTTGTTTGTTTGAATAACATAAATTTTATTCAATAAAAACATATATACTAGGCATTGAATGGCTAAGCATTGGCACAGCATTAATAAATTCTAACTTTTTAACATTTTCCAATGCAGTTAAAATGTTTTTATGACTTTGGTCATTCTGTCTGTCTGTCTGTCTGTTCGCACGATAACTACGTTAAAAATGACTTTATCGAAAATAAATTTTAGTATGTTGTTGAGACGGTCTGTGGGATGGTTGAGCATGAAAATGAATAATATCAACCAATTAGTTTTGGATTTAACCCGAGTTGAAAAAAATGAAATACATTGAACCCTTTGGGACATAATTTTTCGAACATTTTTTCACACGTTGCATTAAAAATTTTAGGAAATATTCAAATTATCGTATAAAATGTTTTAAAAAGTTTCAGCAAACTATGTTGGGTAGTTTTTTTTTTTTTAAATAGAGATTGAAATAATAATTATTAAATTATAATTTAAAATATATCACGTTTTAGGGCTGTTTAAATAAAATTGTATTTCACTTGGAAAGTGTTTCATAATCAATGCTTTACGCATGATTGAGCTTTCTTGTTCAATAATTATTCACAATATATCGTGGAAGAAATTTTATATTAAAATATGGTCCGAGTAAAAACTTTGAGCGAATCTTTGATCCGTTAGCTGACAGAAGTTAGACAACGATGACTATTCAATGCTTTACGCATGATTGAGCTTTCTTGTTCAATAATTATGCACAATATCTCGTAGAAGAAATTTTATATTAATATATGGTCCGAGGAAAAACTTTGAGCGAATCTTTGATCCGTTAGCTGACAGAAGTTAGACAACGATGACTATTCAATGCTTTACGCATGATTGAGCTTTCTTGTTCAATAATTATTCACAATATCTCGTAGAAGAAATTTTATATTAATATATGGTCCGAGGAAAAACTTTGAGCGAATCTTTGATCCGTTAGCTGACAGAAGTTAGACAACGATGACTATTCAATGCTTTACGCATGATTGAGCTTTCTTGTTCAATAATTATTCACAATATCTCGTAGAAGAAATTTTATATTAATATATGGTCCGAGGAAAAACTTTGAGCGAATCTTTGATCCGTTAGCTGACAGAAGTTAGACAACGATGACTATTCAATGCTTTACGCATGATTGAGCTTTCTTGTTCAATAATTATTCACAATATCTCGTAGAAGAAATTTTATATTAATATATGGTCCGAGGAAAAACTTTGAGCGAATCTTTGATCCGTTAGCTGACAGAAGTTAGACAACGATGACTATTCAATGCTTTACGCATGATTGAGCTTTCTTGTTCAATAATTATTCACAATATCTCGTAGAAGAAATTTTATATTAATATATGGTCCGAGTAAAAACTTTGAGCGAATCTTTGATCCGTTAGCTGACAGAAGTTAGACAACGATGACTATTCAATGCTTTACGCATGATTGAGCTTTCTTGTTCAATAATTATTCACAATATCTCGTAGAAGAAATTTTATATTAATATATGGTCCGAGGAAAAACTTTGAGCGAATCTTTGATCCGTTAGCTGACAGAAGTTAGACAACGATGACTATTCAATGCTTTACGCATGATTGAGCTTTCTTGTTCAATAATTATTCACAATATCTCGTGGAAGAAATTTTATATTAAAATATGGTCCGAGTAAAAACTTTGAGCGAATCTTTGATCCGTTAGCTGACAGAAGTTAGACAACGATGACTATTCAATGCTTTACGCATGATTGAGCTTTCTTGTTCAATAATTATTCACAATATCTCGTAGAAGAAATTTTATATTAATATATGGTCCGAGGAAAAACTTTGAGCGAATCTTTGATCCGTTAGCTGACAGAAGTTAGACAACGATGACTAAACGATTAATGAGTTTTAGGAAGATTAAAAGAAGTATAAAAAAATTTATTTTCCACAATTAAGGACATAAAAATATAGATAAATATATATAATAGGTTATTTATCTATATTTTTACGCCCTTAATTGTGCAAATAAAAATTTTTACAGTTCTTTTAATATGTATAACCGTGGCTGTGACGCCAATTTGGGCGTTTTACATAGTTAAAATAATTTAATGCTCCAACAGTGCCCGCGGCACTTGTAATAAGGCACGTCATCAAACTACTGCAAAATAATTAAAGGAATCAATAGACCTGCATCCACTCTCTACCCTGGCTGATTATTACTTTCCTTATATACATAATGTATAAGGAATAATGTATAAGGAAATATAATAATGTATAAGGAAAGTATTGTGACGGGGTCAAAAATTCGAATTCGAGTTTTCGACGGGAGAGCACGTTTCAAGCATCCCTGATCACGAATCGAACATTTTTGAGGTGGTGTCTGTGTGTGTGTGAAAGTATGTGTGTGTGTGTGAAAGTATGTGTGTGTGTGTGTGTGTGTGTGTCAGTGAGTCTGTGGAGACGATAACTGACGAAGGAATGGACCGATTCGGACGAAATTTGGTACAAAAATCACAATCTGTAAACACTAGGAGCCTATTGTTTTTATACGTAATCGAATGTTCAGAACCCCCCTACATTTTCGAGTGAAATTTTGAAAAAATTGTCAAAAAATCAAAACCGCTAATAAAGTTACGCAAATAGACATTTCTTATGTAATTTTTCATTAGAAAAGGATTGACATAAAGTTTAGAACGCTAACATGAACCGTTCTCGAGATATTGCACATTTTTCAAAAAAATTAACGGTGACATCATTCTCGTGGATCTAGCTCATTCCATTCATGAAAAAGTATACTTTGAGTAATACTTTTGTATTTGAACGCCAATAGTCATTTATCTGCTGTAAGAATAACTTATTTCTCCGTCCATAACGCTTGGCGAGATTTTGGCGACGAATTTGGCGGAATGTCGCCAACTTGGCGACATTTTTAATTATTGCCAAAATAACAATAATCTCGCCAAATTGATAAAAATGACGTTAAATCAATGAAAATGACGACTAATTGAAAAAAATTCAATATCTTGGAAAGAATATAAGTATCTACTATAAGAATAACATTTTTTTAACTGTAAAAGTAGTAAATTCATTGCATTATATAAGGAAAGCTATGTGTTGCCCACATCAGATTTTTTGTTTAGCGTTGACATTAAATCTAACGCTCTATACAGCATATCGTTGAAAACCCAGGCCACTCGACTGACCAATAGGGTATGCAGCAGCTGATTGAGTGGTCGGTGTACAGCATATCGTGTAACATTATTTGAAGATAAATAGATATTTCTCATTTTTAGAGAAGTTTTATTTTGCGTCTTATTTTAGACAGTTAATGGCAGTTACATATATGGCAGTTACACATCTGACATGCGGTCGGCCGTCCAAACAGCTGCTCATGCCCTAGGACGAGTCAGACGATCTGGGTTTTCGACATGCGGAGAGTTGTGCAGATGACCTTTCCATTTAATTGACGAGGCAGATCTAATAAAATACATGCACGGTGATACAGCAACAGCTAGGAGAAGGGAAGGGTCACAAGCAAAAATTTATATATATATATATATATAGAGAGAGAGAGAGAGATAAAATTAAAAATAAAATGAAAATAGTTAGACTAATTTAAAACATGATCAGTGTCATACCCTGATTCAAAAACAATACGGAGGAAAATTAAGTAAAAATGATCCTCTTTACTTAATTTTCCTCCGTATTGTTTTTGAACCAGGGTATGACACTGATCATGTTTTAAATTAGTCTAACTATTTTTATTTTATTTTTAATTTTATCTTTTTTTATTGACACATTGTAAAATATCTGCTGCATATGCGCAAATTTACAAATGTTAGTTCTAAATTAAATCTGTAGTACTGTAGTTATTAACTGATATTAATAACAATAATATATGTATATATATATATATATATGCACGATGATACAGCAACAGCTCGAAAAAGGGGAGGGTCACAAGCAAAAAAAATCTGATGTGGACAGCACATGACTTTCCTTATATAATGCAATGAATTTACTACTTATACAGTTTAAAAAAATGTTATTTTTATAGTAGATACTTATATTCTTTCTAAGAAATTGAATTTTCTTCAATTAGTCGTCATTTTCATTGATTTAGTGTCATTTTTATCTATTTGGCGAGATTTTCGTTAATTTGGCAACATTTAAAAATCGATTCCGCCAAATTTGTCGCCAAAATCTCGCAAAGCGCTATGGATGGAGAAATAAGATATTCTTATACCAGATAAATGACTATTGGCGTTCAAATACAAAAGTATTACTCAAAGTATCTTCTCTCATGAATGGAGCGAGCTAGATCCACGAGAATGATGTCGCCCAATTTATCGCAGGATATCACATATGAAAAGTGATCATGTTTCTCAACAGTTAATATATTTTTTTAATTTATGGTGTTTTTTAATAAATGTATTTGAAAAATGTGCAATATTTCGAGAACGGATCATACTAGCGTTCTAAAGTTTATGTCAATCGTCTTCTAAGGAAAAATCACATAAGAAATGTCTATTTGCGTAACTTTATTAAATGTTTTGATTTTTGGATGATTTTTTCAAAATTTCACTCGAAAATTTAGGAGGGTTCTGAACATTCGATTGCGTTTAAAAACAATAAGCTTCTAGTATTCACGGATTGTGATTTTTGTACCAAATTTCATTCGAATCGCTCCATTTGTTCGTGAGACTCCATCGTCTCCACAGACTCACTGACACACACACACACACACACACAGACATCTCCTCAAAGATGTTTGATTCGTGATCAGGGATGCTTGAAACGTGCTCTCCAGTCGAAAACTCGAATTCGAATTTTCGACCCCGTCACAATACTTTCCTTATACTTTATGTATATAAGGAAAGTAAAAATATACATGCAGGATGATACAGAAAGAACGAAGGGTCACAAGCAAAATATACATGCACGGTGATACAGCAACAGCTCGGAAAAGGGAAGGGTCACAAGCAAAATATACATGCTCGGTGATACAGCAACAGCTCGGAAAAGGGAAGGGTCACAAGCAAAATATGCATGCACGGTGATACAGCAATAGCTCCGAAAAGGGAAGGGTCACAAGCAAAATATACATGCACGGTGATACAGCAACAGCTCGGAAAAGGGAAGGGTCACAAGCAAAATATACATGCACGGTGATACAGCAACAGTTCGGAAAAGGGAAGGGTCGCAAGCAAAATATACATGCACGGTGATACAGCAACAGCTCGGAAAAGGGAAGGGTCACAAGCAAAATATACATGCACGGTGATACAGCAACAGCTCGGAAAAGGGAAGGGTCACAAGCAAAATATACATGCACGGTGATACAGCAACAGCTCGGAAAAGGGAAGGGTCGCAAGCAAAATATACATGCACGGTGATACAGCAACAGCTCGGAAAAGGGAAGGGTCACAAGCAAAATATACATGCACGGTGATACAGCAACAGCTCGGAAAAGGGAAGGGTCACAAGCAAAATATGCATGCACGGTGATACAGCAATAACTCCGAAAAGGGAAGGGTCACAAGCAAAATATACATGCACGGTGATACAGCAACAGCTCGGAAAAGGGAAGGGTCACAAGCAAAATATACATGCACGGTGATACAGCAACAGTTCGGAAAAAGGAAGGGTCGCAAGCAAAATATACATGCACGGTGATACAGCAACAGCTCGGAAAAGGGAAGGGTCACAAGCAAAATATACATGCACGGTGATACAGCAACAGTTCGGAAAAGGGAAGGGTCGCAAGCAAAATATACATGCACGGTGATACAGCAACAGCTCGGAAAAGGGAAGGGTCACAAGCAAAATATACATGCACGGTGATACAGCAACAGCTCGGAAAAGGGAAGGGTCGCAAGCAAAATATACATGCACGGTGATACAGCAACAGCTCGGAAAAGGGAAGGGTCACAAGCAAAATATACATGCACGGTGATACAGCAACAGTTCGGAAAAGGGAAGGGTCGCAAGCAAAATATACATGCACGGTGATACAGCAACAGCTCGGAAAAGGGAAGGGTCACAAGCAAAATATACATGCACGGTGATACAGCAACAGCTCGGAAAAGGGAAGGGTCACAAGCAAAATATGCATGCACGGTGATACAGCAATAACTCCGAAAAGGGAAGGGTCACAAGCAAAATATACATGCACGGTGATACAGCAACAGCTCGGAAAAGGGAAGGGTCACAAGCAAAATATACATGCACGGTGATACAGCAACAGTTCGGAAAAAGGAAGGGTCGCAAGCAAAATATACATGCACGGTGATACAGCAACAGCTCGGAAAAGGGAAGGGTCACAAGCAAGATATTGGAACAAAGAAATTTACAAAGAGATTTCAAGAGGCTGGAGAAGTGATATGACCAAGAAAGAAAGTTAAATTATGGGGGTTGAAAGGATTTATCTTATTGTTGATGTAGATAAAATTTAAGAATTAGTTTTAACTAGACTCGCAAAATTACGTAAGAGAGTAATGTTTTTGAATTAATTGGGCTTAGTATGGCTTATGGTTTGAGATTGAAAAGTTAAATCCAAAGGGACAATTATTACAGGAGAAGTTAAAAATTATGTATCGTACAGATGTAGCGGTATCATCCGATTTCGGAATAAATGCAGCTTCCTTCGTCAGGAAGAGAAAAATACTGTAGTTTCACTGGTAACAATTGATTGCGTCTTTACTGTTCCTATTTTTTTTCTTGTCCCCCCATTTTGCCTTTGAAACCGGTTGAAGCATTAAAGTTTGTAAAGAAACTTACTGCCCCAACCGGAAATCGAACCCTGGATCTTCGAACTGTCCTGCCAACGCTCTACCGTTGAGTAACTGGGACGAAATTGCAAGCTCTTATTGTCGGAGTGGATTCTACAAGTTCTATTTTATGCTCCCTATTAAGCTTTCATTACAGGTTATTTGTGGTAATTTCGGTAAATGTGTTATATTTTCTTTATCGCTGATGACATTAGTAAATTATCTTGCAATTCATTCCCGAATGGGGTTTTGAATTCTTTTCTACTCTACTGCCATTTCATTTGCAAATCAAAAATAGAAACCGAGACATAAGGCATGTTGTTTCGATGTTGTCATAGTTACATTCATGATCTGTCTTATGTTATGGATTTGTTTGATTTCTACAAAATGGAATTTCATATACAAGCGTTGTGATAAGCAATGTTATATATCGTGGGAATCAGAAACCTGTCGGAAAATAAAAAAAAATCTCATGTGGGCAACACATGACTTTCCTTATATAATGCAATGAATTTACTATGTTTACAATAAAAAAAATCTGATGTGGCCAGCACATGACTTTCCCTGCAGACTTATATCCACATTCTCTTCATTTTTATTAAATTTATTTCACTTTTAATTCAATTTTCTTTCTCATTCGGTAACCGGACTTATTTTCAAAGGTGGCGTAGAGAAAATACGAAAAACTAAAATATTTCAAGAACGGCTAGTCCTAGTGTAATGGGGTTGGTCTTATTCTTTTCTTCGTTAAAAATTACGTATTAAACAAGCATTTAATGGATATATTTGAGCATACCTAGTTCTTTAGTTTAGATTTTGACGATTTTTGCTGGCCATTTTGCAAAAAAAGGGAAGGTCATTTTTTTCCGAATCGTACCAAAATCTAATCAGCACCAGGGTGACCACAAGTGACTCATCTACCGAATTTTGTAAAATTCGGTCCATTAGTTTTTCAGTTAGAGTGGATACAAACTTTTGCGGGCCATTTCGCAAAAAAGGCGGAGTCTTTTATCCCGAATCGTACCCAAACTAATTAGCACCAGACTCATCCACAAGTGACTTACCAAATTTTGTGAAATTCGGTCCATTAGTTTTTAATTAGAGTGGATACAAAATCTACACAGACAGACACACAGACAGACAGACACACACACACACACACACAGACGTCACGCTAAAAATAGTTTTTTCGTATTCTAAAGGTCTTGAAACGTGTAGATCCGTCGAAAACTCGAGTTGCGATTTTCGACATGATTCCAATACTTTCCCTATACATTACCATGTATTGCAGGAAAAGTAAAAATAGGTTTTTCTTATAGTAGCTATTTATATTTTTCCAAGAAATTGAATTTTTGTCAATTAGTCATCATTTTCACTGATTTAGTGTCATTTTTATCCATTTAGCACTAATTCCGTTAATTTGGCAACATTTAAAAAAAATTGACAAGTTGGCAACATTCCGTCAAATTCGGCGCCAAAATCTCGCCAAGCGCTATGGACGGAGAAATAAGTTATTCTTATGGCAGATAAATAACTATTGGCGTGCAAATACAAAAATGTTACTCAAAGTATCTTTTCTCATGAGTGGAACGAGCTAGATCCACGAGAATGATGTCACCCAATTTATCGCATGATATTACATATGAAAAGTGAACATGTTTTTTAACAGTTAATATTTTTTTTTAATTTATGGGATTTTTGAACAAATTTATTTTAAAAATGTGCAATATCTCGAGAACGGTTCACGTTAGCGTTCTAAAATTTATGTCAATCGTTTTCTAAGGAAAAATTACATTAGAAATGTCTATTTGCGTAACTTTATTAAAGGTTTTGATTTTTTGATGACTTTTTCAAAATTTCACTCGACAATTTAGGGGGGTTCTGAACATTCGATTAAGTTTAAAAACAATAGGCTTCCAGTATTTACGGATTGTGATTTTTGTGCCAAATTTCGTTCGAATCGCTCCAATTTTTTCGTCAATTATCGTCTCCACAGACTCACTGACACACACACACAGACATCACCTCAAAAATGTTTGATTCGTGATCAGGGATGCTTAAAACGTGCTCTCCCGTCGAAAAATCGAATTCGAATTTTCGACCCCGTCACAATACTTTCCTTATACATCATTTATATAAGGAAAGTAATATATATATAGAAAAACTTTAAGTTACACGGTTTTAGTAAAATGCACTTCTATTGTTCTTAAAATTCTCTTAATATTTACATACAGTTTCTTACGGGCACCACGATATTATTTTTAATCATATATGACCAAGAGTGTTGTGAGAGCTAAAAACTATTTTTTTTTTACTTTTTAGTGCATTTTACTAAAATGGTGTAACTTAAAAAGTTTTTTTTACATATTTTTCTTTATACTTTTTAGTCTTTTGCGATTTTGCAATCAATTTTTCATCAAATATCCAATCAAACCCATTTTATGATAAATTTATAGAGGTTCTTAATATGTAAAAACATCAATTCATAACACGCCATAAGCAGAACCACGTGTTAAAAATTTTCTTTTTAATATAGTAAATATAGAAGCGAAGCTGAATATTGGACTGTTTTGTTAACCATCTTACAACAATGGGATTATATCCTATATAATAAAAGAATATAATAAACTCAAATCCGTGTCTGTGTAGCCCATCGAGGTGAAATAAAGTGTTGTCACTTCAGGTGGAAGGCGTTGCCACAATATGATGCTATTGCATGATCGTGATATTTTAATGAAAACTAAAAGGAAAACTGTATTGAGCTCATGGAATTAAAGAGGCCCATCCCTTTATATTGATTGATTTATAGATAGATTCGTTTGAGCTGAATTGTATGACAATAAAGTTAGAGAGAGTGAGTCCCTTTTACCTCCATGATATAACCAGTAATTGAAGATATGAAATAAAAAGTTTGATGCATTGAACTTGATAAGTACGTTGTTAGGGGTGTTAAGTTTTGAGAGTCATATAGTAAAAACATTGAATGGGAGGGGTGTACGGCTCGCATGTGTAAGCACGAACTGGACGGGGAGACTTTTGCAACTTTATGATCAGAAATAATCATTTGTAACTTTATCCTGTTTTATAATGTGCTAAATAAATGACTACTGGCATATTATTGAACGTCAAATACAAAACTATAACACAAAGTATATTTTTTCTCGTCAGTGGAACGAACTAGACCTACGAGAATGACGACAAATTTATCACAAAATATTGCATATGAAAAGTGAACATATTTCACAATAGTTAATACCTTTTCAATTTTTTTATAATTTTTTGTAATTTATTTGAACAACGTGCACTACCTTAAGAACGGTTTGTGCTAGCGTTCTAGAGTTTATGTCATTCGTTTACTAATGAAACATTACATACGAAATGATTATTTGTTTGACATTAGTGACGGTTATGATTTTTAATGTGTTTTTTTTTTACTTTTTCTGCAATACATGGTAATGTATAGGGAAAGTATTGGAATTATGCCAAAAATCGCAACTCGAGTTTTCGACGAATCTACATGTTTCGAGACCTCTAGAATACGAAAAAACTATTTTTAGCGTGACGTCTGTGTGTGTG
This sequence comes from Amaurobius ferox, assembly GCA_951213105.1. Taxonomy (NCBI): domain Eukaryota; kingdom Metazoa; phylum Arthropoda; class Arachnida; order Araneae; family Amaurobiidae; genus Amaurobius; species Amaurobius ferox. Next base: position 93,359,330 of record OX578140.1, on the reverse strand, counting down.
TCTGTCCGTGCAATGAATGTATCCACTCTAACTAAAAAACTAATGGACCGAATTTCATAAAATTTGGTAGGTAAGACTCTTGGGCTTGACCCTGGTGCTGATTAGTTTTTAGTATAATTCGGAAAAAAAGAACCCGCTTTTTTTTTTGCGAAATGGCCCGCAAAAATCTCATCCACTCTAGCTGAAATACTAATTGACCAAATTTCACAAAATTTGGTGGATAAATCACTTGTGGGATACTCTGAAGCTGAATCGATTTTGGTATGATTCTGAAAAGAACAACCTGCCCTTTTTTACGAAATGGCCCGCAAAAATCGCCAATGTAAAAAAAAGACTACGTATGTTCAAATGCATCAATTAAATGCTTGTTTTATACATAATTTTTCACTAGGAAAAGAATAAGAACAACTCTATTACTCTAGGTCTAACCGTTCTCGAGATATTTGAGATTTTTGGCATTTTTGTTATGCCGCCTTTGTAAAAATGTCCAATTACTGAATAAAAGCGGAAATTGAATTAAAAATTAAAATTTTGTGTTATTTTGTACAATTAAACTCAATTTAATGAGTTCTTAAAGAAATATAGAAAGACTGAATTCGCGTCTGCAGGGAAAGTCATGTACTGCCCACATCAGATTTTTTTTATTTGAACACGCACATACTTTCACACACACATACTTACACACACACACACACACACATCACCTCAAAAACATTCAATCAAAAACGTTCAGAGATACTTGAAACATGCTTTTCCATCGGAACTCGAATTCGAATTTTCGATCTCATCACAATATTTTCCTTGCGCATTTTACTATGTGTACAGGGAAAGTCAAAATCTTATTTGTCCAACAGATGACTTTCGATAGTTAAGCTTTAAATAAGTTTTACTGATGCTAAGAACTTCTATGATTGAAAGTTTACGGAAATTAAATTTTGATGTTTTTATAATCTGTTCTGAAGTATGAATATAGTGAAAAAATTCACTCCGTTCATTCTTCTATAAAGTGAGTAATGGATTTTTTCAAAATAATTTTTTCCTCCACAATCTACAAATCTTCACTCTTACGTAATGTATAAATCTGATGTGTCCAACAGACGATTTTCGAAAGTTAAGCTCTAAATATGATAATATGATGTTGCGAACTTCTGTGATTGGAAGTTTACGGAAATTAAATTTTGGTGTTCTTATAATCTATTTCCAAATGTAGGTACGATGAAAAAATTCACCAAGATCATTTTTCAAAGTGAGTAATGATTCTTTTCAAAATGATTCTTTTCCTCCACAATCTATAAATCTTCATTTTCTTACCTTTAAACTTTTCTTGCGTAATGTAAAAATCTGACACGTCCAACAGACGGTTTTTGATATTTAAAACTATGAATAAGTTTTACTGATGCTGAGAATTGCCTTGACTGACAGTTTACGGAAATTAAAATTTGGTGTTCTTATAATCTGTTTTGAAGTAAAAATATAGTGAAAAAATTCACTAATCTCATGCTTCTATAAAGTAAGAAATAGATTTTTTCAAAATAATTTATTTCCTTCATAATCTCCAAATCTTCTTCATTCTTACGCAGTACAAAAATCTGTTGCGCCCAACAGACGATTTTTGATAATTAAGATAATAAATAAGTTTTACTGATGCTTGGAACTTCTATGACTGAAAATTTACAGAAATTAAATTTTGTGTTCTTATAACCTGTTTTGAAATATGAGTACAATGAAAAAATTCACTAAGCTCATTCCTTTTTAAAGTGAGTAATGGATTTCTTCAAAATTATTTATTCCTCTACGATCTCTAAATCTTCTTCATTTTCTTACCTTTAAACTTTTCTTGCATAACATAAAGCCCTGACGTGTTCAACAGACAATTTTTGAGAGCTAAACTAAGTTTTATTGATATTGTTAGCTTCCGTGACTGAAAGTTTACGGAAATTAAATGGTGTTCTTATAACCTGTTCTGAGGTATAAGTACAGTGAAAAAATTCACTACACTGTGAGTAATGGATTTTTCAAAATTATTTTTCTCCTCCACAATCTTTAAATCGTCTTTTTTTTCTTCTTATCTTTAAAGGGACGGTGGACGTTAAAATGATCAAAAATCGACTAAAAAAAGTCTTAATATAGAACATTATTTTACATATTTAACATTTGCTTACGGGTGGAACAGCATCCATCCCAAACAAAGAAACTCCCAAAAAGAAAGGTGTTTGACATACCCTATCCCAAACAGTTCGACCTCCTTTGCAGGCATTGGCGTCCATGGAAATCGCTGACAGAAACATTGTACCTGCTGCACCAAAGGGGGTCGAACTGTTTGGGATAGGGTATGTCAAATACCTGCCTTTTTGGGAGGTTCTTCGTTCGGGATGAACGCTGTCCTACTCGTAAGCAAAAGGTTGAATGCATTTTTTTCGAAACGGAATTTTCAAAAGTTTTACATTTTTAAAATGCTCCATGCATCTTAATTTTTGTCTGAGATGCATGGAATTTGGCAAGAAGATACCTCTCATACTTTTTAATGAAACTGGGTAAGCATTTTATAATTGGACTTTATTAAGGTAATTAAAATTGAATAAGAACCTAATTAAATGATGAAAATTAAGTTTTAATACAGAAAAATATCTAAAAAAAATTAACTTTCTAAGGGATTTAAAAATGAATACCCAAATTTGTTCATAATGTGTTTTTGAGTGATCATAATGTAAAATTAATCAAAAATGTGAATAAATGGCACGCAAGGAGCATTTTCAAATTTTCGTTAAAAAACATTAAATTAAAAAAAATACAAATTTATAACAAAATTGAAAAAAAAATTAATGGTATGGCATATAGTAATGTTAAGAGGAATATTTATACAAATTCTCACGTTTCTAAGTCAATAAATAAATGAAAAAAATTTTAAGGTCCACCGTCCCCTTAAACTTTTCTTACGTAATGTAAAAATCTGATGTGCCAAAACGTGATTTTCCAACAAATTGACAAATTTCGGTATTGTGTGAAAATTATAATAAATATTTGGGAGTTTTCTTATGTCTCGATTTAAATCTAAATAGAATAGATCTAGGATTCTAGATTTAGTATATTCAAGATCTAAGAAGCTAGTATTCTAGATCTAGGCAGATTTTGATTTATAAAGGTATGCCAAATATTTCAAATGTTTCCAAATGTCTTTCGAAATATATTCCGAACGGATCGTAATAATTCTTAAACAATGGCATCTATTAATTTCGGATTAAAATAACATACTCAGTCTTCACACATTTGATAATAATGAGCATATTTAAATTTTTTATTATTTTTTCCATTTTTGATCAAAACAATGTTTCGAGAAGGAAGCAGATAAGCATCTTACAAATAGCATAACTTACTTTAAAACAAAAAAAATCTGATGTGGGCAGCACATGACTTTCCTTATATAATACAAAGAATTTACTACTTTTACACTTTAAAAAAATGTTATTCTTATAGTAGATACTTATATTCTTTCCGCTTTGAATTTTCTTCGATATTGAATTTTCTTCAATTAGTCGTCATTTTCATTGATTTAGCGTCATTTTTATCAATTTGGCGAGATTTTCGTTAACTTGGCAACATTTAAAAATGTCGCCAAGTTGGCGACATTTCGCTAAAGTTGTCTCCAAAATCTCGCCAAGCGTTATGGATGGAGAAATAAGTTATTCTTACAGCGGATAAATGACTATTGGCGTTCAAATACAAAAGTATTACTCAAAGTATCTTTTCTCATGAATGGAACGAGTTAGATCCACGAGAATGATGTCACCAAATTTATCGCATGATATTACATACGAAAAGTGAACCTGTTTCTTAACAATCAATATTTTTTTTTAATTTACGGGATTTTTGATAAATTTATATGAAAAATGTGCAATATTTCGAGAACGGTTCATGCTAGCGTTCAAAAGTTTATGTGTCACTCGTTTTCTAAGAAAAAACTACATAAAAAATGTCTATTTGCGTAAATTTATTAAAGGTTTTGATTTTTTGATGATGTTTTTAAAATTTCACTCGAAAATTTAGGGGAGTTCTGAACATTCGATTGCGTTTTAAAACAATAGGCTCCCAGTATTCACGGATTGTGATTTTTGTACCAAATTTCATTCGAATCGCTCGATTCGTTCGTGAGATATCGTCTCCACAGACTCACTGACACACACACACACACACACACACACACAGACATCACTTCAAAAATGTTCGATTCGTGATCAGACATGCTTGAAACGTGCTCTCCCTTTGAAAACTCGAATTCGAATTTTCGACCCCGTCACAATACTTTTCTTATACAATGTATATAAGGAAAGTAAAAATTTCTGGAATAATTTGAATAGTAAAATTTTCATAGCATTATTTCCTGTGGAAAACACTAATAATTCCCATAAGAATGAGAACAGTATATAGAATAAAGGAATATAATAGAAATTGATAAGTGGATTTGAAATTGGTAATTTGAACTACATGGATATTAATGGTACCAGAGTAGTTAAACCCCAAATACATTCATCGACATCACTAAACAGCTGCTAACTTGAAAAAAAAATTAAATATTAAAAAAAAAAAATTTCGAAACCGAAAAGGTATAGCTTTTCTTATTTTGACAATGATTTTGAGGTCTATACATTGTGGGAGATAAATGGGTAAGGAAGTCGAATAAAGAACCCACATTCTAGATATTACTATTTCATTATGAGAAGGAACACAACATTTTTTTTTTACTTAAAATTATTTTGAATTCTGTATTTTTACTTTCTCTACAATACAGAAAAATCTGATGTGGGCAACATATGACTTTCCTTATATAATGCAAAGAATTTACTACTTTTACAGTAAAAAGAAATAGATTATTTTTATAGTAGTTATTTATATTCTTTCTAAGATATTGAATTTTCTTCAATGAGTCGCCATTTTCCATGTCGTCATCAGTGAGTCGTCATTGATTTAGCGTCATTTTTATCCATTTGGCGACATTTTCGTTAATTTAGCAACATTTAAAAAAGTCGCCAAGTTGGCGACATTCCACCAAATTCGTCGTCAAAATCTCGCCAAGCGTTATGGACGAAGAAATAAGTTATTCTTACAGCAGAAAAATGACTATTGGCGTTCAAATACAAAAGTATTACTCAAAGTATCTTTTTTCATGAATGGAACGAGCTAGATCCACGAGAATCATGTCACCAAATTTATCGCATGATATTGCATATGAAAAGTGAATTTTTCAATAAGAAATATTTTTTTTTATTTTATATGACTTTTGATAATTTTTTTAAAAATGTGAAATATCTCAAGAATGGTTCATGATAGTGTTCTAAAATTTATGTCAATCGTTTTCTAATGAAAAATTACATAAGAAACGTCTATTTGCGTAACTTTATTATCGGTTTTGATTTTTTGACGATTTTTTCAAAATTTCACTCAAAAATTTAGGGGGGGGGTTCTGAATATTCGATTGCATATAAAAACAATAAGCTTCCAGTGTTTACAGCTTGTGATTTTTGTACCAAATTTCGTTCGAATCGGTCCATTCGTTCGTCAGTTATCGTCTCCACAGACTCACTGACACACACATACACACACACACACACATACTTTCACACACACACGCACACACACACACACACACACAGACATCACTTCAAAAATGTTTGATTCGTGATCAGGGATGCTTGAAACATGCTCTCCCGTCTAAAACTCGAATTCAAATTTTCGACCCCGTCACAATACTTTCGTTATACATTATGTATATAAGGAAAGTAATAATGTATAGGGAAAGAATTGGAATTGTGTCGAAAATCACAACTCCAGTTTTCGACGGATTTGCACGTTTTGAAATGTCTAGAATACGAAAATTCTATTTTTAACATGACGGCTTTGTGTGTTTGTGTGTATCCCTCTGTGTGTGTGTGTATCCGTCTGTGCAATGTATATGCCCACTCTAACTCAAAACCTAATTAGCTAACTTTAAATAAAATTTTATAGTCACTTGTGAGTTATATCTACTCTAGCTGTATCCACTCTAACTAAAAAGTAATTCATCAAATTTCACAAAATTTCGTAGATAAGTCACTTATAGGTTACCCTGGTACTGATTAGATTTTGGTGCGATTCGGGAAAGAATACTGCTTTTTTTTTCTTTTTTCTCCGAAATGGCTCGCAAAAATTGTTAAAATCTAAAGATGTATGCTCAAATGTATCAATTACATGCTTGTTTTCTACATAATTTTTGACGATGAAAATAATGAAACTAACCCCATTACTCTAGGACACTAGCCATTCTCGAGATATTTTAGGTTTTATGCATTTTTGCTACGCCGCTTTTGAAAATACATCCAGTCACTAAATGAAAACGAAAATTGAATTAAAAGAGTAAATTCAGTGTCATTTAAAATAATTATGCGTGCTGTTTTGTGCAATTAAACTCAATAAATTATTCAAGAAATACAGAATAAATTAATTTGAGTCTGTAGGGAAAGTCATGTACTATCCACATCAGATTTTTTTTTATATCTATACATTTATTACCACTCTTTAGCTGTTTTTCTGTGTCGAACTTTCCTGATTTATTTCCTTAGATTACTAGAATTCAGTGCATTTCTTTCGTTAAACTTTCCATACATCAATAAATCAAACTTGTTGATGATCCATTGCCATTAATCTATTAGATGAGTGACTCATCCATTGCTCGAGAACATCAAAACATTAAGAAACATTATTTACTATTTTCTTTATTATTCTAATAAATAAAGCAAAATCACTATTTATAGGAAATGGAAATAAATTCATCAAAATGTTCATTTGAAAATAACGTCTATCTTAGTATGGAATCAAATTATCGATCTCCAACTCTCAACTTGTCATACAATGGTCTAACTACTAAGGCGATACCATTTCCACGTATGTTTGAAGTTGTTGTTGTTGTTGAAACCCAGACCGTCCGACCTACCAGAAAGGTGTAAGGTAACTGTTTGGACGGTCGGGAAGTGCCACCCAATTTAGACCGTAACCCAGTGGGGGAGGCATCCACAGGGACCGTACCCTCCTTCCCCTACCACCAACCTCTCGGAAGGACTTTCGGACCCACATGTTTAACGTGATCGTACTCCGCATGAACACGGCGGCAGTTTTGGCAGTGGCTGGAATCGAACCCGGGCCTACCGAGTGCAACTCCAGCGCGCTAACCAATGGGCTACCGCGCCCCACGTATGTTTGAAGTGTTTCATATATTTTTTTATTTTATATTTAAGCTGAAAATGTAATTTCTAACTGTACGACCTCATCCTACTGAATTTTTATAAAGGATAGCATCCTTTCCGGCGTAATTCTTCTTTAATTGAAAACGCTGTCATGAGTCATAAGGTCTCGAGAACATTTCGATTTAGGTGCAGACCTCCATCATATACTATCTGAGACTAACGTGCGAAGTTACGCTGATAGGACACCATTGCAAAGTTATTTTGCCTCAGTGAGGAATCGAACCTCTGATCTCTGACTGCTCAAACGACACTCTAATTTCATTCAGCTACTAAGAAGATTATCTTTACATTTTTGTCGACGTTGACTTTACACCTTATTAATGGGCAAATCCAACACCACATTTACTTTACATACAATGTGTTTTGGATGGTGTTTAGATAATGCATATGTCAATAAAATGACACATAATATGTTACACGTCAGCTGCAATAACGTCGAACCTAAAAAAAAAATTACAACATTTTATTTAACGCGACAAATATATGTATATTTGCCATGTTTCAAATTGTTGAAGCCCTAATTAACCAGGTCACACTAATTGTATTGTAAGGGTCCGATCCCAGATGGGGGGGGGGGGGGGGACTTGGAACCTTCCGAATGCTGATGCCATCTGCTGATTTAGATTGCTTTACACCATCAGGCCCAAAAGAATACTCCCAGGTTGACGGAATAACCGGGGATATCTTTCGTAGCAGTGAGTGACTCAATGCTGACCCCACCATCGGGGATCTACGCCCCCCCCCCACAATATAGACAAAAGTAGGCATGTCGTTGTTTTCTTCTTTTCTTGAGGTACGTTTTAGTTCTTTAGATTTTCAACCTTATCGGCCATCGGGCCAGCCCGTCCTGGGCCCGCCATATAATTTTAACCTTTTAGCTGGCCCTGCAAGCTTTTTTTAATGTTTTGAATTCTTGGTTTTTCAATGTCGAACTATGTCATTATTATAATTATCCAATTCGAAAATTCAGTGCGAATTAATCTAACACAAAGCATTAATAAAGCCCAAAATGTACTTTTTTTTTTTGAAGAAATTATCAAACACTAAATATATAGCCCGCCATATGACACGGTGCATATATTTACATAAAGCATTCTTTTCCATCTGCCCACACGCAGCACTTGGGCTCCCAAATTACCCGGACACACGCTGACCACGTACCCTTCTCTATCAATATTGTTAATTGCTATACACATCTCAAAAAGAATATAATTACGAATTATTTTAGGTGAATTAAAAGAGTATAATTACTATTAATTGTATTCACAGGCGAAGGCAATTCAATACACATTCTTTTTTATTATCCATTAGCAAATTCATACCGAAATCATCTATAACAAACTTTCAACATTGGATAAATAAATCATTAAATAATAAATGTATTCTAAATAAAATAAACTCTCATAATTTTTCTTAAAAAAAAAAAGAACTTAAAAAAAAATATATTATTATTCTTTTAGTCATAATCCTAATACAATTTTAAACATCCTGCCCAAATATTAATTGAAGAAATATTGTAATGTTTATTCGTTATAAATTTCTTTATTACTTTCCTTATATACATAATGTATAAGGAAAGTACTGTGACTGGGTCGAAAATTCGAATTCGAGTTTTCCACGGGAGAGCACGTTTCCAGCATCCCTGATCACGAATCAAACATTTTTGAAGTGATGTCTGTCTGTCTGTGTGTGTGTGTGTGTGTGTGTGTGTGTGTGTGTGTGTCAGTGAGTCTGTGGAGACGATAACAGACGAACGAATAGACCGATTCGAACGAAATTTGATACAAAAATCATAATCCATAAACACTGGAAGACTATTGTTTTTATACGCACTCGAATGTTCAGAACCTCCCTAAATGTTTGAGTGAAATTTTGAAAAAATCGTCAACAAATCAAAATCGCTAATAAAGTTACGCAAATAGACATTTCTTATGTAATTTTTCATTAGAAAACGATTGACATAAATTTTAGAACGCTAACATGAACCGTTCTCGAGATATTGCACATTTAAAAAACAATTATCAAATAGCCATATAAAATTAAAAAAATATTTCCTATTGAGAAACATGTTCACTTTTCATATGTAATACCATGCGATAAATTGGGTGACATCATTCTCGTGGATCTAGCTCGTTCCATTCATGAAAAAAGATACTTTAAGTAATACATTTGTATTTGAACGCCAATAGTCATTTATCTGCTGTAAGAATAAATTATTTCTTCGTCCATAACGCTTGGCGAGATTTTGGCGACGAATTTAGTGGAATGTCGCCAACTTGGCGACATTTTTAAATGTTGCTAAATTAACGAAAAACTCGTCAAATGGGTAAAAATGAAGCTAAATCAATGACGACTCATTGACGATGACGACATGGAAATGACGACTCATTGACGAAAATTCAATATCTGGGAAAGAATATAAATAACTAATATAAAAATATATTTTTTTTTACTGTAAAAGTAGTAAATTCATTGCATTATATAAGGAAAGTCATGTGTTGCCCATATCAGATTTTTTATTTATGATCAGAGCAAAAGGACATAAAGGTTAAAAATAGGCGTTTATTTAAAAGGATGGTAATGTCTAAAATAGATGTTGATTTTGTACTTTCGTACTTTTTTTTATCATTCTTTGTTACTTTATACTTTTATCTTTCTTTGTAATTATTTGTATCTATCTCCTCAGAATTACATTTCTCATCTATATGTAATCATTTCTATATTTTAAATAAATATACTTTCTGGGGGTAAAAATGAACTAACCCTTTATACCATTCTTTGGTAAGTATCTCTATCCCCGCAAGAAAAATTAATAAAAACGGGAAAAGTATATAAAACGGGAAAATTGGAAAGACATTTTAAATAGACGAAATTTTCAGTGAACAATAGACTGATTTTGATGAAACTTTCATCAAGCAATGAGGTGGAATATTCCGATATGAATTTTATCGCTACACGTACCTACGGAGCAACACTAATTACAAAAAAGGCTGATGTGGGCAGCACATGACTTTCCTTATATAATGCAATGAATTTACTTCTTTAAGGGTGAAAAAGTGATGAAGAGATCCACGGCACAGTGTTTGTAATGTTAAATTGTACATTTTTTGCGGTAAATTATACATCCGGATGACAACATCTAAAACTATTTCGTACCCAATTAACTTATATTTTATGCAACTATAAATTAATAATTATCAATATTAATCGCATCCTCAATAAGCAATATAGTCCATATATTTAAATATTTTAATAATAAATTCATCAATTAGGCGTCATTATCATTAACTTGGCGCCATTTTTGCAATTTTGACGATATTTTCGTCAATGTAGGGCCAAATATCGCCAAGTTGGCTATATTTAGAAGAGCATTTCTTATATAATACAAGGAAATGTTCATCATATGACAGAATTAAAAATTTGCAAAATATTGCATCCTATTTGGGGTCATTTTTATCAATTTGATAACATTTTTAACAATTTGGTAACAGTTTCATCAATTTGAGAACATTTAAAAAGTCGCCAAGGTAGCGATATGCCGCCAAAATTCTTCGTCAGAATTTTGCCAAGCGTTACAAACGGAGTCTTATAATAGAGACTTATATTCTCTCCAAAATATTGAATTTTAATCAATTAACTGTCATTTTCATTGATTTAGCGTCATTCTTATCAATTCGGCGATATTTTTTTATCAATTTGGCGACATTTTCATCAATTTGGCGACATTTTTATCAATTTCACGACATTTTCATCAATTTGGCGACATTTCAAAAACTCGTTCAGTTGGCAATATTCCGCCAAATTCGTAGCTAAAATTTCGTCAAACATTATGGTTGGTGAAATAAATTATTCTTTTTGTAGTTAAACGACAAATGGCGTTCAAATACAAAGCTATTACCCAAAGTATCTTCTCTTATAGTAAATTCTTAATCTTTCCAAGATATTGGATTTTCATCAATTAGTTTTTACTTTTATCGATTTTGTGTCATTTTTACCAACTTAGCGATATTTTCGTATTCCAAATTTGCCACCAAACTTTCGCCAAGCATTGTTTATGAAGAAATAGGTTAGTCTTATAAACCACTAATGGCATCTAATTACAAAGCTATTACCCAAAGTGTCTTCTCTCGTGAATGGAATGAGCCAGATCTACGAGAATGATGATAAAAAATTTATCGCATAATATTACATATGAAAAGTGAACAGATTTTACAATAGTTAATATTTTATGTGATTTTTTGATAAATTTATTTGGAAAATGTGCAATATCTCGAGAACGGTTTATGCTAGCTTTCTAAAGTTTATGTCAATCGTTTCCTAATGAAAAAGTACATAAAAAATTATTATTTAAGTAACTTTATTCAATATTTTAACTTTTTGATAATTTTTTTAAAATTTCAATTCAAAATTTAGGAGGGTTCTCAACATTCGATTGCGTGTAAGAACAATAGCCTTCCAGTATTCACTGATTGTGATTTTTGTACCAAATTTTGTTCGAATCGCTTGATTCGTTCGTGAGATATTCGTCTCCACAGACTCACTGATACACACACACACACACACACACATACTTTCACACACACATACACATACTTTCACACACACACATACTTTCACACGCACATACACATACTTTCACACACACATACACATTTACTCAAGTCCTCTGGATGAGTCGGACGGCCTGGGGTTTCCACACACATACACATACTTTCACACACACACACATACACATACTTTCACACACACACAACACACACACACACATACTTTCACACACCCACATACTTTCACAAACATACACACACACACTTTCACACACACACAGATATCATCTCAAAAAAGTCTAATTCTTGTTCAGGTATGCTTGAAACGTGCTCTCCAGACGAAAACTCGAATTCGAATTTTTGACCCCGTCTCAATACTTTCCTTATACATTAAAAATGTTTCCTTATACATGTATATAAGGAAAGTAATTTATTTTTTCTTAAAACTTATGTAAATCAAATGAACCCTTTTAAAGTTATAATTTTTTTTTTTAATTTCAGATTTTGTAACGCGTTTAAAAGTTACATGCATGTTCAAAATAATGGTACGTCAATTTTAAAATTAGGAAAAAAAGCTAACTAAACTTTTGATATATTTCAAAGTGTAAACTTGAATTCTTAAACTGATAATTATCATAATTTTTCTCAAGCAGAAACAAAAGTGACACGGAGATTCATCTCTGCGCACGTGATGGCAACGGCCAAAATTTAATGGCAACGGAAAACAACAAACTACACCTAGTAACGTTATTCAACCAGTCTTTTGAACAAAACATATATGCAATCTCCAATGATTGGGTGCAATTCTAATAAAATAAAATAAAAAAATATACATTTCAATCAAAAAACAAGGATCATAGTGTGCAAATCAGATCATAGTGTGCAAATCAGATCATGAGCAGTTGCTACCAAAATTGCTTTCGAAATAAAACTGCTTTTAAATATTTACTTTCTGTACGAGATGTACTCCTCCTCCCAGTATAATTTTAATTTTAATGCAAATTAAACCATTAGCATTAAATTTTAAAGTTATTTTCCATGAATTAAATATATGCTGTTTCTTTAACTCTATAAGCAATGCACAAAATATCTGATTTAGTCTAGTAAGTATTAATGATCCTATAAATTGCATATTCGTCAAATATTGTCTATATAAAGGTATATATATCCTTCCATCAATAAACTTACTCCATAAAAAGTCAACATAAGAATAAAAAAGAATTCCATTTCTACTTATAAAAATGTTAATACCTGGGCATCCTCTGAGACAAATATTTACTACCAGAATAATTTATATAGTTCTTATATATATAATATAATTTTAAGCACAGGAGAGGTAATTTTTCAGATTGACATACAAAACAAAAAAAGCGACCATAAAAAAAATATATATCCAGAGTGTTGACGACAATCGAAAAAAATTAACAATAAAAAAATAATTGTCAATTCTCTGCATTTAGAAGTGAAAATATATGCCTATTATTTGGATTAAAATATCAAAAATAACATATATATAAAATATAATTCAAGTCCTGCAAATCTAAATACCGTAAAATATTACTGTACCTGCAAAAAATAATTTGTTCAAAAAAGCAGCGAAAAGAATTTCAACTGGTTTTAGAAAAAAAAAATAATAAAAGAATGTAATTTTTTTCATTTCTTCCTTTAAAATTATAAACCTACCAATTTCGCAATAAATATCAAAATAAAGGACAAAAATAAATCTACATGTGTTAATTAAGTACATAAAAAATTACAAGAATAAAATTGCTGCTTGTGAGAATAACACTTTTAACGCTTTATTAAAGAAAACCGACATATTCGAATTATGCTATTTGCATACTTTGCTTTCAAGAAGTATTGAAAGTGTTATATAAAAGACTACTTAATGTTGAACATTCAGTAACATATAATTTATGTACCTGACAAAAAATACTTTCTTCAATAAAGCAGGTAAAAAATTCGGATGAAACTCATTGCAAATATCAGCATCCATGTGGAATTTCTTCTAACGGGAGCTTTTTTCAAATTTTGGGAACGCACCTTATGAGCCGAGTTTGTGTTTATGAGTTAAAAATTAATGCCATCAGCCAATTTTGAAAGTAAAGGCTTTCTACTTTAAGATAAGCAACAGAACACTGGCACCAGCGAAGGTAAATACTTTTAACTGTGTAACTAATTGATTTTTATCGTGAACAATGAAGCTTATTTTACTTCCGAAACCGCTTGATACAGTTTGGTCTTCTTTCCTTATAAAAAATAAGAAAATTTTCATTGGAAATATTTAACAGCAGTTGAGCAACATTTCTATTATTTTATTTTTTTTTTAAATTTATTTATTTATTTATTTATTTATTTTGTGTGCGTGCCGAATGTTGTTTGTAATTTTTTTTATTCCCGGTGTTCTATAACAAATATTTATTGCGTAAACATTTACAATTAAATGATAAACATTTACTTATTTGTCTATCAAAGAAATCATGTTTCCATTTGCAGTAGAAAATATCGCCATAAGCTACTTAAAAGTTTATTATTAGTCTATGAATATTAATGTTGAAGCATTTAGGAAGTTATTAAGTATCACTGTTCATTGTATAAAATGTATATATATTTTTTTTTTTTGTAGTTTTTGAACGTGCAAAATGCGTCAATGATCAAAACTATTTATTCCAATAAAATATAATTCTATTAAAAAATAATCCGTCTAACAAAATGTAAATGAATATCCATTTTCATGGGAAAAATAACAATATTTAATTACCAGAAATATTTCTATTATGTTTTGTATACGAAATTTGTAATCCTTTATATAGCTTTTTTTCAAAAATTACCAGATGCATTTAAATTGGCAAACTTATTCAATTTTTACCAACATCTGTAAAAGAGATGCAATTAGGGAGATATTGGATATCAAAAATGTATTTCCTGCAGTTTTCTGAGGTTGAAGATGCACCATTCATCCAAACTCTTAAAAATTGCAATAAAATTTAATTATATAAAAAATATTTTTTATTTTCCATTAAAAAATGCGAAAACATAAACTTTCAGGGGAAAATACCGATACTTTACCTCCAGAAATCTTTCTATTACTTTTTGTATATGAATGCTAATCGTTTGACATAACATTATCCGAAAATTACCACTTTATGCATTTAAATTAACAAACTTATTTTGTTGTTATCAACATCTGTTAAAGGTGTAAAATGTTTAAAAACTCTTCGACTTACCAGAACACTTGTAGACAGCAGCTTAAATCCAAAGGGCACTCTTTCCGTTGCAGCGTTCATCGAGCCAAGCAAAAAAAGAAAACCCATAACCGGAGGTGCTCTTTCGAACGCGGCTTCTCACGGACTGAGATCGTGTGTGGCGGCTCATCCTCAGGTGAAGTTCGTCCACCATCCCGGGACCAGCGAGTAATTTGAATTTTTTCCTCCGTGCTCCGGATTTTTCCCTATCCGCCCGCTAATAACGGACGGTCTTTTCCCTCTGTTGCGCTAGCGGTCATTCTTTCGGCTGCTTCGGTATTTTTTGCTGTTTTGGTTTCTGCGAACTCAGGTGAAGGGTCGTGTTTGAGCTTTCTACTAGTAACAACACAGAGAGAGATGTTTCAGAGGCTTTTTTTCAGGTTACCAATTTTTTTCAGGAGGAAACAGATAGAGTGTTCAAATTGCCATCGAAATGGAACTTTCTTTCGATGTTTTAAGCGATCCTTGTGTCGGCTGTTTCAATTATATTCTTTATTTTAGTTTCTGAGCGCTCCGGTGAAAGGGCTTTTTTTACGTCTTCTCATCATTCGTTAAAAAGTTACAGAATGCAAGCTTTTCTATATGAGCAGAGATCCTTTTAAGGTTTCTATCTTTTCTTGATAGTAAAAATTTTTAATTTTACTGCATTATTAATATTATTATTATATTATTATCATTACTATTTTTATTTTTATTTTTATTATTATTATTATTATTATTATTATTATTATTATATTATTATCATTACTATTTATATTTTTATTTTTATTATTATGATATTATTATCATTACTATTTATATTTTTATTTTTATTTTTATTATTATCATTATTGTTATTATTATTATTATTATCATTATTATTATTATTATTATTATTATTATTATTGTGCTGTTTATTCTATTCCTCTAAATAATGGCAATTTTCCCTTTCTTCTTTAAATAGATATCATACTCTCTGAGCAAAAGTAAAATTTCTAACATCTCCAGAACGACTCGTAAATTAATTACGAGCCGTTCTGGAGATGTTAGAAATTTTATTACGAGTCGTAATAACTCTTAAATAAGGACATCCATGTATTTGCAAATTTTTTTACGATTTCTCTCTTTTTGATGAAAACGTGGAATACCTCGAAGACGGCCTGAGTTAGCCTCCCGTGAAATATTTAATTCATTTTTTAAATGCATATAAATTACACAAAAATGACGGTTCAACATTTTATAAGGTAACTTTTTCATATTTCCTTTAACTTTTCGAAAGAAAAAAACATGTTCAACAAATCGAGACCTTTCACGGTTATCGATTGAAATGATCGTATCAAATTTCATTTGAATCTTTCAAGGTATCCTATAACTATCGTGCCAACAGCATTCCCACCAATAAACAGACATCCTGGAAAAAATAGCTGATTCGATTTGTGGGAGGCTCAAAAGATTCATAAAATCAGAGAGCCGGGTTTTGGGCACCATTACAATACTGTATTATACTGTGTGCTGTTGCAACCCTTCGACGCCCCCTTGTTGGTCTTCGCGACACTGTTCCTTCGCTTTGATACGGGTTCCATGGGTGACAAATGACGGAACGATTGACATTTAGGGCTCGGACTACTTCCAATTGTCGCTAGACCCCTTCTAGACGCCCTGTTCATATGTTTATTCTTTATGTATATTCTATATGTATATTCTTTGTCCTGTTACCTCCCATCGCCTGGCGTCACTCAGATGATGTCGTCTACGCATTTTTCAAAATTTGGCTATTTCGATTTTCTTTCTAGAATCCGTAACGCGGAGATACAGGCTCTGTATAAAACAGACCGTTTTTATACCTAATACGTTTCCTTGTTAAACAATGTTGGTATGCAAAATGTTTTCGCGAGCCAGTTTCCGCGTGCGTCAGTCTGCTATGTATGCAAATTTTGTGGCTACATATTGTTCCTCTTGCTGAATGTGCTAATTTTTCCGTTTGTTGCTTAACTTTTAGACATAAGTGTATTAGAATTTTCACTTTTTCGCGCGATGAATACGATGTCTTTCAAGGACAGTTTTCGTAGCGCAAAAGGCTTATAGGTTTTGGAGATACTGGACCAGGGGTAAACCATTAGTGTTTTGAACATTTTATTTTTCTAAAATTAAACATATATAATAATAAACATATATATAACTTTTCCGTTTGTTGCGTAACTTTTGGACATATAAGTGTATTAGAATTTTTACTTTTTCAAGCGATGAATACGATGTTTTTCAAGGAAAGTTTTCGTAGCTTTACAATTAATAAACGCAAACGGCTTATTGGTTTTGGAGATACTGGACCAGGGGTAAACCTTTAGTGTTTTGAACATTTTATTTTTCTAAAATTAAAAATACATAAATAATAATAAATATGTAAAACATTGTCGCTAAATAGTTATTTTATATTAAGTTTACTTACGGCGGGAAATGATGTCGTCTTACATGGGCAAAGTTGCAATGGCCAAATTCATATTCACAGAACCCACCTATAGAAAGCTTTCCAGAAATTAGGATTCTTCTTCTTTGATCCAGACCATCCGACCTACCCGAAAGTGTAAGGTACTTGTTTGGACAACCAGCACATTACTGCAATGGCCAAATTCGTATTCACAGAACCCACCTATAGAAAGCTTTCCAGAAATTAGGATTCTTCTTCTTTGATCCAGATCGTCCGACATTACCCGAAAGTGTAAGGTACTTGTTTGGACAACCAGCACATTACTGCAATGGCCAAATTCGTATTCACAGAACCCACCTATAGAAAGCTTTCCAGAAATTAGGATTCTTCTTCTTTGATCCAGACCATCCGACCTACCCGAAAGTGTAAGGTACTTGTTTGGACAACCAGCACATTACTGCAATGGCCAAATTCGTATTCACAGAACCCACCTATAGAAAGCTTTCCAGAAATTAGGATTCTTCTTCTTTGATCCAGACCGTCCGACCTACCCTAAAGTGTAAGGTACTTGTTTGGACAACCAGCACATTACTGCAATGGCCAAATTCGTATTCACAGAACCCACCTATAGAAAGCTTTCCAGAAATTAGGATTCTTCTTCTTTGATCCAGACCATCCGACCTACCCGAAAGTGTAAGGTACTTGTTTGGACAACCAGCACATTACTGCAATGGCCAAATTCGTATTCACAGAACCCACCTATAGAAAGCTTTCCAGAAATTAGGATTCTTCTTCTTTGATCCAGATCGTCCGACATTACGCGAAAGTGTAAGGTACTTGTTTGGACAACCAGCACATTACTGCAATGGCCAAATTCGTATTCACAGAACCCACCTATAGAAAGCTTTCCAGAAATTAGGATTCTTCTTCTTTGATCGAGATCGTCCGACATTACCCGAAAGTGTAAGGTACTTGTTTGGACAACCAGCACATTACTGCAATGGCCAAATTCGTATTCACAGAACCCACCTATAGAAAGCTTTCCAGAAATTAGGATTCTTCTTCTTTGATCCAGATCAACCGACATTACCCGAAAGTGTAAGGTACTTGTTTGGACAACCAGCACATTACTGCAATGGCCAAATTCGTATTCACAGAACCCACCTATAGAAAGCTTTCCAGAAATTAGGATTCTTCTTCTTTGATCCAGACCGTCCGACCTACCCGAAAGTGTAAGGTACTTGTTTGGACAACCAGCACATTACTGCAATGGCCAAATTCGTATTCACAGAACCCACCTATAGAAAGCTTTCCAGAAATTAGGATTCTTCTTCTTTGATCCAGACCATCCGATCTACCCGAAAGTGTAAGGTACTTGTTTGGACAACCAGCACATTACTGCAATGGCCAAATTCGTATTCACAGAACCCACCTATAGAAAGCTTTCCAGAAATTAGGATTCTTCTTCTTTGATCCAGATCGTCCGACATTACCCGAAAGTGTAAGGTACTTGTTTGGACAACCAGCACATTACTGCAATGGCCAAATTCGTATTCACAGAACCCACCTATAGAAAGCTTTCCAGAAATTAGGATTCTTCTTCTTTGATCCAGACCATCCGACCTACCCGAAAGTGTAAGGTACTTGTTTGGACAACCAGCACATTACTGCAATGGCCAAATTCGTATTCACAGAACCCACCTATAGAAAGCTTTCCAGAAATTAGGATTCTTCTTCTTTGATCCAGATCGTCCGACATTACCCGAAAGTGTAAGGTACTTGTTTGGACAACCAGCACATTACTGCAATGGCCAAATTCGTATTCACAGAACCCACCTATAGAAAGCTTTCCAGAAATTAGGATTCTTCTTCTTTGATCCAGACCGTCCGACCTACCCGAAAGTGTAAGGTACTTGTTTGGACAACCAGCACATTACTGCAATGGCCAAATTCGTATTCACAGACCCACCTATAGAAAGCTTTCCAGAAATTAGGATTCTTCTTCTTTGATCCAGACCATCCGACCTACCCGAAAGTGTAAGGTACTTGTTTGGACAACCAGCACATTACTGCAATGGCCAAATTCGTATTCACAGAACCCACCTATAGAAAGCTTTCCAGAAATTAGGATTCTTCTTCTTTGATCCAGATCGTCCGACCTACCCGAAAGTGTAAGGTACTTGTTTGGACAACCAGCACATTACTGCAATGGCCAAATTCGTATTCACAGAACCCACCTATAGAAAGCTTTCCAGAAATTAGGATTCTTCTTCTTTGATCCAGACCATCCGACCTACCCGAAAGTGTAAGGTACTTGTTTGGACAACCAGCACATTACTGCAATGGCCAAATTCGTATTCACAGAACCCACCTATAGAAAGCTTTCCAGAAATTAGGATTTTTCTTCTTTGATCCAGACCATCCGACATTACCCGAAAGTGTAAGGTACTTGTTTGGACAACCAGCACATTACTGCAATGGCCAAATTCGTATTCACAGAACCCACCTATAGAAAGCTTTCCAGAAATTAGGATTCTTCTTCTTTGATCCAGATCGTCCGACATTACCCGAAAGTGTAAGGTACTTGTTTGGACAACCAGCACATTACTGCAATGGCCAAATTCGTATTCACAGAACACACCTATAGAAAGCTTTCCAGAAATTAGGATTCTTCTTCTTTGATCCAGATCGTCCGACCTACCCGAAAGTGTAAGGTACTTGTTTGGACAACCAGCACATTACTGCAATGGCCAAATTCGTATTCACAGAACCCACCTATAGAAAGCTTTCCAGAAATTAGGATTCTTCTTCTTTGATCCAGACCATCCGACCTACCCGAAAGTGTAAGGTACTTGTTTGGACAACCAGCACATTACTGCAATGGCCAAATTCGTATTCACAGAACCCACCTATAGAAAGCTTTCCAGAAATTAGGATTCTTCTTCTTTGATCCAGATCGTCCGACATTACCCGAAAGTGTAAGGTACTTGTTTGGACAACCAGCACATTACTGCAATGGCCAAATTCGTATTCACAGAACCCACCTATAGAAAGCTTTCCAGAAATTAGGATTCTTCTTCTTTGATCCAGACCATCCGACATTACCCGAAAGTGTAAGGTACTTGTTTGGACAACCAGCACATTACTGCAATGGCCAAATTCGTATTCACAGAACCCACCTATAGAAAGCTTTCCAGAAATTAGGATTCTTCTTCTTTGATCCAGATCGTCCGACATTACCCGAAAGTGTAAGGTACTTGTTTGGACAACCAGCACATTACTGCAATGGCCAAATTCGTATTCACAGAACCCACCTATAGAAAGCTTTCCAGAAATTAGGATTCTTCTTCTTTGATCCAGACCATCCGACCTACCCGAAAGTGTAAGGTACTTGTTTGGACAACCAGCACATTACTGCAATGGCCAAATTCGTATTCACAGAACCCACCTATAGAAAGCTTTCCAGAAATTAGGATTCTTCTTCTTTGATCCAGATCGTCCGACCTACCCGAAAGTGTAAGGTACTTGTTTGGACAACCAGCACATTACTGCAATGGCCAAATTCGTATTCACAGAACCCACCTATAGAAAGCTTTCCAGAAATTAGGATTCTTCTTCTTTGATCCAGACCATCCGACCTACCCGAAAGTGTAAGGTACTTGTTTGGACAACCAGCACATTACTGCAATGGCCAAATTCGTATTCACAGAACCCACCTATAGAAAGCTTTCCAGAAATTAGGATTCTTCTTCTTTGATCCAGATCGTCCGACATTACCCGAAAGTGTAAGGTACTTGTTTGAACAACCAGCACATTACTGCAATGGCCAAATTCGTATTCACAGAACCCACCTATAGAAAGCTTTCCAGAAATTAGGATTCTTCTTCTTTGATCCAGACCATCCGACCTACCCGAAAGTGTAAGGGACTTGTTTGGACAACCAGCACATTACTGCAATGGCCAAATTCGTATTCACAGAACCCACCTATAGAAAGCTTTCCAGAAATTAGGATTCTTCTTCTTTGATCCAGATCGTCCGACCTACCCGAAAGTGTAAGGTACTTGTTTGGACAACCAGCACATTACTGCAATGGCCAAATTCGTATTCACAGAACCCACCTATAGAAAGCTTTCCAGAAATTAGGATTCTTCTTCTTTGATCCATACCGTCCGACCTACCCGAAAGTGTAAGGTACTTGTTTGGACAACCAGCACATTACTGCAATGGCCAAATTCGTATTCACAGAACCCACCTATAGAAAGCTTTCCAGAAATTAGGATTCTTCTTCTTTGATCCAGATCGTCCGACATTACCCGAAAGTGTAAGGTACTTGTTTGGACAACCAGCACATTACTGCAATGGCCAAATTCGTATTCACAGAACCCACCTATAGAAAGCTTTCCAGAAATTAGGATTCTTCTTCTTTGATCCAGATCGTCCGACAATACCCGAAAGTGTAAGGTACTTGTTTGGACAACCAGCACATTACTGCAATGGCCAAATTCGTATTCACAGAACCCACCTATAGAAAGCTTTCCAGAAATTAGGATTCTTCTTCTTTGATCCAGATCGTCCGACATTACCCGAAAGTGTAAGGTACTTGTTTGGACAACCAGCACATTACTGCAATGGCCAAATTCGTATTCACAGAACCCACCTATAGAAAGCTTTCCAGAAATGAGGATTCTTCTTCTTTGATCCAGATCGTCCGACATTACCCGAAAGTGTAAGGTACTTGTTTGGACAACCAGCACATTACTGCAATGGCCAAATTCGTATTCACAGAACCCACCTATAGAAAGCTTTCCAGAAATTAGGATTCTTCTTCTTTGATCCAGATCGTCCGACATTACCCGAAAGTGTAAGGTACTTGTTTGGACAACCAGCACATTACTGCAATGGCCAAATTCGTATTCACAGAACCCACCTATAGAAAGCTTTCCAGAAATTAGGATTCTTCTTCTTTGATCCAGATCGTCCGACATTACCCGAAAGTGTAAGGTACTTGTTTGGACAACCAGCACATTACTGCAATGGCCAAATTCGTATTCACAGAACCCACCTATAGAAAGCTTTCCAGAAATTAGGATTCTTCTTCTTTGATCCAGATCGTCCGACATTACCCGAAAGTGTAAGGTACTTGTTTGGACAACCAGCACATTACTGCAATGGCCAAATTCGTATTCACAGAACCCACCTATAGAAAGCTTTCCAGAAATTAGGATTCTTCTTCTTTGATCCAGATCGTCCGACATTACCCGAAAGTGTAAGGTACTTGTTTGGACAACCAGCACATTACTGCAATGGCCAAATTCGTATTCACAGAACCCACCTATAGAAAGCTTTCCAGAAATTAGGATTCTTCTTCTTTGATCCAGATCGTCCGACATTACCCGAAAGTGTAAGGTACTTGTTTGGACAACCAGCACATTACTGCAATGGCCAAATTCGTATTCACAGAACCCACCTATAGAAAGCTTTCCAGAAATTAGGATTCTTCTTCTTTGATCCAGATCGTCCGACATTATCCGAAAGTGTAAGGTACTTGTTTGGACAACCAGCACATTACTGCAATGGCCAAATTCGTATTCACAGAACCCACCTATAGAAAGCTTTCCAGAAATTAGGATTCTTCTTCTTTGATCCAGACCATCCGACCTACCCGAAAGTGTAAGGTACTTGTTTGGACAACCAGCACATTACTGCAATGGCCAAATTCGTATTCACAGAACCCACCTATAGAAAGCTTTCCAGAAATTAGGATTCTTCTTCTTTGATCCAGATCGTCCGACCTACCCGAAAGTGTAAGGTACTTGTTTGGACAACCAGCACATTACTGCAATGGCCAAATTCGTATTCACAGAACCCACCTATAGAAAGCTTTCCAGAAATTAGGATTCTTCTTCTTTGATCCAGATCGTCCGACATTATCCGAAAGTGTAAGGTACTTGTTTGGACAACCAGCACATTACTGCAATGGCCAAATTCGTATTCACAGAACCCACCTATAGAAAGCTTTCCAGAAATTAGGATTCTTCTTCTTTGATCCAGACCATCCGACCTACCCGAAAGTGTAAGGTACTTGTTTGGACAACCAGCACATTACTGCAATGGCCAAATTCGTATTCACAGAACCCACCTATAGAAAGCTTTCCAGAAATTAGGATTCTTCTTCTTTGATCCAGATCGTCCGACCTTCCCGAAAGTGTAAGGTACTTGTTTGGACAACCAGCACATTACTGCAATGGCCAAATTCGTATTCACAGAACCCACCTATAGAAAGCTTTCCAGAAATTAGGAATCTTCTTCTTTGATCCAGACCCTCCGACCTACCCGAAAGTGTAAGGTACTTGTTTGGACAACCAGCACATTACTGCAATGGCCAAATTCGTATTCACAGAACCCACCTATAGAAAGCTTTCCAGAAATTAGGATTCTTCTTCTTTGATCCAGATCGTCCGACATTACCCGAAAGTGTAAGGTACTTGTTTGGACAACCAGCACATTACTGCAATGGCCAAATTAGTATTCACAGAACCCACCTATAGAAAGCTTTCCAGAAATTAGGATTCTTCTTCTTTGATCCAGATCGTCCGACATTACCCGAAAGTGTAAGGTACTTGTTTGGACAACCAGCACATTACTGCAATGGCCAAATTCGTATTCACAGAACCCACCTATAGAAAGCTTTCCAGAAATTAGGATTCTTCTTCTTTGATCCAGATCGTCCGACATTACCCGAAAGTGTAAGGTACTTGTTTGGACAACCAGCACATTACTGCAATGGCCAAATTCGTATTCACAGAACCCACCTATAGAAAGCTTTCCAGAAATTAGGATTCTTCTTCTTTGATCCAGATCGTCCGACATTACCCGAAAGTGTAAGGTACTTGTTTGGACAACCAGCACATTACTGCAATGGCCAAATTCGTATTCACAGAACCCACCTATAGAAAGCTTTCCAGAAATTAGGATTCTTCTTCTTTGATCCAGATCGTCCGACATTACCCGAAAGTGTAAGGTACTTGTTTGGACAACCAGCACATTACTGCAATGGCCAAATTCGTATTCACAGAACCCACCTATAGAAAGCTTTCCAGAAATTAGGATTCTTCTTCTTTGATCCAGATCGTCCGACCTACCCGAAAGTGTAAGGTACTTGTTTGGACAACCAGCACATTACTGCAATGGCCAAATTCGTATTCACAGAACCCACCTATAGAAAGCTTTCCAGAAATTAGGATTCTTTTTTTCCGACCCAGACCGTCCGATCTACACGAAAGTGTAAGGTACCTGTTTGGACGACCGGTACAGTGCCACCCAATTTAGATCGGAACCCAGTGGGAGCAGCATACACAGGAACCGTATCCTACTTCCCCTACTATCAACCTCTCGGAAGGACTTACGGACTGACATATTTAGCGTATCCGCACTCCGCGTAAACATGAGGACAGTATGGGCAAAGCCGGGAATCGAACTCGGGTCGTCCGAGTGCAATTCCCGCGCGCTAACCACTGAGCTGTCCCATCCCTTTCAAAATCAAGATTGCACTTCCATCGCAGAAAATAGCATCTATGGGTCGGTTTTACGATTGTCACTTCATTGTCGTCGCTTCATTTTACAAATCTCGCGCTGTTGTCCGGATCGTGATGCTGACAGAACGCTGATTGAGTCATTGATAAAAGATTTTAGTGAGATCTAATGAAGAAAATCCGCGAAGAATACAAACGGTTCAAAGAATCATTCAGTATTCACCTAGGTCAAAGACATTACGATGTGAAGACTTGTGGAGAATAATCTAGCAACACAAAGAAAGATCATTAGCTTCTTAACATCTATTTAACTGGTGGTCAATGGTCATCAGTCGGCCATCTTTCTAGTTCAGAAAATTGGATAAGTATCACATTTAGATATTTGTCTGCCGAATACCTGTTGAACATCAACCTCAACCTTGTTAAAGCCAGCAAACTCTAAGCAATAATCGGAATATTTCTTATCTCGAATATGTATACTACATTTTATGTCTCCGCCTAGTTTAGATGTGGGCGTTTTTCATCTATTCGAAAAATCGAACGCTTTAGTGAAGCACCTCTAAAATATCAAATATTTGACAGCTATAATTATCTTCGTTTTATCTATCAAACAATCTACCTTTAGCACCAAATTTCAAGTGTCTATATCATCGGGAAATATGCCAACATTTTAAAACCTTCCCCCACCCCCTCTTCAATGTTCTTTAGGAAAATTTAATTTTTCTCAAATGTTTTACCAAAATATCTACTGCAATACTATAATTTCAAGTTTCTATTTTAATATAGAAAATTACAGAGTTCATATCGACAATAAGAACTTGAAATTCTGTCCCAGTAGCTTAACGGTAGAGCATCGGGTGGCCAATACGGTGATCCGTGGTTCAATTCCCGGTCGGTGCAGGAAGGTTCTTTATAAAGTATGTGTGTTTACTTCACTATTTAAACATTTATGGTATACATCACCCCATAAAAGTTATCTTTTGTGAGCAGCATATTCTTATTGTAAAACTACTATATAAATCATAAATTTTATTGAAATATCTACCTCTATACTAAATTTCGAGTCTCTTCCTAGCTTTAAAAAGGGAGTTTTCTATTTACTCGACAATTCAAACAATTCCGTATTCTGCCCCCCTAAAAGAACTAACATTGAAAAATAAATTTTCTTTGTTTCTATCGAACGATAGCAAATGTTCTAAATTTCAAATTTCTATGGAACACTAACGTCCCAGCGTTTTCTGAAACTCCAAGAGAACATTTTTTAAATTTCTCACCTGAACAATAAATTAGAGTAAAACATCCCTAATCCGAAATTTGATAATCCAGAAATCTGATTAGCCGAGAATTTATTTATGTTAATTTTATAAATTGAAACAATAAATACATATGTATAAAGCCAGTCTTTTTACTTTAGATTCTAGTATAGAATTTTTTCGGAAAAAAAAAAGATTACGAAATTGGCATCATAACCGATGTAACGTTACCAAGAACGATAAAATCTAAAATCAACCTCTAACAAAGCAATGGCATGTAAATTCAAGGCAAAATATACGAAATACACCTTATATATTAATTGCTATGATCAATATAGAGGGGCGCGTTTAATTACTAAAGAATGTCATTTCGTTACAGGAATTTTTCGGATCGCCGAGTTAATAATATTTTGGAGGTCTGTTTATGTTATAAAATATTTTCAAATATTTATATCAACAAATTTACAAACTGTTTTGAAAAGAAAAGAGATTCCGAAGCCTGTAACTGTTTCGGCCTAATGGATAATATAATATAATTTTTCGAATTTATCTTCTACTATCTAATACTAAACAAATCATGCTTATAACTTAACAGGAAGAAGGAATACTGATTAGTCAATTATAATCCAAATATGCTCAACAACACTTCAATAACAGAAGGTCAGCCTGACTATGGTATATGTAAAGGTAAGGAAAAACTCATACACGAATGAGAGGGTTGTTGTTGTTGAGACCCAGACCGTCCGACCTACCAGAAAGGTGTAAGGTAACCGTTTGGACGGCCAGGAAGTGCCACCCAATTTAGACTGGAACGCAGTGGGGGAGGCATCCACAGGGACCGTACCTTCCTTCCCCTACCACCAATCTCTCGGAAGGACTTAATAACTCACCTGTTGAACGTGATCGTACTCCGCATGAACACGGCGGCAGTTGTGACAGCGTGCAAATTCAGCGCACAAACCACCGGGCTACCGCGCCCGAAAAGTGCCAACAGCACGCGGTGTTCCCAGGTGGTCACCTACTCAAATACTAACCGCGCCCGATGCTGCTTGATTTCGGTGATCTAACGAGAACCGGTGTTTTCAGCACGGTAGGGCCGTTGGCACGAATGAGAGGGTGGAGCACTGAGACAATTCTTAATAATGCATTGTCCACTATTTATCTACGAATATAAAAAAGAAATAAAATGAGATAAACATATCGATAACTCAATTGATAGAGCGTTGTCCAACCAGCAGAACCTACTAAAAAACTAATTGCTATAAAATTATGATTTCTATATATAAAATTATATTTCTATATTTGTTCTATATTTCTATAAAATTATATTTCTATATTTGGTGACCGCTAGCTGCGGACACCGCAGTTTGTATGACTTTTAATGTGATTCATTAGGTATTTCATTAAAAATATAATTTAAATAATTAGCACGGGTAAGTAGTATATAAAAAAATATATGTTTGAAATGTTTATTAGTAAATTTTAATTTTAAAAAGTCAACATAAACAAAATTTAGTTTGAAATTTTTAATAGAAAATAACCATGTTCTAATAGGAAGGATATATAATTGATTATTATTATAGTGCAATTTTAAAATATGTGCTTTGTAATAATAAAAAGTGCTAAATACCTTACTTAAGCTTATACCTTTACATCGCTTATTTCTTTTTTTTTTTTTTCTTTTTTTTTTTTTTGTGTGTGTGTGTGTGAGAGAGAGAGAGAGAGAGAGAGAAAGAGGAGAGAGAGAAAGAAAGAAAGAAAGAAAGAGGAAGTGTGTGTGTGTGTGTGTGAGAGAGAGAGAGAGAGAAAGAAAGAGAAAGTGTGTGTGTGTGTGTGTACGTGATTAGAAGAAAATTTTGAATAATAGAGTAGATGATTAAAAACAGAAAAATTACTGAAGTTCGAATCAAAACTATTTTTATCAACATTATTATTATTAATATTATTATATATTTTATTTGATCCACATGAAAAGAGCGTTTGGTATTTTTTTATATAATAATTTTCAAAAACTAATTAGCTTAAGAAATTTTTAATATTCAAGATATAACGCTGTCCATATTCTGATATTTACGCTCATTTCTATAGTAAATATATCATTAAATATATTATTGTCACATTTTCTTTATACACTCCCTATGAACATTCATTCTCAGATGTATAGGGTTACTGGTTTGACCAATATAAGTTACAAATAGTACAGGAAATTTTACAAATACAATTGTAGACTTCGTAAACTCGTTCGAATAAACTCGTTTAGAATTTAAGATATTTGGTATTATTATTAAGTTTTGTAAAATATCCGCACGTGGACAAGTTTTACATTTATTAATATTGCAAATATTGGGAAAAAATAATTTTAATTCATAATTAGTGTATATAATCGCAAAGTCGTCAGAAGATCAAAATTGATCATTGTTTGACGATTTACAATTATCCGAAAAAACTTCAGACCGAATATTAGAATTATAATTGAAATGCATAATTGACATTCAAATGAAATCCATTTTGCCCGGTAGGAATATAATATCTAAAGCAACTATAAAACCATCATTTATACAAGAATGAAGCAAAGATTGTTAAGATTCAACAAATTTATTAATATTAATATCGAAAATAAAATTAACATCAAATTGGGAAACCACAAAAGTCTAAAGACCAAAGTTTGCCAAAAGCAACACGAGATACCTTAAAACATTCCAAAAATAAACAAGAAAGATCAATCATGCATAAGCATTGATTATGAAACACTTTCCAACTGAAATGTAATTTCATTTAAAAATTTCTAAAATGTGATTCATTCAGTGGTAATATCTTTTACATTATCACAGAACTACAGTAATTTATTATACTTAAAT
The DNA here is from genome assembly GCA_951213105.1 of Amaurobius ferox. Lineage (NCBI taxonomy): Eukaryota > Metazoa > Arthropoda > Arachnida > Araneae > Amaurobiidae > Amaurobius > Amaurobius ferox. The sequence goes on along the minus strand of OX578140.1, from coordinate 93,330,216 downwards.
ATTTAAAACTGTATCGAAATATAAATCATCTGATTCTTTATGCAAAATTATATAATATTTCAATAATCAATGAATATTTCATTCATATAACTTGTATTCCAGACTCCAGAGCTAAATAATTTTGTGTAAAAAAAATTCAGCAATTCTTATGTAATTCATCTTACAATCGCTTGAGATATTTGCATTCTGCATATGTTAAAATTAGGCTTCCTTGAAGAAATAATAAAAGTTTAGGGATCATTTAAAATCACAACTATTGTAATTGCATAGGCACGGAATTTAGATACACAGATAATATATATGTGTATGTGTATGTACTCAAAGTATTGGAATCGTGCCGAGGATCGGAACTCGAATTTTCAAAGTATCTACACGTTTTGGGACTTCTAGAACACGAAAAAACTACTTTTAGGAAGACGTCTGTGTGTGTAAGGGTGTATCTGTGTATGTTTCTGTGTGTCTGTGCGAATATTACATCCACTCTAATTGAAAAACTAATGGACCGAATTTCATACAATTTGGTAGGTATGTTTTTTGTGGGAAATCCTGATGTTCATTAGATTATAGTACGATTCGTAATAAAAGAATCTGCCTTCTTTGCGAAATGGCCGCAGAAATTGCCTTTATCCACTCTAGCTAAAAACTAATGAACCAAATTTAACAAAATTTAGAGTATAATATTTCAATAACCTACAAGTGATTTATATACCAAATTTAACAAAATTTTGTATATAAATCATTTGTAGGTTATTCTACTACGATTCGGGAAAAATGAACGGGCTATTTTTGCGAAATGGCCAGCAAAAATCGTTATATATAAAAATAAAAGACTACGTGTGCTCAATTATATCAATTAAATTCCTATTTTATATGTGATTTTTGACAACAAAAAGAATAAGACTAACCCCATTACTCTAGGACTAGCCGTTCTTGAGATATTCTAGTTTTTTCGCGTTTTCGCTACGCCACCTTTTGTCCAGCTATCAAATGAGAACCAAATTTAAGTTTAACGTGTAAATTCAATGTCATTTAAAATACTTATGTTGTGCAGATAAACTCAAATTATCATTGAATAAATAAAGAGAACGAATATGAGTCTGCAGAGAAAGACATGTGCTGTCCACATCAGAATTTTTAACAATATTACACCAATGATTTATAGAAGTGAACGGGGATTATTTTCAGGCCATTTCGAAAAAAATGTATAATCTATATTTAAAGATCCATTAAATTTTTGTCGAATAAAATGTTCAACAAATTTAAGCTGTGTACCAAATTTTAACTCTCTAGGACGTAGGAAAGTGCATTTAAAATGCCATCAATTAAATTTATCATGAAGAGTTATATAAAATTTAAAAAAAATGAAAAATTGTTATCTACCAAATTTATCTTAAAATATGAAGCCACTCCCGTATGCAAAACGTTTAAACAAATGGAGAGATATTTATTATATAATATCTCTCTCTTTTCTTTCTGGAAGATATCCCAAAGTCAGAATTTAATTGAATTTGTTTTTTTCCCTATATTAAATAATTTTTTTAATTAAAAAACTACTTAACATATTTTACTGAATTTTTTTTTATATATTCTATGGGATAATGTGAATATTTCCTAAAAATTTCGAAGCAATTCGTGAATTTTAAATTTACTTAAAAAATGTTTGAAAAATTAGGTCCCATAGGGTTCAATGTATTTCATTTTTTCAACCCGGGTTCAATAAAAAACTAATTGGGTGATATTATTTATTTATATTCCCATAGGTCCTACAGACCGTCTGAACAACATACTAAAATTTCATTTTGATAAACTCATTTTTACGGCAGTTATCGTGCTAACGGACAGACAGACAGACAGACAGACAGACAGACAGAATGAACAAAGTCATAAACACTTTTCAACTTTGTTGTAAAGTGTTAAAAATGAGCGAGATAACACATGTGAAAAAACTGAACATCTTTAACGGCATAAAATGATACCACAGGAATGATACCACAGGAAAAACAGATTTTGATTCAAGATAAAATCATGATAAAAATAAGCAACATTTGTAAGAAATAATAAAGCCTTGGATAAAACAACGTTACGAAAGAATATAGAAATAGAAATGTATAGAGATAGATGTCAACAATTGATTGCAGGATTACAAGGACTCAATTAATCCAAAGATTAGAGGATAATATTTCAAAAATTAATAAACGTAACTAGCTATAAAATCCTAAAAATGAAAAAACAATGACCACAGAAAAACACGAATACCAAAGTTTGCTGATAGTATACCAAAAATCAATTAGTATTAAAAAATGGTGATTTAAAAATAGAGATTTAAAATTATTTTAACCATAAAAATAAAAGGGCTTTTGGCGCATCAAACATTTAATTCAGATGAAAAGCTATTTCAAATATTAAAGTAATAAACTTTGTAATAAACGCATATGCAGCTACACGTGTTTCAAAAAAATTTCACAACTAAATATCTCTTGAACTATTACAACAATTTTGGTGAACGTTTTAGTAAAAGAAGAAAAAAATTTAACTTTTTGTAAGGGCCCTCTACAAAAGAAATTCCAATTGGCAAATTGTTCCTTATTCACTTAAAAATCTTTTGAGAAATACCCAGTTATCTGATATGCAAATTTGGCCAGGAAAAATTTATCAACGTTATAGGACTAAAACTATCAAAAGAAACGGCATGAAAAAAGATTCCAGTGATCATACAAAAATTGAATGTCGTTAGATAAAATTTCTATTTCGAAACATACAAGTATATGCGTATATCTTTAGCAAAAGTTTTATACAGTCCCCATTTATCCATCGGAAACTGTAATTAATGATATACGAGCTCATTTTGATCGTATAACAATTGAACTTTCTTTGTTTGACTAATGGGACTATGGAAAATATTTTTTATAATTGAAAAAAAAATTTTGGGGGGGGGGGGGGGGGGGGGAGCCGTATAAAAATTCATGTTTCGTATTTTTTATTAAAAGGAGTCACATGATCAACATTTGCATATGATGATAGTATACCATAACTGAAGCATTTCTTAAACTGGAACTTTGGATGATCTACGACCACTTGTTTCAATGATATGCAATATTTTTTTAAATATCCTGTGTAACTGAGTTTAATTTTCAAATTAAGGGGTGTTCAAAGACGTATATAGAAAAATAATAATAGCAAATAATAATTTAATAAAAGACAGCAATTTAAAACAATGAAAATTTCAAACAAACATATATAATATCCAATAAATTGAATGTATTTTGTTTATTTGTTTATTTATTCAATTTACGTGGCAGCTACAGATGAAATCCAGTTACAGTAACCACACAAACATAAAAGGAAGAGAGCATAAAATACAAGAAGTATACATTTCAAGCATATTAAAACAGGTTTTTTAACACTTTACAACATAGTTGAAAGTATTCATGACTTTGTTCATTCTGTCTGTCTGTCCGTTAGCAAGATAACTGCCGTAAAAATGGCTTTATCAAAATGAAATTTTAGTATGTTGTTCAGACGGTCTGTGGGACCTATGGGAATATAAATGAATAATATAACCCAATTAGTTTTTTATTGAATCCGGATTGAAAAAATAAAATACATTGAACCCTATGGGACCTTATGTTTCAAACATTTTTTAAGCGAATTTAAAATTCACAAATTGCTTCGAATATTTTAGAAAATATTCAAATTATCCCATAAAATATATAAAAAAACTTTCAGTAAAATATGTTAGGTAGTTTTTTAAAGTAAAATATGTTAGGTAGTTTTTTAAATAAAAATTATTTAATATAGGGAGAAAAACAAAATCAATTAAATTCTGACTCTCGTTATATCCTCCAGAAAGAAAAAAGAGATATATTATACAATAAATATCTTTCCAAGAGTTTAATTATTTTATATATGAGAAGCCTTTCACATTTTAAAATAAATATGGTAGATAACAATTTTTCAAATTTTTAAATAAAATAAATTATTATAGTATTGTGATGAATGAAATGCTGCTTTTATATAGAGGCGATTTATATTTCGATGACGTCATTTGAATAAGGTTCATTTGTTTTCGATGAAGTTTTCAAATATAATAAATTATTGTAGTGTTATGATAATTTTAAAAATATTACCGAGGAATGTATCGCATTTTAGAGATGCTTAAACAAGGCAATTAATATTTCAATGCCGTCATTTAAATGAAGTTCATTTCTTCGATGAAGTTTTCAAATATAATAAATTAATTTAGTATTGTGATAATTTTAAAAATATTACCGAGGAATGTATCGCATTTTAGAGATGTTTGTATAAAATTGCGTTGAAGTAGGAAAGTGTTTCATAATCAATGCTTTATGCGTGATTGATCTTTCTTGTTTTTAAATAAGAAGAAATCAAATTAAAAATACCAATATCAGTAAAATAGGTATTATGGAGTTCAATAAATTTACAGATAGAAAAGCACTTAATATAATTGTGTTTAACAGTTGTATTGTGAAGTGTTGTTTAACAATTTACAACAAAGTTGAAAAGTGTTTATGACTTTGTTCATTCTGTCTGTCTGTCTGTCTGTCCGTTAGCACGATAACTGCCGTAAAAATGACTTAAACAAAATGAAATTTTAGTATGTTGTTCAGACGGTCTGTAGGACCTATGGGAATATAACTGAATAATATTACCCAATTAGATTTGGATTGAACCCGGGTTGAAAAAAAGAAATATATTGAACCCTATGGGACCTAATTTTTCAACCATTTTTTAAGCGGATTTAAAATTCGCAAATTGCTTCGAAAATTTTAGGTAATATTCAACTTATTCCATAAAATATATAAAAAAATTTCAACAAAATATATTCAGTAGTTTCTTAAATAAAAATTAAAATAATAATTACATCTCTTATATGAAGCGATCACGTGACCATGATATGAAAATATCACATGACCAACTTCAAAATAAAATACGGCATCCATCTTGTCTCAAAATCGTGATTTTTAAAGTTCTTTTTAATTCATATTGAGTATTGTATTCGTCCTAAAACCACTTTCTTTTTGCTTAAATTCTGTGCATCTACATACTGAAACAACGCATTGACAATATATTTGAGTTTAAATGATCATCCAAATTTAATTATTTCTACAACGAAGCCTATTTTTCACTTATGTAAAATGTAAACAGCAAAATATGTAGAATGAGTTGTATAAGAATTGCTGTATTTCTTTAACGCAAAAGTATTTAGCTCATGGAGTCTGCATAGCTGATATGAATGAATGAAATATTTATTGATTTTACAGAGAGAAGGACGATTTTTTTAGATGAAGTTTTAAGCATAGAGTTTAATTACTTGTATCTCATGGTCTTAATTTTTTAAATAAAAAAAATTATTTTAGTACTGTGATGAATGAAATGAATGGGGAAATGGTAGGAATGAAATGCTGCTTTTATAGAGAGAGCCAGGCGTGTTATTTTTTCTATGACGTCATTTGAATGAATGTCAGTTGCTTTCAATGAAGTTTTCAAATATAATAAATTTTTGTTGTATTATGATGATTTTAAAAATATTTCCGAGGAAAGTATCGCATTTTAGAGATGTTTAAACCAGGCAATTTATATTTCAATGCCGTCATTTGAATGAAGTTCATTTTTTTTCGATGAAGGTTTAAGTTTTCAAATATAATAAATTAATGTAGTATTGTGATGAATTTTAAAATATTACTTAAGAATGTATTGCATTTTAGAGATATTTAAATAAAATTTCATTGAAGTTGGACAGTGTTTCATAATCAATGCTTTAAGCATGATTAATCTTTCTTGTTTATTTTGTAGCATTATCAGCAAGTATAAGAAATTCCAGGCAAGAAAGTAAAATGGAACAATCAATAGTATTATGGAAAACTTTATAGTAAAACAAGAGGCAGGACTATTTTTTTCTTTTTATAAGCCATTAAATTAAATTTTTTTCTAAGTTCACTAGTATACATATCATAAGGGTAATAGCTGGAAATTCTGTAATTAATAATACGTATAAAAATTTATTTTGGGCGACTTCATTTTGTTGAGAATGTAGATTGTAAATGGGCTCCCAGATAATTGAAGAATACTCTAAAATTGGTATAACGAGGGTGTTATGCAGACAAATAATAGTATCAGTCCTGGCAAAAGCATAATATCATCTCAAGGTGAAGTATTGTAACCAGTAATTTAAATATACATCAAATTGTTGCGCAAATGTTGCAAATAACATAATGGATTTACAAATAAAAATAATTTTATCGAATTTCATTGAACATCAACTGAATTAACAAATGACCTAAACATAAGTCAACATGGGAAATAAATTAACTAATTGATATATTAGAACAAAGCGGATTAATTTTTCAAGAAAGAAAGCCTATCAGATAAATGTAAATATGGAAAGTTACACGAAAGATTACATAAAAAATAAATAAATAAATAAAAGAGAGCGAGAAGGAAAATGTTTTTAGGTTAAGGTGAAAAAAAGGTGTAAAAAGAAAAGAACTAATAGAAAATTGATATTGATTAAGATCAGAAAAGGTATAATAAGATATAACCTAATTAGGCTTTCATGAAAGTTTTAATTCTAATAAAATAAAATTTGTAATTTTTAAATAATTTCATTCTTTATTTGGTACATAGCACAGTCTAAATGAAGCCAAACGCGCAAAACTTTAAAATAATATTCTGAAAAGGGCTTATTGATAATGAAGTGATTTCATCCTTTCTTGTCATGAAATGGTAATTTAAAAAGAAAAATTTGTTTAACTGCAGATATTCTTCTTTCATTTCACATTTTCGGCTTTTGCATGTCATTGAAAAACAAGAAAGATCAATCATGCATAAAGCATTGATTAGGAAACACTTTCCAACTGCACTGCAATTTTATTTAAACATCTTTAAAATGCAATACATTCAGCGGTAATATTTTTAAAATTATCACAACACTACATTCATTTATTATATTTGAAAACTTAAAATATCATCGAAAAAAATGAACGTTATTCAAATGACGTCATTGAAATATAAATTGAACGGTTTAAACATCTCTAAAATGCGAGACATTAAGCGCTAATATTTTAAAAATTATCACAATATTACAATAATTTATTATATTTGAAAACTTAAAACTTTATCGAAAAAAAAATGAACTTTCTTCAAATGACGTCATTAAAATATAAATCGCCTGGCTCTCTCTGTAAAAGCTGTAAATATTTCATTCATACACTTTTATTCCTTTCCTTTCATTTATCACAATACTACAATAATTTATTTTATTTAAAAACTTAAAACCATGGAGATACAAGTAATTTAACTCTATGCTTAAAACTTCATCGAAAAAATCGTCTGCCGCTCTATGTAAAGTCAATGAACGTTTAATTCATATCAGCTATATTGCAGACTCCAGAGCTAAATAATTTTAAAGAAATTCAGCAATTCTTATACAACTCATCCTACATCTTTATTTGCTTACATTGTCCATAAGTGAAAATTAGGCTTCGTTGTAGAAATAATCAAAGTTTGATGATCATTTAAACTCAAATATATTGTAATTGTGTTATTTCAGAATGTAGATGCATAGAATTTAAGCAAAAATAAAGCGATTTGAGGACGGATACAACAGTAAATATAAATTAAAAAGAACTTTAAAAATCACGATTTTGACATAAGATGGATGCCATATTTTTTTTAAGTGTGTCACGTGATCTCTTCATATAATATGGATGTAATTATTATTTTAATTTTTATTTAAAAAAACTACTGAATATATTTTGCAGAAATTTTTTTCACATTTTTTATGGGATAATTTGAATATTTCCTAAAATTGTAGAAGGTGAATTTTAAATTCGCTGAAAAAATGTTTGAAAAAGTAAGTCCCATAGGATTCAATGTATTTCATTTTTTCAACCCGGGTTCAATCCAAAACTAATTGGGTGATAGTATTCATTTATATTCCCATAGGTCCCATAGACCGTCTGAACCACATACTAAAATTTCATTTTGATAAAGTCATTTTACGGCAGTTATTGTGCGAACGGACAGACAGACAGACAGAATGAACAAAGTCATAAACACTTTTCAACTGTTATGAAATGCACCCCTGGTTATTTAATTAATTCCTTCTAAATTTATTATTCGGTAAATTTCCAAATTGATAAAGCGCCAATTGTGTATTTCGGCTTCTTGAAATTTTCCCGCATGTATCGATAACCCTTGACGTAGTTACATTTCCGTGCGTTTGTACATTTACCCGGATTCACATTTCGTATTGAAATGTATTGGAACTATTTTCTGTTCTATCATGAGCACGCGCAGTAACACTAAGACGTTCGGTTAGAATAATGTAATCAGTTTCAGTTGGCGATGTAATCTCAAAGCAGTTGGGCATGTTCTTGCCTGCGGGGCAAAGAACAGAATGTTATTTTAAAAGGATGTATCTAATATTAGATTAATAATGAAGTAAATTGTTTAAATCGCGTTTTAATGTAAGTTCGAAGAGTCACGAGATTTTATCATCATAGATCGATTATTCCGAGATGTTCAACCGGAGCAAGCCAATTTCGGATCCGTCGATGTGTTCCACGAATATTGTTCCATATATTGGAAATCAATATGTATCTTCAAGTATTATCTAAAATAATTCTGATGTCCAATATTCCTTGTTGTATATGATTTCAAATATAATCCTCATCAAATAAAGAAAAAGGTAAATTTAAAGTATTTGAGCTTCATCATTTATATCTTAAAAAAAGCCTGTTTAAATGCGCTTGACATATATACGATTTAGTATTCTTGTATCTTATATTCTGTTCTTTTTGTTTTGGTGTGTAACTGGATTTCATCTGTAGTTGCCACGTAAATTGATTAAAATAAAATAAACACGCCACTCATTGCTCGTCACCTCAGCGCGGATCTCCCATATTCAACGATTCCAGTGAGAAACCGCCCGCAGCGATCGCGCCCCATCATTTTCATCCCATTTCCTTTTCCACTCACCACTTAATACGATCATGCCGGTTATGTGCTAACGGGAGCACATAACACAACTATGTTGTAAAGTATTAAAAACTTAATTGATTATTTTATATGAACATAGACATACATCAGAATCTGTATACTAACTTGAAAATTAGAAATATTGAAGCAATATTGTCTGTATATTAAATGATTTTTATCATTAAAAAGTATTGGATTTTTATCAATTTTAGGATCATTTTTGCCAATTTGGCGACATTTTCTTCAATTTGGTAACATTTCAAAATGTCAACAAGTTGGCGATATTCCACCACATCTATGGCTAATGCTATTAAAGGATAATTGTCATGAATTTTAATGTTATGTAACGTTTTAAAAAGTTATATAAACGTGCTATATCTCATGAACGGTTCATGATAACGTTTTAAAGTGGGTGCCATACATTTTCCTAATGATGAATTGCGTAGAAAATGATTAACAATATGATTTCCCAATAGTTTTCTCAAAACAAAAAAATTCTTTCGAAGTGTGCGGTGTCTTCCATTTATTATCTCTGGTATCATTAGGGTCCCAGGATTCACTGATTATAATAATCGTACCAATTTTTTCTCTTGCTAATTTCGTTCATGAGATATCATTTTGTCAGACTCACGGACACACACACTAATAACATTAATATATATACACACACACTGACATATATTCAAAGTCAAGAGCAACACCTTAAATACTTTCGGATCGAGTTCAGGGGTGCTTGGAACGTGCTATTTTGTCAAAAAGTCGAATTCAAATTTTGGCCCTGTCGCAGTACTTTCCTGCAATTATATTATATAAGTGGGAAAAGTAAAAATTTCAGCTATTTCGGCTCCATCAAGTGGTGGCTTGTGTTCGATGAAGTCGAAATGATTTTTAGTGCATAACGTTTGTAAAATAAAACTCCAATAATGTTTAGAAAGTTTATTACTTGTTTTCAGCTAATTTTTTTTGTTTACAACCAATAAAACATGCTTTTGGTAAATAAAGTAAGATACATACTTCTCACCAAGTCTATATAAGTTTGATTACGTCTGGTAGATTTTATAGGATACCACTATATTTCGAAAACTAAGAACGAGATTTGAAATATAATATTACATCTTTGTAGGATTTTCAAAGTGCTATAAATTACTTATTGCTTTTTAAAGCTAGTATTTTTTGTAGTTTTTTGGATGAAAGCATTATAAACTTTAAAAATAGAAATGTTACTATGTTCTACAATTTGACAACACAATTGCTCAAAAATTATAAGAGCTTTGTAAAACAAATTATGGATCTAAAATCTCTTCCTGAATATTGTTCCCAAACACATCAGTTGCTTACTGTTTGTATCTACCTTTTATGGATTAGAAGACATGTAGTAAAAACTCGCTCAGACAAAAGCTTTTTTGTATTTTTCGAAAAAAATATTGTTCAAAAAATTAACATATTAATATTGTTTTTGTATATTCTTAAATGGTACTATATTTTTGAGAAAAGTATAAATTGTTAATATTTTTATCTATTAGGTTCGGAAATATAAGCAACTTGAGTGTTTTACATTTTTCGTATGCCGCAAATTTGGACGGATACCCCAACCATAGATGTTACTCACTTCAAAACTTCTTAGCAAATACTGATTAAAGTAGAAAAAAATTATCAGAGCCCGAACGCTTTCCTCTAGATCTGCATTCAGTGTCCAACCACGAGCGCTCCAATATTTGACACACGTATTTGTGCCGCCCCTTCGCTTTCAATACCTCACCTCTTCCTCCGTTTACTCACCTTATCGACGACACAACAAATACCAGGGCGTTCTATCCTCCAATTCCGAATGCATTCGATTCTGTGTTGGACACGGGTACCTTCATCAAGTGCTAATAATCTTCGACTTTCTGAATCTAATTCAATCAAAGATATTCAATGGAATTAGTTTGTGTCGATTATGAGCCAATTGACGACGAATGATTTCAAATTTTCGCCATCGAATCTGTTGACTCCTATTAAGCCATTGCCTTCCACAACTCAATGTATACGACTTCAATTTACTGTATTGAAATCCATCAACTAACTGCCAGTCATCCCACGTTGGTTTCAACTTAAACGACTCTAACTAACTTATTGATTCCAATATAATCAATTACCACCGATAGGTCTTTTCCAGTTGGCTTCATCTTAAACGACTCCAATTTTATTGCTACCAATTAGTCAATTGCCACCGATCAGTCATCTTCAGAGGACGTCAACTTCAGCAACCCTAATTAACTTATTGTTTTCGATATAATCAGTTGCCACCGACTAGTCATTTCTACTTGATTTCAACTTAAACGACTTCAGCCAACTTATTGCTTCCAATATAACAAATTGCCGCCAGCCATCTCAAGTGACTTTCATTGGCTTAATCGAAACCAATTGATTCAGATGGACTAAATTTACCTCCATCGACATCAACGAATCTAACCGACTCAGATTATTTCTATTGTTATTTTCGACCAACTCGAATCCAGTCAACCTTGACTACGCACGATTCGGGGACCCAAAATATAATAAGATTCCCTTTGTTTTATTTCATTATCAACAAGTTTAAATAAAAAACTGGTAATGAATTAGTTTTTAATTTCTGTTTTACTTTACTCATATGTCAACAATGAGATTTTGCAACAAATGATATACATAAATTTTCAGTGAAGTTCAACTGGACTTTCATAAGTAACGGTGTTAAATTTCTATAAGTTGAACGATCTTCATTGGCTCCTCTGTATGTGACATTACCAAGGAATTCTGTTTGGTGTTGAAGTGAATTCTTCTTCGTTTACTTCTAAGAAAATTAAATTTTAAAATGTTTTAGCTCAAATTTTAGTGAATTTCAAATATCTTTAGTTTACTTTTCATTAATTTAAATAAAAAAAATTCGTGTACAAGTTATGATTTTTCTACAAATGAGCAACTTTATCTGGTTGAAAATAGGCTTATTGATACCGATAAAAAAATTGATGTATTCACATTGTTACTATCTACCCCATGAAGGTAAAAGAAGGAGTTAAAACTTTGTATTGGAAAAGCGCCACAATCATTTGAAACAATATTTCAAGGTGGCGCTGGGGTAAGACATGTCCCATTACATTGTATATGTACACTCTCAGACAAAAAAATTGACTCACCCCGCAAAATAATCCGATAGTAATGAAACTTTACATGCAAACATTTTCGACCGAATATGCAAATGATCAAAAATTCGCAGTCAATGAATGACCACCATCACAGCACAGTGGTACGTTGCCAACATTCTACGACCCGTTATATTGCCATTCCTTTCGCGACACACCGGGCTAACTTTTCTGCAAGATAATGCCAGGCCAGACACGGCACTCCACTCTATTGATTGTCTGCGTGCTTACGACACACTTCCTTGACCAGCCAGATCCCCAGATCTCTTGCCTATTGAGCGCATTTGGGCTGAGATGGGGCGTCGCCTGCGACCATCCTAGAATATAGATGAATTGGCTCGTCATATTGGAGAGCATTTGGAACGACATCCCTCAGAACACCATTCGACAACTTTATGCATCAATGCCACATCGGGTAACAGTTTGCATGAAGGCCAGAGGTGGACCAACGCCATATTGGTGTACCCACTTTGTGTAGATATTTCAGTGCAATAAATCATTCAATTGTTCTGAAATTCTAATCATTTCTTTTTCTATACATCCACATTACACGTACCAAATTTTGTCTCATTTGGATAATTATTTTTTGGTGCGTCGATTTTTTTGTCTTAGAGCGTACTTTTCAATATGAAACACCTAGCGGTCGAATCAAATGAGAATATAGCCCCAAATTAACATATCTTCATTATATGATTAAATAGATTTATTCTCAACAGGTATAAGATCTATATAACCTTTTGGTTATAATTTTTCCCTCATTTAAATCATGATCTAAATTATGATTTATTTTGCATTAACAACTTCTTTCATACTGGTTCGGTTATGTTGAGACCCAGACCGTCCGACCTACCAGAAAGGTGTAAGGTAACTGTATGGACGGCCGGTGGTTCGGTTATGTAGACCAATTCAGAGCTGGATGACAAGTTTCTGCGATCCTGATAGTAGAACAAGTTTTGTTTCGTGGTGAATAAGTATTCGTATTCATATTCGCGTGAGTCGCCATTATTCCCGGAGTGAAGCATTGAATCCACGAACTAGACGTGTGAACAGCAGTCTAGCGATGAGTGGTGAACAATGGCGGCTCGCGTATAGGCATTGTGGAACTGCAACACCCCCTATTTCCACTTGATACTATCGATAACATTCAATATAATAAGTCCTTTTCTCTTTAATTTTTTCTTTATACTTGTACAATATATAATCCTTAAGCTTAATGTCAGTAGCCATTCCCCAGTTTATGAAAAAAATACAAAAATCTTTGTATGGAACTGTGCGCTTCATAGTTCCAGCGGCGTGGTGTTTGACTGTTGTGCGCATGCGCAAATAGAAAGCTGCACGCGAGGCTGCGAGGGAGAGAGAGTACTGTCGCTCTTTCAGTGCCGACCCTGGCGAGCTGGTGGAAGGTAGTTCTTTATTTACTCCGCGTGTGTTGTGTTTAAAAACCGTGTACCGTATTCTTGAATGTGATAAAGTGTAGAATTAGATTATTATCCTGCTTCCAGCTATTCTATTTGATTCAATTTTTTCTGAATTAATTTTCTTTTTATACATGTTTGTTTCCTTTTACACAATTTTAAAACAAAGGCTAAACATTTTCTGAAGCAGCACCCCCACTAATTTTAGCTACGAGCCGCCACTGGTGGTGAGTATACAAGAGGAATACAGCTGATGTTACTATAGGATGGTACAACTGTAGATCATGCTGAGGCCTATCGGCATCATCTGATAGAAGTCGGTGAGAATTATTAGTCAGTATTGTTTAACTATGAGTAATACCAAAGTTCACATGTATCGCCCTGTAATTTCTGTATTTTAAGTTCAATCCACTGTACGGACTTGTGCAATAGTATGTCTGTTTTTTGTATACAGACCTCTTTGCTCCTACAACCAGTCGCTGTAGGACTTTCGCTGTAGGACTCTCAATAAAGAAGGTAGGTTTAAATCCTATGTATATGTTATATTTCCTTTGGCCGTTAAGGCTACTTTGAGTTATCTCAGAAGTTCTTAGTTGTGTCACTTTAAGAATCAAGTTCTAAGACATGAGTTTAGGATTTTTACTGGTTAAGGCTTTCTTGCTAGAAACTCTTTCAAATCAAATCGGACTGCTCATGCTCATACTGGGACTTTCAATGCCGGAATCTGGGAACACAGAAAAACCGGTATTCCGACTTTCATCAGTTTTTGATACTGATATTGATACGAAATTGCAGCTAGTTCGAAATTTTTACTTACTAAATTGATATATCGAAATCTTAATTATTATTGTTTACTGTTCCTTAACTTCCTAATTTTTACAGCTTCTTAATAACAATACAACATTTAATGTCACCTACTGTATCATTTTGTAAGTCAATGTATGTCTGAGAAACATTTCGATCTCACGTGATTATCTGCTTGAGAAAGTAACTGAACAGTAATAAGTTAAAATAGCTGTATTAAAAGTAGCATACAACACAAAAGTACAGTAACCAGTTTCGAAGGCAAGAAATAGTCTTTTTCGTCAGGACACACTAAAAGCGCAAATTTCATACGTGAGAGTTAGATCAGTGACTGAAGAAGGGGAAAAGGGCGGGGGATGGGGTGCTCAACGGCTAGAAAAGAAAAAATAGGTGAAATACCAAGGTGGTTGGAAAAAGTGGTAACAAGCAATAAACGCTAAAATAGCAAGGAGGAAAGAGGACGTCCAACAAAGGATTCAAAGCACTTTTTCAGTGAGAAAAACTATGGACATAAGAACCCCGTTAAAATAGACAAGAAAGATCAATCATGCATAAAGCATTGATTATGAAACACGTTCCATCTTCAATGCAATTTTATTTAAACATCTCTAAAATGCGATACATTCCTCGGTATTATTTTTAAAATTATCACAATACTGCATGAATTTATTATATTTGAAAACTTAAAACTTTATCGAAAAAAATGAACTTTATTCAAATAACGGCATTGAAATATAAATTGCCTGGTTTAAACATCTCTAAAATGCAATACATTCCTCGGTAATATTTTTAAAATTATCTTAATACTACAATGATTTATTATATTTGAAAACTTCGTCGAAAACAAATGAAATTTATTCAAATGACATCATCGAAATATAACACGCCTGGCTCTCTATTCTATATAAGCAGCATTTCATGCATAAACTTTTTTCCATTCATTTCACTCATCACATTAGTAAAATAATTTATTTTATTTTAAAACTTAAGACCATGGAGGTAACAAGTAATTAAACTCTATGCTTAAAACTTCATCGAAAACATCGCCTGCTTCTCTGTGTAAAATCAATAAATATTTCATTCATATCAGCTATATTGCAGACTCCATGAGCTAAATAATTTTGCGTTAAAGAAATGCAGCAATTCTTATACAACTCATTCTATATCTTTTGGTATTTACATTCTCCATAAGTGAAAATTAGGCGTCGTTGTAAAAATAATCAAAGTTGGATGATCATTTAAACTCACATATATTGTAATTGCGTTGTTTCAATATGTAGATGTACAGAATTTAAGCAAAAATAAAGAGGTTTTAGGACGGATACAACACTAAATATGAATTAAAAAGAACTTTAAAAATCACGATTTTGACACAAGACGGATGCCATATTTTATTTTGAAGTGTGTCACGTGATCTCTTCATATAATGGTCGCTTGATCTCTTCATATAAAGGGTATAATTATTATTTTAATTTTCATTTAAAAAACTACTGAATATATTTTGCTGAAATTTTTTTAATATATTTTATAGGGTAATTTGAATATTTCCTAAAACTTTTGAAGCAGTTTGTGAATTTTAAATTCGCTTAAAAAATGTTTGAAAACTTAGGTCCCATAGGGTTTAATGTATTTCATTTTTTCAACCCGGGTTCAATCCAAAACTAATTGGGTGCTATTATCCATTTATATTCCCATAGGTCCCACAGACCGTCTGAACAACAAACTAAAATTTCATTTTGGTAAAGCCATTTTTACGGCAGTTATTGTGCTAACAGACAGACAGACAGAGAGACAGAATGAATGAATGAACAAAGTCATAAACACTTTTCAACTATATTGTAAAGTGTTAAAAACGGGGAAAGCGGTTCTACTTTTCAATTCGTACCAAAATTTCCTTAGTGTAAGAAACCCACATGATTTACCTATACTACCAAACTTTATGGATAGCTTATATGGATAGTTTTTTAACTAGAGTGGATAGGTATACATTTTACAAACAGCCACCTAGACGGAGAAACACATACATACACACACAGAAATGGAGCCAAAAAAAAATATTCATAATGTAAGGTGCCCAAAGTTTAAATTAATTAAAAATTAAAATGCAATTTTTAAACCTCATCCCAATGCTAAATTTAACTTGTACATTCAATAAGAATTTGAGTAAAAAAACAAAAACTTTTGGCCATATCACAATGAAATCATATACTGGCCATATATTTTTATTTATTCGCTCACTATTATGTCACTGCTAAATGACTGCCAACGAATTCATTCCGAAAGAAAGAAATATGCCACTCCGTTATCTTGACAATATGTCACATAGCGGAAGATTTATGCCCAACTATCTCCAATTTTTATCGCATTCATCATAGCAATCATTGCGGGACGCACCCACTTATGGGGCGGGACACTAAAGTGGGATGAAAAGCACCCTATTTGTTGCAGATTTTGACAAATATATACCTATTTTTCTCGTGCATCGCAATTCTTTTTTGTTAATATTTTAGAATATTAGGAGTGTGCACAAAATGTATTTTCTATCCATCTTCAATACTACATAAAATAATACTGATCCTTTCATTTGTAGTCATTATGAGTCTTTAATCATTAAATTGAGGAATACAAGTCCGATATGTTTTGAGAGTCACTACTGATTATTTTATAGTACCTAATATCTTGTTGTTGGCCTTTGCGGATTATATTGACATTGTTGGAAGAACGAAGGCAGCAGTAGTGGAAGCTTTTTGTGCCCTTGAGGCAGCAGCGAAAAGTATTGGCTTGACAGTCAATGTGGAGAAAACCAAGTTCATGGCAGTGACAAGTAGAGACCAAGATCAGTTAACATTGGAAATAAATGACTACGATTTTGAAAAGGGTGACTAGTTCAAGTACCTGGGCACAATCGTAAATTGTAACAAGAAAGATCAATCATGCTTAAAGCATTGATTATGAAACACTTTCCAACTTCAATGGAATTTTATTTAAACAAGTCTAAAATGCAATACATTCCTCGGTAATATTTTGAAACTTATCACAATACTGCATTAATTTATTATATTTGAAAACATAAACCTTCATCGAAAAAAATTAACTTCATTCAAATGACGGCATTGAAATATAAATTGCCTGGTTTAAACATCTCTAAAATGTTATACATTCCTCGGTAATAGTTTTAGAATTATCATAATACTACGATAATTTATTATATTTGAAAACTTCATCGAAAACAACTGAAATTAATTCAAATGACGTCATAGAAAATATAACATGCCTGGATCTCTCTATAAAAACAGGATTTCATTCATAACTTTCTCCCATTCATTTCATTCATCACAATACTATAATAATTTATTTTATTTAAACATTTTGTTTAAGACCATGGAGCTACAAAAAATTAAACTCTATGCTTGAAACTTCATCGAAAAAAATCGTCCTTCTCTTTATGAAATCAATTAATATTTCATTCATATCAGCCATGCAGACTCCATGGACTAAATTATTTTGTGTTAAAAAAATACAGGAATTCTAATACAACTCATTATTTTGCTGTTTACATTTTACATAGGTGAAAAATAGGCTTAGTTGTAGAAATAATCAAATTTAGATGAGCATTTAAACTCAAATATATTGTCATTGCGTTGTTTCAGTATGTAGATGCACAGAATTTAAGCAAATATAAAGTAGTTTTAGGACGGATACAACACTCAATATGAATTAAAAAGAACTTAAAAAAATCACGATTTTGAAACAAGATGGATGCCATATATCATTTTAAAGTGGGTCATGTGATCGTTTCATATCATGGTCACGTGATCGTTTCATATAAGAGGTGTAATTATTATTTTAATTTTTATTTAAAAAACTACTGAATATATTTCGCTGATTTTTTTTATATATTTTATGGAACAATTTAAATATTACTTAAAATTTTCGAAGCAATTTGTGAATTTTCAATCCGCTTAAAAAATGTTTAAAAAATTAGGTCCCATAGGGCTCAATGTATTTCATTTTTTCGACCCGGGTTCAATCCAAAACTAATTGGGTGATATTATTCATTTATATTCCCATAGGTCCTACAGACCGTCTGAACAACATACTAAAATTTCAGTTTGATTAAGTCATTTTACGGCAGTTATCGTGCTAACGGACAGTCAGACAGACAGACAGACAGATTGAATGAACAAAGTCATAAACACTTTTCAACTTTGTTGTAAAGTGTTAATAACAATATCAAAAGTGAAATTACGAATCGTATAGGTATGGCTAACAGATGCTACTATGGTTTACGTAATCAGTTTAAATCAAAATATATAAGTGGAGAAACAAAGATAGGGTTCTACAAGACATTAGTAAGACCAATAGTTTTATATGGAAGTGAATGCTGGACTATGAATAAAACTGATGAAAATAAGTTGATGATTTTTGAACGAAAAATCTTGAGAAAAATATTTGGAGCGGTAAAGGAAAATAGAGTGTGGAGAATAAGATATAATCAAGAATTACAATATAAATTTAGAGAACCAAACATAGTAAAAGTGATTAAAGTGACTCAACTAAGATGGCTCGGCCATATATATAGATATGGAGAGGATAACTTAGTCAAGAAAATAACCTCCCAGAGGCCAGAAGGAGAGGAAGGCCGTGTACAAGATGGCTGGACAATGTGGAGAAATGGCTGAGGAACGTTGGCGTCAATAGATGGAGGACAGTGGCGTCGGATCGTCACCTCCGAAAGCAGAGGCCGGAGCACTAACTTTTGACGTCTTGGCTTGTAGGCCCACTGCGAGTAGGTCTTCCAGATCGCGATCGAAGCTTTTGCTATTTGTTTCCCTTTTAATTCTCTGTTCAATGTAAAGGAATCATAATTTATCAGTAAATCAAATAATATTCATGAAATTTGGAAGTATTTTCGATAATGTTCATTAAAATGGGTGATTTAAAATATTAATATTGCTGTACATTTCCTTAAAATAAAATATTTATAATGACTCATTCACTGTAGGAGCAAAGATGAAAGGATTCCATTCAGTTAGTGTTTTAATAAGAGTTTGAAAAAGAACCCTGTATATTTATTGCTTAATCAGGCATTTTATTTGAATAATTCTTCAGTACATTCAGCTAAAGTATGCGTGCTTACAGATAAAGTATGCAGAAACTAAAATGATTACTGAATACTATATCTTTAAATATCATAAGATAATCATTAAAAAGAAACTCAGAATTTAA
>OX578140.1:92568107-92705607 GCA_951213105.1 Amaurobius ferox | reverse complement strand
TCTTTAAATAACTTGGTAACTTTTCTTAAACTTTACCAAATTAGTGGAAATGTCTCCAAATTGATAAAAATGACCCAAATCAATGAAATTAAATTTATTTTTTTTGAATAGAGTACTGAAATGATGTTTCGGTAGCATTTGTCGGTCAGTCCATCCATCCTACTTAGTAACACATTTAACGATTTTTTTTAATATCACCAAATTGATAAAAATATTTGTTAGTCCATAAAAATATCATGGAATTGATAAAATCGCGCTTATTAAATGAAATTAATTGTGTTTTGTTAGGGGATAGTATTGTGATGATGTTTTGTCAATTTGTCGCAAAATGGGACTATCAGTTCTATAGTCCCACTTGACGATAAATTTGGCGATTTTTTAAGTTATCGCTAAATTGAGGAAAATGTCGTCAAACCTTCCATGGAGATAGCATTATTCAGACGATATGATTTCCATCAATTTATTTGATGCAAATGATATCATGTCGCTTAACAACGGATCCAACGTGCTATGCGGCATACGATTTTATATTAAATCTTTTCCGATTTGAATAATAAAGATATGTATATAAAATAAATTTCATTGACATTGCGTTTTTGACTGGATAATATCAATTACGTTCTTCAGGTTTGAACATTATTATTATTGATATTTTCGGGGACAGTTGGTTCAGGGATTATTGATACTTTCAAGTTATTATGCCATTGTTTTATTATGACGAAAATTGTTGAAACTCATATATAGTACGATGTACGAGTAATCTTCTACAAATGCACGGGTATATCTTCTAATCTACGAGAATATAGGTAGTACATGTATATTGGCATATATTTTGATATATATTGGCATATATTGGAATCAATTACGACCTTCTGGTATAAAGATTACGGGGATTATTGATATTTTCAATTTATGACGTCATCTCTTTTATTTTGGCATATATTTTTGAGACTCACGGGTAATCTTCTACTAACACACTGGCATATTTTCTAATCTGCGACAATATAAGTAGTACGGGGTTGCATATATAGATTTAATTCCTTTTTTTTTGTAAATTTGCTTACAAAAGGGGCCAGGATGTTTTATTCTTCAGATCTGCCCGTGAAGATAATTTTGCATAGTGAAATCAGAGATTCTTAAACTTCTCTTTATGAGCAATAAATTAAATACTTTAACGGAATTTGCACATGATTGCGAATTATAAGTTTCTTTATATTATATACTCCGTACGAAGAAAGGGAATGCTGCTAGTATATATATATATATATATATATATATATATATATATATATATATATATATTACAATTAGTTTAAGAATTTATTATAACATAGCCAGAATGATACATATTATGACCAGCATTTGTGTAACACTTTAATAGTTGTTTCGGTAAATTAAACTATTCCGCTGTTTATGAGTCTGTTGTTAATGCCATCCAGGATATGAAGCCTATGGAATGCCTTTTAAACTAAGCCTGGTAACTTACAGTGTAATTAGAATTCAGAGAGCCACGTACGTATTTGATGCAACTGCAAGAGATGAAGAGCTAAATTTGCCTTAAATAATGAAAATATACTTTGCTATGAAACTTCCATTGTTGATCTGAACATCTTAGTGTTGCAGGATTGTTGAAAATAAATAAAGACCAGGAGAAGCAATTATTGAATATTCTGAAATACTGTATATTATGTCCACCATAATGTTGAATGCATAATTTTATGTAAAATACATCTATCCACCTGCCTGCAGCTCTTCTAAAATCTCCGGAGACATGCATCTCTCTAGATCAATGATATTATTTAATATACGATTCTTTAAGTTTTTTGGGGGGTGCAATATAACTTTTTTGTTCACTGTCACAAGGTTATTTAATGAAAATAACTTCGGAAGAAAAATGTTGTTGTTTTGACCCAGACCGTCCGACCTACCAGAATGGTGTAAGGTAACTGTTTGGACGGCTGGGAAATGCCACCCAATTTAGATCTGAACCCAGTGGGGGAGCCATCTACAGGGACCGTACCCTCCTTCCCCTACCACCAACCTCTCGGAAGGACTTACGGACCCACATGTTTAACGTGATCGTACTCCACATGAACACAGCGGCAGCTGTGGCAGCGTGCAAATCCAGCGCTCAAACCACCGGGCTAACGCGCGTCAACAGCACGCGGTGTTCCCAGGTGGTCACCCACCTAAGTACTAACCGCGCCCGATGTTGCTTGACTTCGGTGGTCTAACGAGAACCGGTGTTTTAAGCACGGTAGGGCCGTTGGCTCCCGGAAGAAAAATGTGTACAAGCTTCTCGTGATAATGTACATTATTTTTCTTGTATCCATTGGTATTTAATTTGTTTAACTTCTCATATTTTGTTGTTTAGTCCCTCCCCCATTTTCTTAATATATTGATTTTATGTTATGATATATATATATATATATATATATATATATATATATATATATATATATATATATATATATATATATATATATATATATATATATATATATATATATATATATATATATATACAGGGTGATTTAAAATAGATGGACCAAACTGTAGGAAGTGGTAGTACACACCAAATCCAACATTTTCCGTTATAGTTTGCCTTGTCGGAAATAAAATGTAAAAGCGTGTATAGGTTGCTTACTCGAAGCGACAGCTCCGCAAACGTGAAAGCGTCATTCTGGTTGTTATTTTCTGATTGAAGAAGAAAACACGTATGCAAATTTCATCTGGTGAAGAAGCAGAACCATTATGCAAATTTTCTTATCAACGAATGCACGACCTTAACAGTTTTCAGTAGTTATTCGCAGCTCCAACTTTTGAGGCGATGGATGGATTTGAAATAAGGGAAAATGCCGATATGCATTTCATCAGTAAAACTGCAAATGGGAATGACAGAGAGTCACGACTGTATGGAGAACGTTTACCCCATAGGGGGCTGCCCAATCGTAAAACATTTGAACGTTTGCATCAGCAGTTCTGTGATTCGGAATCCCTTCTCGCTACCAGGTCTGATGCAGATCTTGCAAGGAGTGTTAGAACGTCAATTGTGGAACAGACGATTCTGAACACGGTAGCAGTTCGGCCAGGCACAAGTACAAGAGCAATGGGGCATACTCTTGGTGTGCGACAATCACGGTACGTCGGGTTCTGCATGGGGAACAGTTACACCCACACCATCTCCAGTAAATCCAAGCAATGACTGCGGTCGCTCTTCTGAGCCATTACTGTAATTATTGCTTATTAAATGGTTTTCATAACTTCCAAGTCATTCCTGTGTTTTCGCCTCATTTCATTGATTTCACCATTAAGCTATTAAACGCCTACTGGAGTCTTTATGTGTTGCCGTTAGTTGTTTCCGCCCATAGTAGCCGTTTATGTGAAAATTGCAGGAAATCTACGTTGAAATGGAAGGAAACGCGATAAGCGGGTGTAATAGGGTTATAGAAGAAGAAAACAAAGCAAAACAAGGATAATAGCGAGTTTTATTATTCAAAGATAAGGGTTCAAAGAAAAAGGGTCACAATACGAGTGTCAACCTCAGTGAAACAGAATAATTCAAACAATGTGATTCTTCAGTTTAATACGGTGTGTGGGAACCTCGGGTAGCCACGCATGCTGCACAACGATTTCCCATACTTTCGATGAGGGTTTGGATAAGTTGTGTGCTCAAAGATTTCCAAGCCTCACGGAGAGCAGTTTTCAATCCCGTAACGGAGCTTTGTGGGCAGCGGAGGGCTGCAAGATGTCTCCGAGCATATCCAACACATGCTCTTTTGGATTCAGATCAGGTGAGTTGGCAGATCACTGCATGTGCTGGATATCTTCAGTTTGAAGGAAGACGTCGACCAAGGCCGCACGGTGAGGAGGTGCGTTATAATCCATGAATATGAAATCAGGACCAACAGCACCTCGAAACAATCGAACGGTAGGCTCAAGGGCTTCATCTCTGTATCTTGTATCTTTGATCAGAAACCGACCCCGTGTCAAAGATGTAGAGATCTGTGCGGCCGTCCATCATGATGCCTGCCCAGACTATGACTCCTCCAAATGGAAAACGATGTCTTTCCGTCATGTTTGTCGGGTGAAAACGCATTCCAATGTCGCTCCAGATGGTGGTACGACGAGAATAAGTTTGCAGGATTAACCTGGACTCGTCTCTGAACATGATATTGCCCCACTGTTATCCACTCCACTGCCGATGTTCCAAAATCCACTGTAAACGCGCGTGTTTCTATACAGACTTCAGGGGAATGCAAACCGCTGGTCGTCTGGCATAGAGACCAACGTGTCTGAGTCTCCTGTAAATAGTTTGTCTCGAAACAGTGACTCCTGTGGCGGATGTCAGGGCTGAACCCAGTTGTCTGGCAGAACGGTTCCTCTGACGCCTCACAGTTATCATCAAATATCGGTCTTTCCGAGCGATTGTTACCTTTGGCCGACCTGGTACTGGTCGTCAGTTAACATGTCCAGTGGTTTGGAACCTCTGCCACATTCTGGAGATCACACACTGAGGCACATTCAGAATTCGAGACGCTTCTGTTTGAGATCGACCGGTTTCCAGCATTCCAATAATTCGTCCCTTCAAAAACATGTCCAGTTGACATCTTTGTGATATCTTTCGTCATTTTTGATTGTTAACAACGCTACGTACCACAGCTACTGCGAAATTCTTCCTCAACTTTTCTATACATTCACGAAGTCATTTCGTACGGTCATTTTCGTCAGTTGAGCAATGGAATTGTTCCTTTTTTTTACAGACACTTAAATACACCCATGCCACATAGAGTGTTACCACAAATTTCCATTAATCAGCAGCTAGGTGTTTTTCATATGATTTTCTACAATTTGTTTTTATTTTCGCAATATGCTTTAGCAAAAGCAGATGAACTTTAGATTTAAACATATTTTTTTATTTCAAATCTTTATGAATGATTTTACTTACAGTGCCAGAAGACATTACCAGTTTCGATGCAATGGATCTTTGAGTCGCTGGATTTCTTTTAGGATCAGAGACTTCGCTTTCTTGATACTTACCCACTTTCGAAGAGTCTTAGGATGAGATTTTGCGGACATATTTTTCATTTTTGCTTTCAGCTAAACGCTTTTCCTTTTTCAAATTTTATAAATTTAAAATACCTCTGTTTGAAATGCAATAACCTCGATTTTTACACCGCTTTACAATTTGTTGATACGAATATTTTTCCTCGGAAAGCGCATTTATGTAACCTTCGAGCCATCTATCAATTTCAGGAGCCCTTTTAAAATAAATATTTTATTCTACATTCCAATCAAAACAAAACAGTAGCAGACGATTATATTGAAAATGACAAATCTTTATCTTAAAATGCTAACGAGAAACATAAATACAAAATCGTTTCCATAAAGTGCGAATGACCTTTGTATTATCGCCAACTTGGCTACATTTCCAAAAAGTCGCCAAGGTGCGACATCTTACTAATCTTACTAATCTTAGCGCGACATCTTACTAATCTTAGCGCGATATCTTACTAAATTTGAAGTCAACGTCGCCACATTGCAACTATAGCGTGACACACAGACATATATATTGGCTATTTTTGAATAAAGATTTTTTAGAATAGTACTTTAGCACCTAATAGCTTTGTAAGAAAACACGTATGATTGCTTACGTTAGGTCTATGTATAATAAAGTGACCATGTCCGTTTAAATAATAGTAATTGCATCGCCTCTAGTGGAGAATTTAAAGAGTTAGGATAACGAACTGGACAATTAAGCGACATAGAGGAAAAAATCTAATTAGAAAGTTGCAAAACAGCAGTTTTGAACGCGTACGAGTACTACTGGTGATACACGAGGCGATGACTGGTAGTATGTGGCTAATTTGTGTAATATGCAGTATAAGAAAATGTATCATTAAAAAGTAATTACCTGAATGAAAATTGGATCAGGAAAATATTTTCTTCATTATATTTCTTCTGTAGAAAAAGAACAACTCATTAATATCTCATGGGATAGAAATTTAATGAATGATTTTAAAAGTAACCTTTAATTAACTTCAAGATTAAATTTCTTTAACTTCAGAAATAAAAATAAGTAATATAGAAGCAGATATATATGAAAGTAATTTCTTTCGAACAAGAACAAGTATCACTGGGAATTATTTTGTTACTCATATTGTTGACCAATATCATACTGCTAATCAAATATCCTATGATTATTGATATATCTTATAACCATGATATTAATCACTAGTCATATTGTTTAGTAGTCATATTGTTAACCAATAATCCTATTGTTCATCTTATTTGCTAATATTTATAATTTTTATTCAATTATTTTACCAGAAAGGAAGTAAAAATATGTGACAATAACTTCAGTGTATAATAGTCGACTTTCTTGTATACAAGGCATATTTTTGTTGATGCACTGGAATTTTTTAGTTTTGGTCTTACGCATTTGTGAAAATACTGACAAAAGGTCTTTTCTGTAGAGCATTGCCTAATTAGTAGAAATCTACACTAAGTACGTACAAAACGCGTACATTGAAGACAATAAATATCTGCCATACTCATAGGAGACGCCTTGAAAAATTATTGGGGCTTACGGAATTTTTAAATTGAATGACCCATGGCATTTTTCAAAGGATTTAAGTCTAATTCAAATTTCATTCAGTCAGATTATCTGGTACAATAGGACGTGTAAAATGCTAAAATGAAGCAAATTAAGAGCTGAAAAGTTACGTACAGAAATATTTTTTTTTTCAGGATAATAATTTATTTCACTAATTTTGCTCTTGTAGGCGCAACATTATTGTAATAATACAATATGCAGATATTGTGTGAATTTCCATCTCACTTATCTTTATAAAAATAACAAAGAATGCAAGATTTAATTT
Organism: Amaurobius ferox; assembly: GCA_951213105.1. NCBI lineage: Eukaryota > Metazoa > Arthropoda > Arachnida > Araneae > Amaurobiidae > Amaurobius > Amaurobius ferox. Next base: position 92,698,726 of record OX578140.1, on the reverse strand, counting down.
TAGGTATTTTTCCCCAATGTTTAAAATGTCAACAAATTTCTTTTTAAATCATTTCTGAGTTAAAATCTTGTATTCAGGATACAATAATAGTACAATAAATAGTCCAAGAATTTTTCGTCACAGTTTACCGGGTCGGAAATGAAACGTAAAGGCGCCAGTGGGCGCTTAATGGTGAAACTGATGAGTTGAGGCGAAAACACAAGAACGACTTAGAAGTTATAATTTAATAAACAATAATTACAGTTATGGCTCAAAAGAACGACCAACAACATGGATGCACGTTTCACAGTGGCGATGGAGGAATTGACGAATTCTCTCGAACAGAGCAGGCATGTCGCGCACTTAGGTAGCAGCGGTCCCGAATTTTGGCGACGAATTCCTCTTCAGATTCAAGGGAAGTGCTATAGACGAGACTGTTAAGATATCCCCACAAAAGGAAGTTAAGGCACGATAGATAGGATGATCGTGGGGGCAGTAGCGTACCGTAAGTTTTTGTCAAGAGGGGGCAAAGGTGGAGAATTTCGCCCCTCCCTCCCTTACTAGATTACGAGCTCGTGTGCGCATGCACGTACGTATGCACGCACACACACGCAAGCACACACGAATTATTCATCTTGGAACTATTGAAATTTCTAGATTTATTGAACAGCTTTGATTTGAGCAGACATTAGCACAAGATTTTTCATTATTAAATAATTTCTTAAGAGATCATATCCTACAAATGAACCCTTCGAGTTTTCACGATTGTAAAAGTATCAATAACTTTATCAGTATTGATTTTCTCGAATGTTTCCCTCCCAATACTCAACAAAGCCAAGTCCCTCAAGCGTTCTTGTCCCATAGATGATCTCAAATAAGACATAATCAATTTCAGTTTGCTGACGGATCTTTCACAACTACCAATTGATACTGAAATTGTGAGCAGAATTTGCAAAGCAGTCTGGAGATTAGGATACACTGCCTTTCCATATGAGATAATGAAATCCAGCAATTCTAATGGATGTATCGGCTCAATCATATCGCTCTCATTTTAATTTTTTGAACAGCATTGCACAATCCAAAATTTCTGGATGCAGCTCCTTCCCATTAAAATCATTTTTGTATGTTCCAATTTCCATACATTGTCTTTCCAATTCCTTATCCATATTGGGACTACTAAGAAGTTTCTGAGCGAGTGTCAAGCTCATGCAATCGTTGAAAACGCTCTCTGGTTTCCGCTCCAATGCATTCAAAATGCTCCGTAGGATTCGCCCAATTTCCTTTTTGACGGATAACCCACCATCTCTTGCTTGTTCACTCGGCATCATTGTGACACGTTTTACTCTTTTTCTGAACTGGAAGTCTCCAAGCAATGCAACTTCTTTCTCCTTTGCAAACTGATTCATCACACAGATTTTCACGATTCTCAGTAAAATGCTGTTCAAGAGAGGTTATGTCAGCTGTCGCTTAATTAAATTTTTTTTAGGATCCTGCAGTCTCTTTTGGACTCATTCATCAAAGACAAAATTGAGCTCCAAAACGGGAGAAATGTCAAAAAAGTGAATCTCAAAATATTTGACAGAAGCTGATCTACATCTTTCTCGTTTTCTCTGTGGAGTACTCGTCAGAACACATCCTCTACAGTACATGCACAATCTTCTCCAGATACTTATGGAGAACTGTAACAGGTGCTTCCTGGGCACTCCAACGAGTTTCAGACTCTTTTTTGTCAGACACACCAACATCAGATATTAGCTGCCACCGAATTGTTGACCGGGAGAAGAATATATATAAAGCCTCAACAGTTCCAAAAAATGTGACAGCCACAATTTCATTTCCAGCAGCATGCACTCCGACCAAATTCAGGCTGTGGTTGTCACAATTAAAAAACAAAGCTTTAGGATTCCGACTCAAAATTATTTGCTGCACACCAGATAAATGATCGTACATCGCAGCTGCATTGTCGTAGCATTGAGAGTGGCAGTCAAACAGTGGCAGCTCATGCAATTCCAGATTGGTTAGAATTATTTTCTCAATCGCAGCAGCATCTTTCTCATGAATTTCGATGTAGTTCAATGAATGCTTCCTTGACTGCAGAAATTCTTTCTTTAAAGTCGATGTCGACATACCGAATAACCTGATACATCTGCTCACGGTGTGCAGAATCCGAGGTACAATCAAACAAAATCCCATAATATTTGCGTCTCCGAATTTTTTGCAGAATTGAGTTCCGGATATCTTGAGCTAAAAGACAATGGACTCATTCTGTATTCTTGATGATAAATAAGAGGGTGAGCCGGGATTGACATAGGTCAGATGCCGATCTAGCAATGGATCATATCTCGGCAGCAACTTGTTCAGCGCCAAAAGGCTTCCAGGATTTGAAATTGAGAATAGTTGTTTTCGATACACGCGCAAGGCAAGATTTTGTGATGCCAAATATTTGATGCAGTTAAGGATTCGCTTCAATATTCCTCGCTATTTTTCATTTTCCGATTGGATTTTGTTGAGGAATGTTTGATCAATTTCTTTTTTAGTCTGGAGAAGCCGTTCAATTTCTTTCCAAGTATTGAATGACATCAGATGATATGTTCCATTTTCATGTTCAGGGATTTTTCATTCACTTTCTTCCAAATTTGAAATCTACAACAAAGCTTAAATTTTGATTTGTGGTTCTCATGGGCACATGAGAATAAAAGGCAAGAAAAGAAGCATGCTGCTCTCTTTTGAGGTGAAAAAGTAACCTGGTTCGGTTCACCTTCTTCCCATCAGAAAGTTCTCGGGTAAATCATATCTTAGCCATAGAGCGATCATCAGTTGCAGAAAATGGACCATCTACATTTTGGAATACTGCCAATTCCATGGTAATCATTTCAATTCTAAGTTCATATATTATAATGGGTCCACTCAGGTCAGAATGAAAGTCCAGTAGACCTATATCTTTCTTTGATAAAACAGTAGGATGTAAAGTTTGAACCCTTTCCGATATTTCCACTGTGAACTTTTAGCAGGAAGATTTGGCATATCATTGACAGCTACCCCAGAGAATTCTACAAGCTCCATAGTGCTTTCAGTAGTAGATTAAACAGATTCGGTATTAGTTCCAAGCTTTCCAACTGTGTTTGGGCTATTCTCTTTTTGCTTGACCATCAATTGACTGGATTTCCCGATTTCTATTGCAGCACTTTTTCTCCGTTTGCGCCCAGCGACTCCAGATTCCTTTCTACTGCAGCTGCTCATTATTCAATACTCACAGCAAACCACTTTTTGACTTTACCGTTATGAACGAGCGTAACTAAATAAATAATACTAATAATAGTTTACAATACCCATACTTGCAGTAAATGAATAAAATTATTCACACACTCATTTACTAATTATTAATGTTTAATCTATGTTAGTTTTTTCTCTCACTTTGCGCCCCCCAAATGGTTGGTGCAACTGCACCCGACTGCCCCCCCATCCACGGTACGCAACTACGTGGGGGTCAAGCTACGGGACCACCTCGCTCAATTTATTTTCCCAATAACGCGTTTACGTTTCATTTCTGACCCCGTAAACTATGACAAAAAATGCTTCGTTTCGTGTGTACTACCACCTCGTAAAGTTTGGCACATCTTTTTTTAATCACCCTGTATAGCAAACAAGGAATGGATAAGTAAAAATTACAAAAATTAATAACAAAAAACAAAATTTATACATGTGTGGATGCATTTTCCTCACTAAATATGCACAAAACATTAGAGGTTCGAAGAACCCACAACAAAATTATTGGGAGTTCAAAAAGTGTTTCGAACCCACGAAGTCGGCGCCGCTGGTCATATTTTATCGATTACGAAATGCGCAGCGACACATTGCATATCATTATTGTGTAAAATTCTTTCCTAATCCAAATGTGCATTGCCTCTGACAAAGGGCATTTTTAAAAGATTCTACAATGGATTCTTGTGCATGTAAACGTTTTCTTATGGTGTAATCCTTGAATGCGACAGCCATTCGCTAAATAGCCATATTGCGTCATACAAATGTAACACTCCGTTATTTTGTTCACTACTACTGTTACGACGTCTCGTCTGGAATCGTGGGTGTGATATAAGATTGAGTCAAAATTTCTGGTTAACTAACACGTTTCTTCAAAAGCACAGCGTAAACACGAACAATATGTAGTAAAACAGCACTTAAATGCTCCCTATTTTTGCAAAATAACCGATATTACTCTTGAAACATTGATAAAAGTTATTTCACCAAACGGAAGCTACTATTTTCAAAACATTGACGAAAATCACAGTTCAATGTAACTCGAATCACGTCAACTTCTTTCCTACGGAATGATGACTCCTTTTGTAGAAACTTCTGGAATGTTTTCATATCTCGTAGAAAACTCGTTATTTCGTGGTCTTTCTTGAACCTTCGAGAAGTCGCCAAATGCCACCAAATCGGCAATAATATGGCATATCTGGCAACCCTTCGCCTTGCTTCAGCTACTGTTAACTCTAGGCTTCTCCCCTAGACTGCTTCAGTAATTCTTGACTGCTTCAGCTTCTGTCAGCCCTTCATGGGAAATGATGCTTTTACAGGTGTTTTCTCCGTCTGTTTTTCGAGAGATGAAAGACTCCAGAAGAATGGAAATATTACGCGTTCAAACCACTACTTATTAGACAATGCTGTATAACTTTGTAATTGGCACTCAATAATTGACACTTACTCCTTCTATCTCGCTTCGTCGCCGAGTCATTAGCTTAGTTCTCTAAATTCTCCGCTAGGGGCGCTGCAATTACTGTTATTCAATCAGGCATGATCACTTATCTATAGATAGACCCAACATGTGCACGCATGGACCCATCCTTACAATATTATTGTGGAGCTAAGTGCCAGAGAGATAACTGTATTTTAATAATTTTATAAGTTACCTCAGTTTTGTTAAAATTCTTAATTTTACTTTCCTTGCAATACATGGTAATGTATAGGGAAAGTAAAAATAAGATCGTGCATAATCGTGTAAATATAATCGTGTTGAAAATTGCAACTTGAATTTTCAACGGATCTACACATTTCGAACACCCTAGAACATGAGAAAACTATTTTTTAGCGTGACGTCTGTTTGTGTGCGTGTGTGTGTGTATGTGTGTGTCCCTCTCTCTCTCTCTCTGTGTGTGTGTCCCCCCCTCTCTCTCTCTCTGTGTGTGTGTGTGTCCCCCCCCCCTCTCTCTCTCTCTGTGTGTGTGTGTGTCAATGTATGTATCCCCTCTAACTGAAAAACTAAAAATTATAGGTACGTCCTTTATAGGTTATCTTGGTGCTGATTAGATTTTGGTACGATTCGGGGTAAAATAATCTGCTTTTTTTGTGAAATGGCCCTCATAACTAAGCTATCCGATCTAAAATGAAATACTACATATGCTCAAATGCATCAATTAAATGCTTGCTTTATGCGTAATTTTTGACGATAAAAGTAAAAATTGTATGCATTCACTCTAGCTAAAAACTAATGGACCAAATTTTACGAAATTTGGTAGATAAGTCACTTGTGGATTAACCTGGTGTTGTTTAGATTTTGGTACTCTTCGGGAAAAAAATAACTTGTTTTTTTTACGAAATGACCCGCCAAAATTGTATGTAACCACTTTAGCTGAGGAACTAATTGACTAAATTTTCCAGAATTTTGCAAATAAGTTGCCTGTGAGATATCGTGGCTTTGGTTCGATTTTGGTACGATTCGAAAATGAAAACCCTCTGTCTTTTTGGCGAAATAGTCCGCAAAAATCGTCAAGATCTAAAATAAAATATTACAAATGTATCAATTAAATGCTTGTTTTGTACGTAATTTTTGACGACAAGGAAAATGAGATCAACCCCATTACTCTAAGATCGACAATTCTTGGATATTTATTTTTTTTTTATTTTGGGGAACAAGACGTTTTTGACTGTAGTGAAAAAACAATTTAGTGAAATTTCTTAAAACTTTAATTACGTCCTCTGTGGATAATTACGGTACTTTTTACAATTAGGCATGATTCGAAAAAATGTAACCGACCGAAATGGCCGGCATGAAATAAATGACTAAAATCGCGGAAATATATTTATTAAGTGTCTGTACTTCATGTAATATTCGACAGTACAGCGAATAAGTCTGACACCATGAATCTAGGATGAACCGCTTTCGAGATGTTTTAGTATTTTTTGAAATTTTGAAGAGCTGAAGACTTTAAAGTGCATTAAGTTGCCAGATTAAACGTATGTGCATTAAAACTGAAAATAGGATATAATATAAACAAAAAAGATCAATCATGCATAAAGCATTGATTATGAAACACTTTTCAACTACAATGAAATTCTATTTAAACATATCTAAAATGCGATATATTCAGCGGTAATATTTTTAAAATTATCACAATACTACAATAATTCATTATACTTGAAAACTTCATCTAAAAAAATGAACTTTATTCAAATGACGTCATTGAAATATAAATTGCCTGGCTCTCTATGAAAAGCAGTAAAAATTCCATTCATAAGCATTTATTCTTTTCCTTTCATTTATCACAATGCTACAATAATTTATTTTATTTAAAAACTTAAAAATACATCCATTGTACATCCTATTCATACGTTGTAAACTGCTGTATTTTTGATTAATCAATATAATGTTTACTTTCTCTTCATTACATGGTGATGCATATGGACGGTATTGAAATCGCGTCGAAAATCGCAAATCGTGTTTTTGGCGGATCTATACGTTTTGGGATATATCATACTTTGGGGCATATTCAAATTTATAGTTTTTTCCCTCCCAACAGTTTTGTCATTTACAATAACCTTTTTCCCAACTGTACCAAGTTGGACGTACCTGTAAAGATCATTCTACTTTAATATGTAAACAGGACGATCGTAGATGAGGACCATGCTATTGTATTATGGCTGGGTATCTTCATTCTGAAGATATCCATTCCCGACCATGCTTATAATTACTCAATACTCAATAGGTGATTTGCATGCTCTGGGTTGTAATAATAATAATTTACGTTTTGGGACCTCTAGAACACGAAAAAACTGTTTTTAGAGTGACATCTGTCTATGTTTATGTGTGTCTGTCTGTGCAATGTATATATCCATTCTAACTGAAAAACTAATTGACCTCAATTCATAAAATTCGATAGGTAAGTCCCTTATGGGTATAATCTAATCCCCGGTGATGATTAGATTTTAGCACGATTCGGGATAAAAGGACCTGCTTTCTTTTGGCAAATGGATCGACAAATTTGACTGTATCCACGCTATTTTTGAAGATCCAGTAGACTAAATTTCGCAAAATTTGATAGATAAGAGACACTTGTGGGTTACTCAGGTGCTGATTAGATGTTGGTACGATTCGGGAAAATAGAAACTTTTCTTTTTTTGTTAAATGGCCCGAAAAAATCATCAAAATCCTAAATGAAAGAATACGTATGCTTAAATATATCAATTAAATGCTTATTTTACATAATTTTTGAGGATGGAAAGAATAAGATCAATTACTCTAGGACTTGCCGTTCGCGAGATATTTTAGTTTTTTTCGCATTTTCACTACACCGCCTTCGAAAGTAAGTCCAGTTACTAAATAAAAACGAAAATTGAATTGAAAGTGGAAATTTAGTGTAATTTAAAATAATTATGGGTGTTACTTTATGCAATTAAACTCGATTTAATGAATTATTGAAGAAATAAAGAACACGTGAAAATGAGTCTGCAGGGAAAGTCAGTTGACGACATCAGATCTGTACTTTCCCTGAAATACTTGGTAATGTATTTGGAAAGTATTGGAATCGTGTCGGAAAGCGCAACTCGAGTTTTCGACGGAGCTACACGCTTCGAGAACTCTAGGAAACGAAAAAACTGTTTTTAGCAGATTCTAGAGTGTGTATGTCTGCATGTCTGTCTATCTGTGGAATGTATGTATGTATCCACTCTAACTCAAAAACTAATTGACCAATTTAATAAAATTTGGTAGTCACTTGAGGGTGACTCTTTGCTGATTAGAATTTGGTACGATTTGGAAAAAAATTACCTGTCTTTTTTTGCAAAATGAGTAAAACTAATTGTCCAAATTTCACAACATTTGGCAGAAAGGCACGTTGTGGGTCATCGAAGCGCTGATTAGCTTATAGCACGATTCGGAAAAAAAAATAATCTGCCTTTTTCCGAACTAGTCCGCATAAATTTTAAAAATTTAAAATAAAATACTACATGTCCTCAAATATATCAATTACATTCTTTGTTTTATGCGTAATTTTGGACGTTGAAATAAACAATCCTATTACTATAAGATGGACCATTTGCGAGATTTTAAGATTTTTTAATTTTAGGAAGCTGAAGATGCTTTTCACTGTACTTAAAAATATATTTGAAGAAATTTCTTAAGATTTAGTAGTTAGGTTTCTTGAGGGTTATCCTGATACTGCATAAATTTTGGCATTATTAGGAAAACATAACTGATTTTTAATCGAAAGGGCAGAAAAGATTACGACCAGTTACCAAATGGAAACGAAAACTTAATTAAACGTGTAAAGTCAGTGTAATTTCAAATAATTATTTACGTTATTTAGTGCAATTAAACTTAATTTAATGAATTGTTAACGAAGATAAGAGAAAATTAATTTTTATTCTGTAGCGACAGACATGAGCTGCTCACATCAGATTTTCTGATAAGCTTTTGAAACTTTTTAAACTTAAAACCCTAACCGATCAACGCTGTTTGAATCCGCAGTTATAGATCTAAGTAACCGATAATCTACTGAATTGGCGCAAGTAGCTATAATTATTATCTTATATAATACAAGAAGGCGTCTCTGTGTGGTGTCGTTTGTGACCGTAGGGGAAAATCGCAGTACCGGACATTGATGAAACTCGGTACAGAGGTACTTCAGGTCCCCGGACAATATGGCTCAGTAATATGTTTTTAAAATTCGAAATGTTTTAAAAGTTTTATTTTTAAAGCCGAAATAGCATATTTTAAAGCATTTAGTCAAATGCATTTATGCTTTAAATTAGAGAAATTGCTTTATCCGGATATTTACTTAGTCATTGACTTATAACTCTGCCTTTAATATAGGCTTAACAGAATTTGTCTATAGTTGTGCCGGCGAAATTATTTTGATCATTCATTGCGCTTAGTGAATAAATGGTTTTATTAGGATTGGTTTATGAGGTACATTGACTTGGTTATTACTTTGTTTTTGATGGCGCTGGGGGTTCCATCCCTATGTCAGGTGGGGAATCCCTCTTTAGGTGGGTTCCCATTCTCCACTGTGGGGAGAGACATTTATGGCCTTGAGAATTGGTAGAGTTTTTGGTTTTGTTCCTCCGTCGTGTCCATCTTTTTCAGGCCGGAAACCAAGCTGCTCTAAGCCTTTTGGAGAACATATTCCCCCCTGCCTAGGCAGTGAATGGGTGAAAAAAATATTTATACGAGGTTGGATAGCACAATTCTTAGGGCGCGTTAATTGCACTACGACGACTGGGTGTTTGATTTCCGGCTTTGTCAAACTGCTTCCGTGTTCACGTGGAGTACGGGCACGTTAAATATATGAGTCCGTAAATCCTTCCGAGAGGTTGGTGGTACGGGAAGGAGCATACTGTCCTTATGGATGCCGTACATACAATGTCTAGAAAGAATAGCCTAATGGGGCTAATTATTAGGTTTTGAGTATTAGTTATATTTACACATTTTGAGCATCCTACAAATCGAATCGAACGTTTTAGCAATTATGTCTGGTCATGATTAAATAAGTTTGCTATTTGTGCGATACTAATAGTAAGGCTCTTAGTATAGCACTCTTAGGATGACTCAACAGCGGATGTTGTTCGCTGGATACGATTGAGTCTTGGATACTTATCGTGGATACGATTATGTCTCCTAAATATATAGGCTGACGCAACGACCATTTTGACTCCAACCGGTCGAATCAGTTGTTGTCTGTCTCTGCTATTTTAAGGGTCGCGCACATGTCACATGGTTGATATTTGATTTGATACGGAATTTGACAATAAAATAGGTGCTTCTGTTTTCAAAATATTGTACCAATCATTTAGGAAAGTAGTCTAAAGGGTGGGATAGCTCAGTGGTTAGCGAGTGGGCCTTGCACTTGAACGACCAGAATTTGACTCTTGGATATGCGTAAACTGTCTCCCTGTTCACACGGAGTACGGAAACATTAAATATGTGGGTTTGTAAGTCCTTCCAAGAGGTTTGTGGTAGGGGAAGGAGGGTACGGTCCATGTGAATGCCGTCCCCCCTGGGTTGCAGTCTAAATTGAGTGGGATGTCCCTGCCGTCCAAACAGATACCTTACATCATCAGGTAGGTAGGACGGTCTGGGTTGAACAAATGTGTATTTATCCATTGCAACTGCAGAATATATTCCTTGTGTACGTTACAGACGAGCGAATGAAGCCTTTTTGTGGAGATATAGACTGTAATGAATATTGCAATTTTCTAAATTCGGAAACTGAAAAAAGATGAATTTTCAATTTTTAGAACATTGAATTATTTTAATATTGAGTAAAAATATTGGATGAAAAGTCACTGAGATAGCAATTAATTTTGGGAATTTTATTTCCGGAGAAAAGGAACGTTTTTCTTTTTTGCGACTTCAAAGCTTATTTTGGGCGTATATTAAAAGCTTATTTAGGACGTATCAAAATGGTATCTGTTTTATTTAAGTAGCGGGCCCTTATTTAGTACCACGAGAACGCCGGGTACAGTTCTAGTTTTACATAGTAAACGGAGTGTCTTTCTGCCTATGTCGTTTGTAGCGGAAAATTGAAGCTTCGGCTAGCAAAAAAATTCAGTACACAGATATTTAAGTTTTACGGACAACGCAACTAGGTGAATTTTTTAAAAAATTCGAATTAGTTTCAAAGTAATGCATCATTAAATATGAAATTTTATCGAAATGTCACCTTTAAAATCAGTTTTATTTCAGGCAGACGATGAAAGGCGTCAAAGAAATAGCAGGTTACCTGTGAACGATATCTCAGACTTTCGTCTAAATAAGTGCTATTTTAAATGATATTTTATTTCTATTTTATATATATATATATATATATATATATATATATATATATATATATATATATGGATTCAAATGAATAAGAAATGAAAGAAGTATAAACGGATGGGGATGCTTACAAGGAAGTCGAACGGCTAAGGGGGATTACGACCCCTTGTTCCCGGTTGAAGCACGCTTTTAATCCCAGGAAACGTTCCCGGAACCAGACTCGCCTGAAGCAGTCCTCCATATACCAACGCTGGAAAAGCAAAATCCAATCCACTGAAAAAGCAAAATCCAATCCATTGAAAAACGTACTTGAAAACCCAGATCACCCACATGGAACGACACCAATAGCAAGACCACCTGGATGCCTAATGTCTAAACAACCTATAACATCCATATCAGCACTGACTTTTCATTACGTACAAGTCCTTGTAACATGTTACGGTTAAGATACATGTCACAGTTAATCTTTTTGCATCCAGCGTGACGTAACTATAATAGTTCATAGAATTTTGCATAAAAGTCCTGATCATACTTTTTGTATGATTTTTCATAATAATGCTTTAGGAAATGTAACGGATATAGCTGTTTTTTCGCTTCACATACCAAATTACGTTCACATATAATGCGTTCTGTCTTGGTTGTATTTAATCTTTTAATCCTGTTAACATTTGTATTGTGTATATATATATATATATATATATATATATATATGTATATATATATATATATACAAATATATATATATATATACATTTACATCTCCCCAAATTGTTACGCTTATACAAATATCCAAATCTTTTTTTGAACGGGCATGAGTGACATGTTGCTGTGTACAAAAGACCTCATTTACGCTAGGTTGAGAATAACTGCTGCATCTATTGCTTTATCTTGATGAAAGAGGGAATACGGGCAGTAACACAGGAATAGAGATAAAGAACCTTGAAATATCTGTAGAAAAGGGTAAACAGGTATTCGGACTTGGACAGTATCCAGTAGCGCATTTGGCGACACAAGGGAGACAATGTGCCTTGAGATTCAAAGATTTCTTACTTCTATTTTTTCGTGAGATAAATAATTTTCCTGTCTTTTGGAAAGAAAAGGGAACACGGGCAGTAGGGGAGGTTTGGAGTTCGGGAGCTGCGGTGTTCAGAAATATTCCTTTGTATTCCAAATTATTTTATCATTGTTATCTCTATTCTAAAATCTATTTAATTCTAAAATCTATCTCTCTATTCTAAAATCTGTTCTACAACTTGGAAACACATACTTTTTTTCTACTCATAATAAGAATTTTTAATTTAAAAACAAAAATACATATATATTTAACACTACACTTTCATACCGTGCTAAACGATAACACAGCACGTTATTAACGCTAGTGACATCTAGCTATTATTCTCAAAGCATTATGGTATTTTTAAACTTTTCATCTATAGGAGTTTTATCACTTTTTTCCGAACTCCTGATGAAAACTATTATTTTTAAATAGTATTCCTATTGTTCTAAATCTTCAGATCGGTGGTTGTAATTTTTCTATATATTGTGTCAAGCACATATATTTCTATATATTTTTTGTTGAGCCATATGAGAATAAACAGATGTGACTTTATTAACACAAGCGACACCTAGATATAATTTTCAAAATTACATTTTAAAAGATCTCGTCAATAATAAGTTTATTTCCCTTTTTTGAAATTTCATTCCGAAAACAATTGTTTGCAATCAATAATGTTCCTATTGTTCGAAATCTTACAATAGTGGCTGAACATTTTCTATATGTTGTGCCAACTATACAGGGTGTCCAGAAAGTTCCGGAACGGCGCAATATCTCGGGAAATACACTTCGGATAAAAAAAAAACACGTATTCAATATTTTTAGGAAAGCTATCCAATGTTACCAAAATTGACCCGGGGAGGGGGGGGGATCGGGCAACTTTGAAATTTTCAATGGGAATCCCCATTTTTTATTGCAGATTTGGATTCTCCAGAAAAAATTACATACATTTGACCTACGATTTTTGATTTCTGCTCCCACAAACGGCTCTATAATCGAGAAAAACGGAAGTGGGGCACTAACGTTTAGAAGTTACAGAAAAAAGCACCCTGATCATGAGAGGCAAGGGGACTCATGTTAATCAAGCACCCCGAAGGGAACAGAAAACTACTACGTCCACATCGTCTTTCCTGGGTAGTGCTAAAAGTAGTTTTGAACCGTTTTCTAAACTGAAGTCAACAGTTGTCGCTGAAGTGAACGGTTAGCGGGGGGAGGGGATCAATTTTAGCATCATTTTATAGCTTTTTTGAAAATATTGAACACGTAATTTTTTATTTTTCTATCCGAAGTGCATTTTCCGAGACATTCCCATTTTTAACGTTTGTGCCCCACTTCCGTTTTTCTCGATTATAGCGCCATTGGGGGGGCAAAAATAAAAAAATCGTAGGTCAAATGTATGTAATTTTTCTGGAGAATCCAAATTTGCAATAAAAAATGGGGGTTCCCATTGAAAATTTCAATGTTGCTCGACCTCCCGTCCCCCAGGAAGGGAGGAGGGGGTCAATTTCGGTATCATTGGATAGCTTTTCTAAATATATTGAATACGTGTTTTTTTATTTTTTGATCCGAAGTGTCTTTCTCGAGATATTGAGCCTTTCCGGAACTTTCAGGACACCCTGGATATATTTCTATATATATTTTCATTGTGTAAAATGAGAGCAAACGGAACGGCACTAAAGCTAGCGACCCCTAGATATAATTATCAAAGTATTGTGAAATTAAAAACAATATTTCATCAATGAGTTTTAACTCCTTTACCTTCAGGATGAAAACTATTGCAAATAATAGGTTTGCTATTGTTTCAAACCTTACAGTAGGTGGTTGAAAAATTTCTATATATTGTAAGAGAAGAGCAAAAGACACCCCTTAAAAACGGTTTTTATTCTATGTTATATATTCAATTTAAATATTTCAGATTGTGTAATACAATTTAAATCCTCATATTATAATAATATTGCCAGAGGCAAAACTTTAAAAGAGCTGGCAAGCAACAAATGGGAATTTACGATCCAAGCTACATTTCATTTGTTTGACGGTCGCTATAGTAACAGATTACCATAGCGACATCTCGTTCATACGAATAGCGGAGTTCTGACTGGTAAAAAAATGAAATGCAAACAAGCACGCAATCAAAATAACATTTATATTCGCCGAACATAATATAATTCTAATTTCCAAACTGCGGAACACGTAATAATAATGGAATGGAAAGTGTTTAGAAGTTGAAAGAATTGGAAACGAAGTGTCATTTATTTTCACCGCTTTATTAAAAAAGGAAACCGCTAAGTCCTAATTAGTTATGCTGTATTTTTAATGTAACTGGTCATATTGAATCTAGAAGATTCATTAGCAAGAGCCGCTATATTAAGAGAAAAAGGCTGAAATCTTGTGTAATTGTGGTTTTTAAAGTAGTGCAAGAATATTAAAGTTCTCAAACTGCAAGTGTCTGGAATCATAAAAAAAAATCTCAAAAAGAAAGTACGTGAGTGCGATGCTAAGAGCTACTTTGGATTAAAAAGATTTGCTACATATTATAACAATTAACTATCAGGATAAATTGAAGAAGATACTTATTACTTTCTCTGAAATATAAGGCAATGTATAGAGAAAGTATTGGAATCATGTCGAAAATCGCAAGTAGAATTTTCGAGGGATCTCAAAAAGAAAGTGCTTGCGTGCGATGCTAAGAGCTACTTTGGATTAAAAAGATTTGCTACATAATATAACAATTAACTATCAGGATATATTGAAGAAGATACGTATTACTTTCTCTGAAATACATGGTAATGTATAGGGAAAGTATTGGAATCATGTCGAAAATCGCAAGTAGAATTTTCGAGGGATCTACACGTTTTAGGATCTCTAGGATTCGAAAATAATATTTTCAGCGTGACGTCTGTGTGTGTGTGTGTGTGTGAGTCTGTCTGTGCAGAGATTGTATCCACTGTAGCGCAAAAACTAATTGACCAAATTTCATAAAATTTTATAGAATTTGGGTTACGCAACCCTGGTGATGATTAAATTTTGGTACGATTCGGGATAAAATAATCTGCCTTTTTTTGCATAATGTTTTGCAAAATTGTATTTATCCATTCTAGCTGAAAAACTAATAGATCAAATTTCACAAAATTTGATAGATAAATCACTTGTGGGCTACTTTGGTGCTGATTAGATTTTGGTACGTGTCGGAAAAAAAGAACCTGCCTTTCTTGTGAAATGACCCGCAAAAATCGTTAACATCTAAAAAAAAATCTGATGTGGGCAACACATGACTTTCCTTATATAATGCTATGAATTTACTACTTTTACAATAAAAAATAGGTTTTTCTTTTAGTAGATATTTATATTCTTTCCAAGATACTGAATTTTCGTCAATTAGTCGTCATTTTCATTGATTTAGTGTCATTTTTATTCATTTGGCGAGATTTTCGTTAATTTGGGAACACTTAAAAAAGTCGCCAAGTTGGCGATATTCCGCCAAATTTGGGGCCAAGGTCTCACCAAGCATTAAGGGCAGAGAAATAAGTTATTCTTATAGCAGATAAATTATTGGCGTTCAAATACAAAACTATTACTCAAAGTATCTTTTCTAATGAATGGAACGAGCTAGATCCACGAGAATGATGTCACCCAATTTATCGCATGATATTACATATGAAAAGTGAACATGTTTCTCAACAGTTAATATATTTTTTTAATGTATGGGATTTTTTGATAAATTTATTTTAAAAATGTGCAATATCTCGAGAACGGTTCATGCTAGCGTTATAAAGTTTATGTCAATCGTTTTCTAAGGGAAAAATTACATAAGAAATGTCTATTTGCATAACTTTATTAAAGGGTTAGATGTTTTGATGATTTCTTCAATATTTCACTCGAAAATTTAGGGGGTTCTGAAGATTCGATTACGTTTAAAAACAATAGGCTTCCAGTATTCAAGGATTGTGATTTTAGTACCAAAGTTCATTCGAATCGCTCTATTTGTTCGTGATATATCGTCTCCACAGGCACACTGACACACACACACACAGGCATCATCTCAAAAATGTTTGATTCGTGATCAGGGATGCTTGAAACGTGCACTCCCGTCGAAAACTCGATTTCGAATTTTCGACCCCGTCACAATACTTTTCTTACACATTATGTATATAAGGAAAGTAATAAAAGACTATGTATGCTCAAATATATAAATTAAATATTTGTCTAATACGTAATTAATTTAGTGAATTGATGCAAATTTGGTATAATTTCAAATAATTATGCGTACTAATAATTATGCGTAATTTCAAATAATTATGCGTGGAGTGAAACTTAATTGAATGCAATAAAGAAATAAAGAGGAAATGCATTTCAGTCTGTAGAGAAAGTCATGTTCTGACCACATCAGATTTTTTTGCATTAACACCCAAAGCAAAGCAATACAATAAGCAAACGAGTTGGATGGCGCCTCTATTAAATATAACCTTTGAACAACATCAAAAACCTATTCGGCATCTTAAAATATGAAGGTTTTGGTACATTTTCGAAGGAAAGTTTGTGTATCTAAAATTGGTTTATACGTCTCTGATGTCAGAAATAGAGCGTTTCTGAATAGGGACATGCAATCTATAACGTGTTGTGCCACATTGGGTCCAAATTCATGAGATCAACAATTCACAAACTGGTGACGAATTAGCGCCACCATTGTATTATGTTGATCTCACGAATTTGATTGCAATGTGACAGCACATAACATGTGGTAGTTTGCATGTACGTATTTGAAATTGTTCCATTCCCTGCATGATGTTCTATTTCTCTACCAACATAAATAAAATCCAAAATGTTCAGTACCACTAATAAAACATTTCGTATGGAAATAGAAAGTGAGGACTATGTGCTGATTAAGTTATTGTCACATTTTTACTTTCCTTATATACATAATGTATAAGGAAAGTATTGTGACGGGGTCGAAAATTCGAATTCGAGTTTTCGACGGGAGAGTACGTTTCAAGCATCCCTGATCACGAATCAAACATTTTTGAAGTGATGTGTGTGTGTGTGTGTGTGTGTCAGTGAGTCTGTGGAGACGATAACTGACGAACGAATGGACCGATTCGAACCAAATTTGGTACAAAAATCACAATCCGTAAACACTGGAAGCCTATTGTTTTTATACGCAATCGAATGTCCAGAACCCCCCTAAATTTTCGAATGAAATTTTTGAAAAAATCGTCAAAAAATCAAAACCACTAATAAAGTTACGCAAATAGACATTTCTTATGTAATTTTTCATTAGAAAACAATTGACATAAATTTTAGAACGCTGACATGAACCGTTCTCGAGATATTGCACATTTTTCAAAAAAATTATCAAAAAGTCATAAAAATAGAAAAAAAAATATTTTCTATTGAGAAACGTGTTCACTTTTCATATGTAATATCATGCGATAAATTGGGTGACATCATTCTCGTGGATTTAGCTTGTTCCATTCATGATAAAAGGTACTTTGAGTAATAATTTTGTATTTGAACGCCAATAGTCATTTATCTGCTGTAAGAATAACTTATTTCTTCGTCCATAACGCTTGGCGAGATTTTGGCGACGAAATTGGCGGAATGTCGCCAACTTGGCGACTTTTTGAAATGTTGCCAAATTAACGAAAATCTCGCCAAAAGGATAAAAATGACGCTAAATCAATGAAAATGACGACCAATTGTCGAAAATTCAATATCTTGGAAAGAATATTAGTATCTACTATAAGAAGAACCTATTTTTTTACTGTAAAAGTAGTAAATTCATTACATTATATAAGGAAAGTCATGTGTTGCCCACATCAGATTTTTTCATTTCGTTTCTACTAAGAAATTGAATAAAAATAATAAATATTAGTAAATGCATTTTACAATGTGATTATTGATTAACAATTTGGTTAATAACGATTGTACGCGAATATTTGTGTTTGTTTGACAGAAATTAGTTTCTAAATAGTTGGTTCAATATTTCTTAATTTAGAATGTTAATTTGTCTTCATGTCGTGATTTGTTCTTCATTTCTTTTAAGTATATTATTGAAAAGATCATACGTTATACGAAAAGTCAAACAAAATGGTATATAATTTCTCCTTTTAAAATCTCTTTAAAATTATTCTTTTGTTTAATCCAGAAGTTGATAAAATTTTTTTTTTAAATCATCCATTGAGTTTTAGCCACATGAAATATGAGTAGTTCTGTTTCTTCAGAAGAAAGATACATGGCAGAAACAGGGGGATTACATATCCAAAACTTAGATTAAGATCTCACCTGAGAGAGCTAATCAAACAACAGAATGATTAACAGTTCGGTCAATCCGAAACAAGAAGTAACGTAAAAAATTGTCGCAAAATTGTCACAAAAGCATATCCTGACAAGATAAGCCACGTTCGAACAAGGAAATAACACCCAATAGGACAAAAAATAGGTTTTATAGTACAAATGAACCCCAAGGTTTAAAAAATGGAACGAAAAATGTAAATTTTTTTTTGTAGTACAATAATTTTGTATTTTGACGCCTAATAATTTGTCAACTTTTATTTATATATGAGAAATGCCCTTCTCTTTGTCTGTCTGTAACGTTTGATGATAAATCTGGCTTACTTGTTGACTAATTTAGCGAGATATCGCCAAATCGACGAAATTTCGCCCCAGATTGACGAAAATATCGTTAAAATTGCAAAAAGAAATAGCGAAAATGATCCTAATTAATTTTTTAATTATTAAAATTTATATGGTCTATATTGCAATATGTATATAAGCTATATTGCTAATTGGGGATGATATTAATATTGATAATTATCAATTTAGAATTGCGAGAAATATAAGTTAATTGGGTACTTTAAAATAGTTTTATATGCTGTTATCCGGACAAACACAAACGTAAAATTTAACATTAAAAACATTGCACCACGGATCTTAAATATCCTTTTTTCACTGTGAAAAAAGTAAATTCATTGCATTATATAGAGAACGTCATGTGCTGCCCACATCAGATTTCTCCTTTTGTATGAAAAACTCAGGACTAGCCTTTTGTGAACAATGTCTTTACACACTGCCTTACACTATGCTGATTATAATAATGTTTCCTTTGAAATGCTTAATTGGATAATTCGAATTTTATAAAACTCGATTATTTATGCTTGGCTTTGGAATCTATATTACACCAGTTTTGCTAGAGTATGTTTAAAGACTGCAAATTGAATATAATTTCAAATAAATAACCATTTCATGCGCTATTTTTTACGGTATAACTTACAGCAATTTATTACGGAATGTATGGAGAAAAATGAATGTGTGCATGTAGGGAAAGTCATTTGCTGCCCGCATTCGATTTTTATTTCGAATTTCATGTACCCACAAAATATACACAAGGAGACGATGGCAGAGAAACACTGGAATAAAGATTAATTGAACGCAGACGATTAAGAAAGAGTTTTAAATCAGAAGTTTAATTAAATATTTAAAATAAAAATATAAGCGTTTTCATTAAATAATTATAGAAACTGAAGTCCTGATCACGGTAGGAAATTAATTACTAAAAATAAACAGTTAAAAAACAATTATGCGATTGAAGTAATCACGTACATGAAAAAAGAATTAACCGACGTAATGTGAGCGAAATCACGCAAAAAACTGAACAAAATTTAAACCGACGATAAGTGCTTTTTGTAATTACCATAGACATTAACAGAAACTGTGTTCACGTTGTGAAAAAATAATTTTCGTCAAAGGAAGAGAAAACTCGAATTTTAATTTTGTTTAAATACTTATTAAACAAAATGGGGAATGTAGACAATATGTATTTGGATGCATTGTATGTTATAATATTTCTACTTTCCTTACACACAATGTCTAGAAAGAAAAGCCTGACGAGGCTAACTATTATATTTTTAGTATTGGTTATAATTACACATTTTGAGCATACTGCAAATCGAGTTGAACGTTGTAGCAATTATGTCTGGTCATGATTAAATAAGTTTGCTATTTATGTGATACCAATAGTAAGGCTCTTAGTATCCCACTCTTAGGATGACTCAACAACGGAAGTTGTTAACTGGATACGAATACGATTAAGTATTGGATATTTATTGGATACGATTAA
Source organism: Amaurobius ferox (assembly GCA_951213105.1). NCBI lineage: Eukaryota > Metazoa > Arthropoda > Arachnida > Araneae > Amaurobiidae > Amaurobius > Amaurobius ferox. Next base: position 92,678,545 of record OX578140.1, on the reverse strand, counting down.
GTCTCTTAAATATACAGGATGACGCAATCGCCCTTTTGACTCCAACCGGTCAAATCACTTATTGTCTGTCTCTGCTATTTTAAGGGTCGCGCGTATGTCACATGGCAGATATTTGATTTGATATGGAATTTAGCTGTAAAATAGGTGCTTCTGCTTTCAAAATATTGTACCAATCATTTAAGAAAGTAGTTTAAAGGATAGGACAGCTTAGTGGTTAGAGCGCGGGTCTTGAACTCGGACGACCCGAATTCGATTCCCGGATGTGCCAGAATTGTCCTCGTGTTCACTCGGAGTACGGGAACATTAAATATGTGGATCTGTTAGTCCTTCCAAGGGGTTGGTGCTAGGGGAAGGACGGTACTGTCCAGGTGACCCAATTTAGACCAGAACCCATGTTTCCCACTGGGTTCCGGTCTAAACAGGTGGCACTGTCCAGGCATTCAAACAGATACCTTACATTTTCGGGTAGGTTGGATGGTCTGGTTCGAAGAAGGAAGTAGTTATGAAAATTTTGATTTTCTCGAAATCCCGAGAAAAGGACAAGGAAGTAGCCCTCTTTCCTAAATGTACAGTCATCGCTTCAACTGGGAGTCAAGATAGCAGCCGTTGCTGCAGGTTGTATACGAGGGTCACATTGAAATTTTTGAGACAGGGCAGACGATATGCACTAGAAAAAAAATATTGGTTGGATATTTAAATTTGACCTCTTTTATGTCCGCAGACGATAATTTGTGGCAACAATTACAATTTAGCTATCGTAGAATAAATTTTGAAAGAAAAGAAAACGGAGCTGACGCGAGAGCATTATCGAGCTATGATTTTCTATGATTTTTAAGTGGGGATAAATCAAGAAGGATGTCTTCAACATCTACAATTAGCATATGGAAATAATGCTCTATCTCGTGCCACTGTATTCAGGTAGTTTACAGAGTTTAGAAGAGGTCGAAATTCTTTCCTGAATAAAATCAAACTTACAAGAAGACCTTTGTCAGCTGTACTCCCAAGAAATGCGTCGGTCATTCGTAAAATGTTAATCGACGACAATTGTTGTACCTACCAAATGATACAGAGGAAACTTAACATTGGATACGCAGTTATACGGGGTAGTCAGAATTAAAACACCCCTACTCAGAGCTCTCTATACATCAAACTACTCAGTGTAAAGGCTCCAAAATTATTGAAACTACTATTCAAGATATGGGGAATAGGATTACGCGAAAAAAAAAATTAGTTCCAGAAACACCGATAGGTGGCGCTGTACAACAGAAAATATGTGAAAAGACAAAAAATAATCACAAAAAAAAAACAAGCACATGCGATATGGAATTTTTCCTTTTTATTTTCTTTTGCTGATATGAAAAAAAAGAAGATAAAAAAGTGAAGAAACTTAAACTGTTATTGTAACTGCAATTTCGCACTGTAAGCACAAAAATTTGCATAAACCCTTGGCTTGCAGCTACTATGTTCTGAGCATAAAAGGGGATAAAACTGGGAAATTTTCATTCTTATCAGCGATGGCTGTCACACTGCCAGAACGCGATTTGCTTGTGAAGCTGTTTTATGAAAACAAAGGACATGCTTCACTTCGGGAGTTTTGTCGACTTAAGAATTTGCGCAAAGGACCATTACTTCCGCAAGATCTCAGGAGAATGATCTCTCAATTCGAGAAAACTGGACATCTTGGAGTTCAGCCGGGTCGAGGACGCAAATTGACTCTTTCAGATGTCGTTGACGATGTTGCCACCGCTATTGTTGAACAATCAATGGATAACGCTATAGGCTGTAGTAGTGCACGTGGAGTGTCACGACACTTGGGTGTTCTTTACAGCACAGTGCGGAACGTACTGAGAAACATAGTGCATTTTTTAGTGCAGCACCAATGTGCAGCACCAATAGTGCAGCACCAATGTCTTGATTCAATTACTTTTATGCAAGACGGAGCGCCTCCACACATTGGACTCTGTATACAGCAGTTTCTTCGGCAGCATTTTACTAATGGTATAGTAATTAGTCGTGCGTTTCCGACAACCTGGCCATCTCCTTCTCCAGATCTTAATCCCTGTGATTTTTGGCTGTGGGGATACTTAAAAAGTCTTGTTTATCGAGGACGTCTGGTAAACTTGGCATATTTGAAAGACAATGTCATTCTGCATGTGAGAAGCATCTCAATCGACCAATTACGATCCGCATTTGAACAAGCCGTCCACAGACTGCAGATTTTACATCTTGAAGAAGGGAACCATATTGAGCAGCATTCCCTGCATCGATAAGGTCCTTGTGATATGAAGGTTTGGTACGTTCGAATAAAATGTGTTTCAAATGTGTATTTTGTGTCTTTTCAGCATATTTTCTGTTGTACAGAGCCACCTATCGGTGTTTCTGGAACTAATTTTTTTCGCGTAATCCCTTTCCCCATGTCTTGAGTAGTAGGTTCAACAATTTTGGAGCTTTTACACTGAGTAGTTCGATGTATAGAGAGCTCAGAGTAGGGGTGTTTTAATTCTGACCAGCCGCTACATAAAATTATTCATGAAGAACTGCATATGAAAAAATTAGTTTGTTGTTGGATCCCTCATTATTTAGCAGAACACCATAAAGCGGAGAGTGTCAGAATCAGTAAAGAAACCCTAAAATTACTTAATGATGGTGGACACCACATTATTTCTAAAATCATAACTGGTGATGAAACGTACATACTTTTTTTGACGTGCCAATACGTCAAGTCAAGAAAGTAAAGTATGTGTTGTGATAAACATGCTGCATGGACCAATTTGAATAGAGTAATTAGAAAATTAATAGTAAATTGCTTTAAGAGCTAAAAGAAAATATCATAAATCGATTACTCCATTCAAATCGTGATCTGGTACGTGATCTACTACAAATTTTCACAGGTCGGATTCTCATGTCAACAATTTAATTTTCAAATAGCCAAATGAAGTAAATTAATTAAAATTATAAATTTCGTATAGTGGTATTATCCAGGTATTGGCATGAGAACCTTAAATAAAATGATAATGTAAAATAAATTATAGTCATGCATAATAAATACAATCACTATTTTTAAAGTATAAAAAATATTATTTTTATTAGTTATAAAAAATGTTCATACATTTTTTTAAAGCAGATATTTAGGTAGATTATTAATTATACCAGAGAAGTTAAATTTAAACATGCTCATACAGTTTCACAAAGAATATGCATAAATTACAAATACTTATTCTTAATAATTTAATAACATCAAAATATAAAAATCTACTCACAGTTCTATAAAATAAACTTATTATGTATATGCCACATATAAAATTAAAAAACTGATGTGTAATGTCATCAGTTTGAAATCGTTTTCAAGATATCAGCCATACACTTTATGTGACATCTATTATTTTCCTTTATTGAAGATTCATACTAAACACAAAGCACTTGTTGCTATTAAAGACATCATATTTCAATAACATCACTTTGATTATGTGTTTTAATATCACCTTGTACAACACAATAAGTATAAAAAATCTGATGTAGGCAACACATGACTTTCCTTATATAATGTTATGAATTTACTACTTTTACAGTAAAAAAATAGGTTTTTCTTATAGTAGATACTAATATTCTTTCCAAGATATTGAATTTTCGACAATGAGTCGTCATTTTCATTGATTTAGCGTCATTTTTATTCATTTGGCGAGATTTTCATTAATTTGGCAACATTTCAAAAAAGTCGCCAAGTTGGCGACATACCGCCAAATTCGTCGCCAAAATCTCGCCAAGCGTTATGCACTAAGAAAAAGTTATTCTTACAGCAGATAAATGACTATTGGCGTTCAAATACAAAAGTATTATTCAAAGTATATTTTTTCATGAATGGAACGAGCTAGATCCACGAGAATGATGTCACTCAATTTATCGCATGGTATTACAAATGAAAAGTGAACATGTTTCTCAACAGGAATTTTTTTTTTATGCGACTTTTTCATAATTTTTTTGAAAAATGTACAATATCTCGAGAACGGTTCATGTTAGCGTTCTAAAATTTATGCCAATCGTTTTCTAATAAAAAATTACATAAGAAATGTCTATTTGCGTAACTTTATTAGCGGTTTTGATTTTTGGACGATTTTTTCAAAATTTCATTCGAAAATTTAGGGGGGTTCTGAACATTCGATTCCGTATAAAAACAATAGACTTCCAGTGTTTACGGATTGTGATTTTTGTACCAAATTTGGTTCGAATCGGTGCATTCGTTTGTCAGTTATCGTCTCCACAGACTCAGTGACACACACACATACTTTCACACACACACACACAGACATCACTTCAAAAATGTTTGATTCGTGATCAGGGATACTTGGAATGTGCTCTCCCGTCGAAAACTCGAATTCGAATTTTCGACCCCGTCACAATACTTTCCTTATACATTATGTATATAAGGAAAGTAAAAATTATCACTATGAATATTTCTGCATATTCAACATTGAACGTTTCACCCAATATAAACATATAAAAATCTGATGTGGGCAACACATGACTTTCCTTATATAATGTAATGAATTTACTACTTTTACAGTAAAAAAATAAGTTTTCTTATAGTAGATACTAATATTCTTTCCAAGATATTGAATTTTCGACAATTAGTTGTCATTTTCATTGATTTAGCGTCATTTTTATCCATTTGACGAGATTTACGTTAATTTGGCAACATTTCAAAAAGTCGCCAAGTTGGCGACATTTCGCCAAATTCGTCGCCAAAATCTCGCTAAGAGTTATGCACTAAGAAAAAAGTTATTCTTACAGCAGATAAATGACTATTGGCGTTCAAATACAAAAGTATTATTCAAAGTATATTTTTTCATGAATGGAACGAGCTAGATCCACGAGAATGATGTCACTCAATTTATCGCATGATATTACATATGAAAAGTGAACATGTTTCTCAATAGGAATTTTTTTTTATGTGACTTTTTCATAATTTTTTTGAAAAATGTACAATATCTCGAGAACGGTTCATGTTAGCCTTCTAAAATTTATGCCAATCGTTTTCTAATGAAAAATTACATAAGAAATGTCTATTTGCATAACTTTATTAGCGGTTTTGATTTTTTGACGATTTTTTCAAAATTTCATTCGAAAATTTAGGGAGGTTCTGAACATTCGATTACGTATAAAAACAATAGGCTTCCAGTGTTTACGGATTGTGATTTTTGCACCAAATTTGGTTCGAATCGGTCCATTCGTTCGTCAGTTATCGTCTCCACAGACTCACTGACACACACACATACACACATACTTTCACACACACACACACACACACACACACACACACACACAGACATCACTCCAAAAATGTTTGATTCGTGATCAGGGATGCTTGAAACGTGCTCTCCCGTCGAAAACTCGAATTCGAATTTTCGACCCCGTCACAATACTTTCCTTTTACATTATGTATATAAGGAAAGTAAAAATTATCACTATGAATATTTCTGCATATTCAACATTGAACGTTTCACCCAATATAAACATATAAAAGGGTTTTCATCAGCCTTCATATCATATGCACAAGGTTTTGAGTGATTGTGCTAAATGCTTTTTATAGGCGTTACAGCCTTCAGCTCTGATGACAGTGTGGGAAAAACATTCATTTACTCAGATCACCATGAATTTGAGAAAATGTTCTCAATGCAAAGAATAATTTTTGTTGTAAATATATTAAGTGCTTTGATGAGTTTAAAGCTTTTTAAACACATTGCAACAGTATGGGTCTTTGAAGATGATCCCAAACCAACAACGGTGAAAAGACAACGAGCAATGAAATAAGTAAAGTATGCCGTGTTCTTCAGAAGTACAGGTCTAGTCAACGCCATAAAGCTAGAGGGACGGAAGATAGTTAAAGCTAACTGGTACACCAGTATCTTCCAGAAATTCTTCAGGAAGTGAATGTCAGGGGACTCATGCTTCACCATGACAATTCATCTTTTAATTCAGAAAGAATGACAGTCAAATATCTTGAACTTAAAAACATCAAACTGATAGAATATCCACCATATTCTCTTGATCTTGGTATGTGTGACGTGGGCGTTGTTTTCATTCCGAAGATGAGATTAATGAGGATATAAAAGCATATTTTTCATCGATTCCAAGAAATGGATAGCTTGAAGCATTTAATCTTTGGAAAATTCGCCCACAAAAGTTCATTGATGCTGGAGGGGAGTACTTTGAACACTCCTAATAGTTGTCAAGTTTAACTTGTATCACATAGCCGTATCTCAAAAATTTCAGTGTGGCCCTCATATTTAAGAGCCTCAGATACGGTAGTTGTGCTGAATGGTATTTTTTCTACTATTAATTTTTTTTTTTCATTCTCTCAGGATGTTAAGGAAATATACATATAAATATTAAATATTTATTTCCGTGAATGATTACTTGAATAACAAGCATGCAGCACACACTCTATAATGAAACAACATTAAAAATTGAAAATCAACTTGACTTCTATGAGATTTTTTTTCTATAATACAGGAGTAGCTAACAGGCAGATCGTAAAAGTGTTTTGAGTTAATCGCAAAACAATAAAGAAATATCTAAATTATCAAATTAACGGTTTAAAAAATCCTCCCTCGTTCCGCTTAACAATGTCCTAACCTTTTTGAAAACTATTTATTGTGTTTGCAATTATAATATCGGGAGAGGGACGGAGTGTGTGTTGCATACATGACCAAATGTAACGAGATAGATTGTGGCACATGAAATGTGGCATTAAGATGCTTTCAATCATAAAGTAAAATACGCTTTGTGCAAGGGAAACTGGAGTAACGTAAATAAGCACGAATAATAAAATAATACATCATACAGCTGTTTCGAGGATACGTTGGATCCCTTTCTTCAGTGCAAGAGAACCAACAAATCCGAAGTCCAAAAGAATAATGGATGCGGAAAGAAAGGGTTTCGTCCAGAAAAGAGCACCAGTCGCGAAGCGCCTTTAATCTCCAATCTCTAGGTGTAGTTCTTATCTTCATACTGTGACATTATTTCATTTGCCCATAGTTGGAGGTTCGAGGTTTTTGATTTACTGCTTTTATTATTTGACCTAGCTCCTAGTGTGGCAGTTTGTTGCACATTTAGAGTTTGAGTAATTTTGGGGAGTTGATGCAGATCTAAGGATTTCCTAGTAATTTGGCAGTTTAAGGTTTAAAAACATTTTTTAGAAAACATTGATCGCAGTTTTTATTTAATTTCAACCATTTAAGGTGGGACTTACCTAATTCCGATTTTCAATATTAAGTACCGCGCGGGGTCTCTTACGTGATTTGGCCTTGCGATGATCATAGTCATGCAGATTGAATAGTAGTTCATTTGGAACAGATGGCAGATTTTTATAGAACTTAAGGGCTAGCTTTTTAATTTGGGCTCTAACAGTTTTAATTTTGCAGTCTTTCCTAATTACCGAGTTTTTTAAGTATCTAGGGGCTTTCCTTATAATCCTTAGGGTTTTGTTTTGTTTTGTCTCTAGTAAGTTTATAGTAGTTTTACAGGCATATCCCCATACGGGTGCTGCATACAGCATTCCCGGGCGGATGACCGATTTATAAATTAGGAGTTTATTTTGATAACTTAGATTTCCGTTTCCTATCATTGGGTATAAGCCTTCTGTGACCATATATGCTTTTTTGATTAAGTTCGTTACGTGCTGTTTCCAGGTTAGGTGGGAATCTATCGTTACACCCAGGTATTTAGTAGATTTTCCCGCTTTTAGAGCATGGTTGTTTATGCACAGAGGCGGCGGAGGTTTACATTTTCTAGAGAAATAAATCCAATGACATTTATTGGGGTTTAATTTTATTCTCCATTTTTCTAGCCATGTTTGGAGTATGTCTAAATGTTGTTGTAGCTCTCTGTGCATTACTGAGACGTAAGGGTGTTTTTCAAATATCGCACTGTCGTCTGCATAGAGTGCCAGCTCCGTGTCTGGAATCCTGGGGATGTCATTTAGATATATGTTAAAGAGTGTCGGGCCCAGGATGGATTCTTGCGGTACACTATTTTTCATGAGCTTGGGTGAAGACAAGTTATCTTTTACTCTAACTTGGAAGTGTCTGTTATTTAGGTATGAGATTAAAAGTTTGAAAGTGCGTTAGGGACTTTTAGAGTGATCAATTTGCATGCTAATCCACAGTGCCACACTTTATCAAATGCTTTTTGTATGTCAAGAAAAATCGCAGCTGTGGGTGTCTTACTATTAAGTCCAGAAGATATGTACTCTACCACTCTCAGCAATTGATGAGTGGTGAAGTGTTTTGGCCGAAATCCAAACTGCTCCGGAATGATAATATCATTCTCACTAAGGTGCGTGTTCAGTCTATTAAGAATTATTTTCTCAGTAACTTTACTAAGTGTCGGTAGTAAGCTGATTGGTCTGTAGTTGGCTGGAATTGTGGCATCATCACCAGGCTTAAGGATCGCTATAATTATCGCTTCCTTCCATTCTTTGGGGAAATAATTTAGTTTTAGTATTTTGTTTATTAGGGTGGTCAAGTAAAATATTATATTTAATGGATGCGGAAGGAAGAAGCAGGGGATTATATATCTAAGACCTGGATTGCGAGAGAGCCAATCAGAAAGCAGCATGAAGAACAGACCAGCCAATCCCAAACGCCAAAACATGACAGAGATATCCCGACAAGAAGATGCTTCCATGTCAGGAAAGTGTGTTTCATGTCAAGTGTAAAATTTTCACACTTTCTTCATTATATTCATTTGGGGCTCTATGTATCACTTTTACCTATTTTTCATTTTGTTGGGTTTCATTTATTGGGTCATAACTATCATTATCTCTTAGCTCATCTCCTAACTTGGTAACATAATCATTTTAACTTTAAAAATAGTTCTTAAAATCGATTCTTAACTTTAAAACTGCACTTTTTGTAAAATAAATCCGTACCTTGAACTACTAGCATTCCAGTAACTTGGAAAGTTTTTGCTGATTTTCCATTGGCCAGCTCTGCCCCTGGCCCCGCCCTTTCTCTCTCTTACAACCTCAGTCTAGCATTCAGCCATTCCAAGACAAAGACGGTACACCATCAGCCGTCTCTGACTCCAACCAAGCATCCACGCAGTGTTGAATGCACATTGCTACCATATTGCTATTAAAAGAATCATCTACAATGGACATTTTTACTTGCTGATGTGGACGCAAGGGTCTTTCGGACCCAGGCAGTCCGAAATGAAGCTTCTTGGCTTGGCTTGGCTTCCGCTTTGGACTTCAGGTTTGTTGGTTCTCGTGCACTAATGAAGGGGATCCAACGTATCATCGAAACAGCTGTGTGCTGCATTATTTTTACTTTCCTTATATACATAATGTATAAGGAAAGTATTGTGACGGGGTCGAAAATTCGAACTCGAGTTTTCGACGGGAGAGGACGTTTCAAGCATCCCTGATCACGAATCAAACAATTTTGAAGTGATGACTGTGTGTGTGTGAAAGTATGTGTGTGTGTGTGTCAGTGAGTCTGTGGAGACGATAGCTGACGAACGAATGGACCGATTCGACCAAAATTTGGTACAAAATCACAATCCGTAAACACTGGAAGCCTATTGTTTTTATACGCAATCGAATGTTCAGAACCCCCTTAAATTTTCGAATGAAATTTTGAAAAAATTGTCAAAAAATCAAAACCGCTAATAAAGTTACGCAAGTAGACATTTCTTATCTAATTTTTCATTAGAAAACGATTGACATAAATTTTGAAACGCTAACATAAACCGTTCTCGAGATATTGTACATTTTTCAAAAAAAATTATCAAAATATCATATAAAATAAAAAAAATATTTCCTGGTGAGAAACATGTTCACCTTTCATATGTAATACCATGCGATAAATTGGGTGACATCGTTCTCGTGGATCTAGCTCGTTCTATTCATGAAAAAAGATACTTTAATTAATACGTTTGTATTTGAACGCCAATAGTCATTTATCTGCTGTAAGAATAACTTATCTCTTCGTCCATAACGCTTGGCGAGGTTTTTGCGACGAATTGGGTGGAATGTCGCCAACTTGGCGACTTTTTGAAATGCTGCCAAATTAACGAAAATCTCGCCAAATCAATGAAAATGACGACTAATTGCCGAAAATTCAATATCTTGGAAAGAATATTAGTATCTACTATAAGAAAAACCTATTTTTTTTACTGTAAAAGTAGTAAGTTCATTACATTATATAAGGAAAGTCATGTGTTGCACACATCAGATTTTTTTATTTGTGCTTATTTACGCTGCTCTAGTTTTTCTTATGAAGATGCTTGTCTGTTCGTCTGTCGACGGCGTAGAGGAAAATATAAGTAACCAGCAGCTTTGAAATTCGATACAGTGACAGTGTACATGTCAGATCATAAGACTGTTTGGAGCGATTTGAATTCTTAAATTCTTTGTTGTATCTATATTTATTATGTGTTTACTTAAGCTCAAATGCTATTTGTTGGAGTTTCCGAGTTTGAGCATTACCCTAGTACTAATTTGATTTGGAATAATGTGATATTTAGAATAATGTGTGATTTGATTTGGGCACAGATCGTAAGAATAGAAATATTACTGGTATTCTAAACGCCCCCTTCCCTCAAAAATAGATAAAGCTAAATTAGCATAATAAATATGTTTAATTTTATAAAGGCGGTTTTGTTGCATAGATAAAAATAAACACTCAATTATATATGAAATTAATATTGAAGTAGCTGTATAAATGATTACTGAGGACGTCGCGACCAAACGTGATGAATGTTGTCTCATCTTGTATTTCAAGTGCTTTGTATATTATTCACTGGAAAAATAAATTTCCTTTTGTGAATTTTCACTTATCACATCGCTTCTGGCTCTTTGCCAATAGGGGTTTCACTCTCGTATAATACAATTTAAAAGTAATTTTGCTTGCCTTAAAGCGCAAGGGTTCGCATCTCTAACTTATTTAAATTACATTTTTTTCCCCCGTGCTGTTTCTGAATTTGTAATTGCATTCAGTAAAATGTGTAGTATATGTAAACGGAATGCATTGGGATTGTTTAAATTCGGGTCCTCGGATTTTGTCGAAGTCACACGTTTGGTAAATACTCGAATATGGATTTATCAATTACTTTCCCTGCAGTACATGGTGATGTATAGGGAAAGTATCAGAATCATGCCGAAAATCGCAACTCGAGTTTTCGACAGATCTACACGCTTCGAGACCTCTAGAATACGAAAACACTATTTTTAGCGTGACGTCTGTGTGTGTGTCTGTCTGTGAAGATTTTGTATCCACTGTAACTAAAAAACTGATGGACTGAATTTCATAAAATTTGGTAGGTAAGTCAGTTGTGGGCGAATCTGGTGCTGATTAGTTTTGGGTACGATTCAGGATAAAAGAACCCGCCTTTTTTGCGAAATGGCCCGCAAAAGCTTGTATCCACTCTACCTGAAAATCTATTGGACCACATTTCACAAAATTTGGTAGATATGTCGCTTGTGGATCACCCTGGTGCTGATTAGATTTTGGTACGGTTTGAAAAGAAATAACCTGCCTTTTTTTGCAAAATGGCCGTAAAAATCGACAAAATCGAAACTAAAAAACAACGTATGCTGAAATATACCCATTACATGCTTGTTTTATACGTAATTTTTAACGAAGAAAATAATAAGACCAACCCCATTACACTAGGACTAGCCGTTCTTTAGATATTTTTGTTTTTTTGTATTTTCTCTACGCCAGCTTTGAAAATGGGTCCAGTTAGCAAATGAGAACGAAAATTGAATTAATAGTGAATTAAATTTATTTAAAATAAGAGAATGTATATATAAGTCTGCAGGGAAAGTCATGTGCTGCCCACATCAAATTTTTACTTTCCCTGCAATACATGGTAATGTATAGGGAAAGTATTGGAATCATGTCGAAAATCGCAGCTCGAGTTTTCGACGGATCTACACGTTTTGAGACCTCTAGAATACGAAAAAACAATTTTTAGCGTGACGTCTGTGTGTGTGTGTGTGTGTGTCTCTGTGTGTGTGTGTGTCTGTGTGTCTGTCTGTGCAGATTTTGTATCCACTCTAACTAAAAAACTAATCGACCGAATTTCACAAAATTTGGTACGTAAGTGACTTGTGGGCGAGTCTGGTGCTGATTAGTTTTGGGTACGTTTCAGGATAAAAGAACCCGCCTTTTTTTGCGAAATGACCCGCAAAAGTTTGTATCCATTCTAGCTGAAAAACTAATGGACCGAATTTCACAAAATTAGGTAAATGCGTCATTTAGGGGTCATCTTGGTGCTAATTAGATTTTGGTACGATTCGAGAAAAAATAACCTGCCTTTTTTTGCAAAATGGCCTCAAAAATCGACAAAATCGAAACTAAAAAACTACGTATGCTGAAATATACCCATTACATGCTTGTTTTATACGTAATTTTTAACGAAGAAAATAATAAGACCAACCCCATTACACTAGGACTAGCCGTTCTTGAGATATTTTTGTTTTTTTGTATTTTCTCTACGCCACATTTGAAAATGGGTCCAGTTACCAAATGAGAACGAAAATTGAATTAATAGTGAATTAAATTTATTTAAAATAAGAGAATGTATATATAAGTCTGCAGGGAAAGTCATGTGCTACCCACATCAAATTTTTACTTTCCCTGCAATACATGGTAATGTATAGGGAAAGTATTGGAATCATGTCGAAAATCGCAGCTCGAGTTTTCGACGGATCTACACGTTTTGAGACCTCTAGAATACGAAAAAACCATTTTTAGCATGACGTCTGTGTGTGTGTGTGTTTGTGTGTGTGTCTGTCTGTGCAGATTTTGTATCCACTCTAACTAAAAAACTAATCGACCGAATTTCACAAAATTTGGTACATAAGTCACTTGTGGGCGAGTCTGGTGCTGATTAGTTTTGGGTACGTTTCAGGATAAAAGAACCCGCCTTTTTTTGCGAAATGGCCCGCAAAAGTTTGTATCCATTCTAGCTGAAAAACTAATGGACCGAATTTCACAGAATTAGGTAGATGCGTCATTTAGGGATCATCTTGGTGTTGATTAGATTTTGGTACGATTCGGAAAAAAATAACCTGCCTTTTTTTGCAAAATGGCCCGCAAAAATTTTCAAAATCTAAACTAAAAAGCTACGTATGCTTAAATATATCCATTAAATGCTTATGTAATACGTAATTTTTAACGAAGAAAAGAATAAGATCAACCCCATTACACTAGGACTAGCCGTTTTCGAGATATATTAGTTTTTTTCGTATTTTCACCACTCCATCTTTGGAAATAAGTCCAGTTATCAAATGAGAACGAAAATTGAATTAAAAGTGAATTAAATTTAATTAAAATAAAGAGAACGTGGATATAAGTCTGCAGGGAAAGTCATGTGCTGCCCACATCAGATTTTTTTTATAATGTATGTGTGTCTGAGGTCGGTTCAAAATTTTAAGATTAATTTCAGATGAAAGGTATGACCCTGGGTGTTCAAAATATATTCTAACTCAAGTTTATGCAATGCGAGTATTTAGGCCTGTCAAGGACAGAGAAACAAAGACTTAAAAATTTAATTTGCAGTTTTTACTTTCTCCACAATACATGGTAATGTATAAGGTAAGTATTGGAATCATGTCGAAAATCACAACTCGAGTTTTCGACGGATCTACATGTTTTCGGACTTCTAGAATACGAATAAACTATCTTTTGCGTGACGTCTGTGTATGTGTGTCTGTCCGTGCAATGTATGTATCCACTCTAACCCAAAAAATAATTTACCAAATTTCGTAAAATTGTACAAGTCACGTGTAGGTTATCCTGGTGCTGATTAGATTTTGGTACGATTCGGGATAAATGAACCGGCCCTTTTTTGCAAGATGGCCTGAAAATATCGTCAAAATCTAAAATAAAAGCTTACGTATGATCAAATGCATCAATTAAATGCTTATTTTACGCGTAATTGCTGCCGATGAAAAGGATGAAAAATAAAAAACAATCTTATTACTCTCTAGGACTAACCGTTCCCGAGATATTTTAGTTTTTCCGCAGTTTAGATACGCCCATTATGAAAATTCGTCCAGTTACCAAATAAAAATGAAAATTGAATTACGAGTACAAATTCAGCGAAATTTCAAATAATTGTGCGTGTTATTTTGCGCAATTAAACTCAATTTAATGAATTAAAGATAAATGGATTTGAGTCTGTAGAAAAAGTCACGTCCTGCTCACATCATAGTTAATAAATTTTCTTTTCTTTTTCAATATATGGCGATTATCATCAAAAATAGTCGCCTTGATCGAAAATAGCTCACTTAGGTACTTTTAGCCTCTTACATCACAAGCGAGATTTTGAGAGTCTGGAAATAATTTTTACCCCCTACCCCCCCACCCACAACACACAATTTTGTCTGCCCTCGAGAGGGATCGAGAATCCAACTCGGGTTATATTGTGGTACTGAAAATGTGCAAAAGTTCAGTCTTCTAAGTTATCAAGGATGCCTTTTGGGGACTCTCAAAGAACACGTAAATCATCCCCCATTTTCTTTCGCCCCCGAGGGAGCGATCCATATTCCGGTTCCGTCAAGTTTTGTATCGTGGTCGATACTATAGGCATACAAAGATGCAGTCTTATAAGTAACCAGTATGTGTGTAGCGGGGGGGGGGCGACCCTGATTCTGTGGCGTCTAAAAAGATGCTTCAAAAATATCCCATCCTCTATCGGCTCCAAGGGAGAAAAATTACGAAACTGTTAAATTCCGTATTGTAGTCGGTAATATAAGTGTGCAAAGATTCAGAATTCTGGGTCACAAGTGGGCTTCTCTGGAGGATCTGAAAAGACGAAAGTACTTTAGACAATTACTATACAGATTTATGAAATTTCATAAGATTCGTTCTTGGGTTACACACACACATATGCACAAATGTATAAGCAGTCGAATAATATTCACAAACTGCCCAAGCGCTTTTTCGGAATTGATGAAGCGTGTAATTCTCTCAATATTCTGATGTTAAAATATGTGGAAAATATATGATAAATAATAAAAAGCCTATGATAAAAATATGCGGTAAGTCTATGCTTTCTCTATGATAAAATGATAAAATAAATTTTGTTATAAATCTTGTTTAAAGCGTATATTTTTTCCATGACGATTTAGTGTCACTTCTGCCTGAATTAATGACTAATTTATTAGTTTACTTGGGTTTAAAATAAAAATCAAACGTTCGAAAGCTTCTTATATAAATTAAAATTCATTGCAGACGATTTATAGTATTTTGAATTTTTCCATGCACTTGGGTTAGGAATAATATTTCAAGCAAAATAAGTAGTGTTGTAAAATGCATATAGTAAGTATTTTTATATTTTTCAAAATGATTTAAAATTAATTATTTTTTTTAACGTTCTTAAAAATAACATTCCTCTGTAAAGTATTGAGATGAAATGAATTATGGAAAACGTTTGGGAAGTATTTCTTTTTTATAGTAGATTTCCTGAGGTATAATATTTGTTTAGATCATTATTCATTGAGATTTTCATCGAAAAATAGCACAATTTTTCAAACTCCATTTTAAGGTAAATATTAGATTACATGAGTTAATTAATCTAAAATACTTTAAGTTTTTTCTATTTATATTTAGGAGAGATTATAAACAGTTACAAATAGATTTACAAATTTTGACAAGAATATAAAATGTTTATACTTTTATATTAATAAATTAATTAACAGTTTTATATTAATCAATGAAGATTTTATGCTTAAAATTCGATGCGAGAGAAGAATTTTGGTTTATAAACAGACGATTTGGAAATTGAGTGGTGTTGTCTGTTCTGTTTTATTCAAGCAGCGGGTAATTATTTAAGACTCTGAAAATGCCGAATAATTCGTTCTAGTATATAATAAGAAAATATGTCCATCTGTGTGTTGTCTGAAGCTAGAAATCTGAGTTCGGCATATGGACAATTACATTTTCGGGGCGATACGGTTTGGCGAGATTTCTTTGAAAATTGGAACCAGATTTTTAGTCATTTTATGAAGTGCAATTTTGAACGATTTTCACACAAATCGGTTCCTTGCTGATCGAAAATATTATCACAGAGTTGCCATCTTGCCATCGGAAGATCTCAGAGTTGCCATCGGGAAGATCTCAGAATTTTCCTTCCAACGATCTTTAAACCGAATTTCTTTATATCCATTAATTTGAATTTTATAGTACACAATAACACATCAAACGGATACTTATGTGCATAAAATTACATTAAATGTGAAATTTAAGACAAGTTTCTTTTCTATTGCGGCTTGGCATATTTTCAAATAAAGCCAAGTCGCCAAACTATAAAAACGCAAGTATCTCTGATATCTTTTCTTAGCGTTTCACATTAAAATAGTAATACATTTTCTATTACTTTCCTTATATACATAATGTATAAGGAAAGTATTGTGACGGGGTCGAAAATTCGAATTCGAGTTTTCGACGGGAGAGCACGTTTCAAGCATCCCTGATCACGAATAAAGCATTTTTGAGGTGATGTCTGTGTGTGTGTGTGCGAAAGTATGTGTGTGTCTGTGTGTGTGTGTGGGAAAGTATGTGTGTGTCTGTGTGTGTGTGTCAGTGAGTCTGTGGACCCGATATCTCACGAACGAATGAAGTGATTCGAATGAAATTTGGTACAAAAATCACAGTTCGTGAATACTGGAAGCCTATTGTTTTTATACGGAATCGAATGTTCAGAACCCCCCTAAATTTTCGAGTGAAATTTTGAAAAAATCATCAAAAAACCAAAATCTCTAATAAAGTTACACAAATAGACATGTCTTATGTAATTTTTCCTTAAAAAACGATAGACATAAACTTTAGAACGCTAGCATGAACCGTTCTCGAGATATTCCACATTTTTCAAATAAATTTATCAAAAAATCCCATAAAATAAAAGAAAAATATTAATTGTTGAGAAACATGTTCACTTTTCATATGTAATATCATGCGATAAATTTGGTGACATCATTCTGATGGATCTAGCTGTTTCTATTTATGAGAAAAGCTATTTTGAGTAATACTTTTGTATTTGAACGCCAATAATCATTTATCTGCTATAAGAATAACTTATTTTTCCATCCATAACGCTTGGCGAGATTTTGGCGACGAATTTGGCAGAATGGCGCCAACTTGGCGACTTTTTGAAATGTTGCCAAATCAACGAAAATCTCGCCAAATGGATAAAAATGACTCTAAATCAAGGAAAATGACAACAAATTGTCGAAAATTCAATATCTTGGAAAGAATATAAGTATCTACTATAAGAAAAACCTATTTTTTTACTGTAAAAGTAGTAAATTCATTGTATTTTATAAGGAAAGCCATGTGCTGCCCACATCAGATTTTTTTTGTACAGTTATCAGTTCCATTCTAAACGAATATTTATACTTCTACACAAACAAAGCGACGCTCTATGTGTAAGCCGCATGAATAATGCTATTTATCATAACGGCCATCTTTGCGTCAAAGATAAATATTCGATGCTTTTGTTTTGACACAAAAGCCACGCATTTCATCTCTCTTCAGCACAGTATATTTCTGAAATGCCGGTTTTCTATTTAGTTTAGCACATCTGGTGAAAAATGGAGAACCGCCTCGACATTATGGGAAAATTTTATCTGTATTTTCCATCCAAGCGAAATATTTCATCGGGATATTTCAATATGGCTGTGAGAAAGCGTTAGAAATGCTTCAAAACAAGAAAATAACGAAAATTTTGCAAAAGTTGAGTTATCCTATTTGGTGCATTTAGAGTGAAAGAAATGTAGTAAATGTTGCTTGTTTTTTTGAGTCTCTTTTTATTCAATACATATGCAGCTGAAAATTGCACATTGTTATCAGTTTATTGTTATAAGCATGGAGTTTACAGAGAAAGAGCTAAAATTCTTCGGATGGATGAAATATTAATACCATACTTTTTTGGAGCTTTCTAGTTAGGTGTGGCTAGTTAAGGAGCTTTCTAGTTAGGTTGGTTAGTTAATGTCTAGCCTGTTCTCATTTGACATCTCACATGAAATCGTGGTGTTTAGCAGTAAATATATATATTTTTGATTAATTTTAAATTTTTTTTTTCAAATGGCCAGGCACTTTTACCTTCGTCATTCGCCTTTATTACAGCGGCCAGAGTGCGAACCATTTAGCCGTCCATTGATGTTGCCCCAGGCGCAATAGAGGGGGGCGGATCACATTGCGCCCACAACACAAACATCCATGCCTTACGTGGGGCTCGAACTCACAACGTGGCGGTCGAGCGATTGCTACGGAAACGCTTGCCTTGACCACTCGACAACCACGTCGGCGATTAATTTTAAATCAAAGTTCGCTAATTATGAGTAGAATCAATTAGTGATTTTTAGTAACTGTAGGGTAGAGTACAGAATGTAAAGAGAGAGAAATACAGCGTGTCCGAGAAAGATCTTTATTATTCTAAACATTAATAACAAAAATACGAAAAGGTGAAATGAAATGCAGTTTGCGGCAAAAGAACGAAGAAATCTAACAGTTTTTTCTAGTAGCAATTGCTTGAGGACACTTCCTATACGTGAATTACTTGATACAGTGTTTCCCGAACGATGGATTGGTCGTGGAGGACCAATACCTTGTCCTCCGCGATCGCCCGACGTAACTCCACTGGATTTCTTTTTGTGGGGTTATGTCAAAGACATTGTTTACCAAACACCTGTTTCTGATATTTCCGTTTTAAAGGAAAGGATACAATCAGCAATCCTCACTGCTACACCCCAAATGTTAAAAAACACTTGGTGAGAAATCGCGAACAGACTGAACATTCTTCGGGCTACTAAAGGGGCTCATGTAGAACTATATTGAAGGTATTGCACAAAAGCTGCTAGACTTCATTCTTTTGCTGCAAACTGTATTTCATTTCACCTTTTCGTATTTTTGTTATTAATGTTTAGAAAATAAAGATCTTTCTCGGACACGCTGCATATTGATAGATAGAATAAATATGAATACGTAGGAACATTCTTTATTTTTTGGGTTGTAACCTGTATTGCAATAAAAATTATTTCTGCTAAATTAATATTAAAAATAAGTCTTATTTTATCGAGTAAGAAGTATCGAACTTTTGCAATAAAGATACATACAAAGAGAATATCTTATCCTAACGTCACTTGCAGCTATCTTACCTTAACGTCGTATGCAGCTGCAAAGGTTGTTTATACTCAAAGCACATGTCTTTTTCTGATAGAACGTATGTAACATGCAGCTGAAGGCTGTTTATACTCAAAGCACATGTCTTTTTCTGAAAGAGCGTATGTAACATGCAGCTACAAAGGCTGTTTATACTCAAAGCACATGTCTTCTGAAAGAGCGTATGTAACATCCAGCTGCAAAGGCTGTTTATACTCGAAGCACATGTCTTTTTCTGAAAGAGCGTATGTAGCATGCAGTTACAAAGGCTGTTTATACTCAAAGCACATGTCTTCTTCTGAAAGAGCGTATGTAACATCCAGCTGTAAAGGCTGTTTATACTCAAAGCACATGTCTTTTTCTGAAAGAGCGTATGTAACATCCAGCTGCAAAGGCTGTTTATACTCAAAGCACATGTCTTTTTCTGAAAGAGCGTATGTAGCATGCAGTTACAAAGGCTGTTTATACTCAAAGCACATGTCTTCTTCTGAAAGAGCGTATGTAACATCCAGCTGCAAAGGCTGTTTATACTCAAAGCACATGTCTTCTTCTGAAAGAGCGTATGTAACATCCAGCTGCAAAGGCTGTTTATACTCAAAGCACATGTCTTCTTCTGAAAGAGCGTATGTAACATCCAGCTGCAAAGGCTGTTTATACTCAAAGCACATGTCTTCTTCTGAAAGAGCGTATGTAACATCCAGCTGTAAAGGCTGTTTATACTCAAAGCACATGTCTTCTTCTGAAAGAGCGTATGTAACATCCAGCTGCAAAGGCTGTTTATACTCAAAGCACATGTCTTCTTCTGAAAGAGCGTATGTAACATCCAGCTGTAAAGGCTGTTTATACTCAAAGCACATGTCTTCTTCTGAAAGAGCGTATGTAACATCCAGCTGTAAAGGCTGTTTATACTCAAAGCACATGTCTTCTTCTGAAAGAGCGTATGTAACATGCAGCTACAAAGGCTGTTTATACTCAAAGCACATGTCTTCTGAAAGAGCGTATGTAACATCCAGCTGCAAAGGCTGTTTATACTCGAAGCACATGTCTTTTTCTGAAAGAGCGTATGTAGCATGCAGTTACAAAGGCTGTTTATACTCAAAGCACATGTCTTCTTCTGAAAGAGCGTATGTAACATCCAGCTGTAAAGGCTGTTTATACTCAAAGCACATGTCTTCTTCTGAAAGAGCGTATGTAACATCCAGCTGCAAAGGCTGTTTATACTCAAAGCACATGTCTTTTTCTGAAAGAGCGTATGTAACATGCAGCTGCAAAGGTTGTTTATACTCAAAGCACATGTCTTCTTCTGAAAGAGCGTATGTAACATCCAGCTGCAAAGGCTGTTTATACTCAAAGCACATGTCTTTTTCTGAAAGAGCGTATGTAACATGCAGCTGCAAAGGTTGTTTATACTCAAAGCACATGTCTTTCTCTGAAAGAGCGTATGTAACATGCAGCTGCAAAGGCTGTTTATACTCAAAGCACATGTCTTCTTCTGAAAGAGCGTATGTAACATCCAGCTGCAAAGGCTGTTTATACTCAAAGCACATGTCTTTCTCTGAAAGAGCGTATGTAACATGCAGCTGCAAAGGCTGTTTATACTCAAAGCACATGTCTTTCTCTGAAAGAGCGTATGTAACATGCAGCTGCAAAGGCTGTTTATACTCAAAGCACATGTCTTCTTCTGAAAGAGCGTATGTAACATCCAGCTGCAAAGGCTGTTTATACTCAAAGCACATGTCTTTTTCTGAAAGAGCATATGTAACATGCAGCTGTAAAGGTTGTTTATACTCAAAGCACATGTCTTTCTCTGAAAGAGCGTATGTAACATGCAGCTGCAAAGGCTGTTTATACTCAAAGCACATGTCTTTTTCTGAAAGAGCGTATGTAACATCCAGCTGCAAAGGCTGTTCATACTTAAAGCACCAGTTTTTCTCGTGTCACACATTAAGTTAGTTTGCTACCATTGTAGGCGCTATTCCGTGCTGATTGTGGTTTTGATAGAGTAACTGAATGCTGTGGTACATATTATACATTTACAGTGAAATGCCTAGTAGCCACTGAATGTGACATCTACACTACCAGAAGTTCCCAATTTAAGTATAAAAATGGCCTACATTTTAATAGTTTTGTTAACATTGAATTTACCGCATTTGAAACAATGTTTCATCTCCGACCACTATATGTCGCCATTTTGCAACATTTTCAGACAAATCAATTAAATATAGCATTATTTTAAAACTCTTTGATTTAAGGTATAGCTAACAAATGATTTTGGTATTTAAAACTTAACCGCGTTACCAGAGTTACCACAATGTATGTAATCAAAAACTAAGAATAAATTCATTGACAAAATATAAAAGAAATTTGTATGCTGCATGTATAAATTAGAGTATCTTAAAAGCAGTTTATTGTACACCAATAGATATAATTAAGAAAATGTAGGATATTATTTTCTACGTATGATGATATGAATACGAATTTTGTGCATTTAGCCGTTAGCTCGTTATAGTTGAAAGAATATTATAACAAAACATTGAGCGATTTATAAAACTTTCGAACAAAATTTTAAGATTTTAGATTTTTCCCATAACTTATAAACCTATAATTTTAGACTGGATTGTTACAGTTTAAAGATAACGAGAATCATTAATATTTTCTATTTCTTTTGCAATATGTTTTATTTTGGCAAATATTTTTTAAACTTAACATTAACACTTAACAAACATTTTCTAAACTCATATATTGTTCATCGTGTTAAACCGGTTGTTGAAGCAGAATGAAAAGGGTACGGGTATATAACTTCTAATACTATTTCAGCTCTTTCATTTTAGTATATATTGATCCAATTTCATATTTTTTGTAAATGTGCTTACAAAAGAGACCAGGATGTTTTATGTTTTATGTTTCAGTTTATCTGGGAAGATAATTTTGCATATAGAGAACAGAGACTTTTATACTTTATTTTAGGAGATTTAAATTAAATATTTTTTAATAGAATGTTTTGAATAACAATCTCATTTAGAAGACTACAAGAATTTGCACATAATTGAGAATTTTAACTTTCTTTATAGAATACAATCAGTATATACTGTTAGTTAATACATAGAAATTAACCTCCCCTACCGGAAGCAGTTGATATAGTTAATTGTTATGTGCTGTGGTTTTAACAAAGTTTTTTCTTTGCAAGTGCCACAAGAAAGATCAATCATGTATAAAGAATTGATTATGAAACACTTTCCAACTGCAATACAATTTTATTTAAACATCATTAAAATGTGATATATTTAATGATGTACATTCAGCGCTGATGTATTTTAAATTATCATATTACTACAATAATTTATTAGATTTAAAAACTTAAAATTTCATAGAAAAAATGAGCTTTATTCAAATGACGTCATCGAAGTATAAAACGTCTGGCTCTCTATGTAAAATCAATGAATATTTCATTCATATCACTTATATTCCAAACTTCAAAGCTAAATAATTTTGTTTGAAAAAAATTCAGCAATTTTTATGCAAGTCATCTTACAATCACTTCTTTACATTCTACATCCATTAAAATTAGCTGTTATAATGTTTACTCTTGTATCCCCGCTTTGACTGATGAAATTAATTTTATTTTTACACTTGGCCATGAGGCTGTTTATTCTTTTGAATTTATTTATAACATCTTCGACCACGTTCGCCTTAAATTTACTCAATTTGAAACTAAAATTATTGCTATTAAAGATCGTTTATTCCATAAATCTAGTGTTCCTTACCATCCTCAGATTTTCCGTCCTTTTATTAATTTCTGTCATGAATTTGGTTTCAAACCCGCTCACTCTAATATTACCACTTTATTTAATCGTATTCGTTCCGATAAACTTGGGAATTTTGATGACTTTAAAAGCTTTGCTGGTGTGTATGTCATTCCCCTGTTATCCCCTGCTGGTGACTATAAATTTTACATTGGTAGTGCAAAACGTACTGTTGGCATCCGTTTAGCAGAACATGCTCGCGATGTCAAATCTGGTAGACTTTCTACGGCTCTTGCTCAATATGTAGTTAATGATAAATTTCTTCCCGTTTTTGAAAAAAACTTTCCTTTTGGTTCGTTGTAACAATCCACGTAGTATTCTTCTTTATGAATCTCTGTTTATTTATATTTACTGTGAATCAATTTGTCATTTTGATCGTGTTCAAATTTTAAGTTATGCTTGGCGACTCATTTTCGACTCTATGCAATTCAAACCTCTTGAAAGTTATCTGTGACGTCATTCTCAGGAATATCATGCTTGACGTTTTTCTAAAATTTGAATTAGTTATTTTCTTGCAATATTTTAGAATTCGTAAGCGTTTAAACTTATTTTGTAATTTCCGTGTATATTTTTTGTATTATTTTTAGTAAGTTCATTTACCATTTTATATTTTACGCAAATTTGCTTTAAACTGGTTTCTCTCTATATAAACATTCCATGTTTTTACTATTCATGTGGCCACTGATGAAGGGCATTTAAACGTCGGAAAGCGCTCTGGTAGTTTTTAATATATGTTTTGTACGTCTCTTAGGATGTGTTAAATAAAAGACATTTCGTTTTTAAAAACGCTTTGTCCTTGATTTTATCCATTAAAATTAGATTTCGTTGTAGAAATAATCAAAGTTAGATGATCATTTAAAATAAAAAATATTGTAATTGCGTTGGCACTCGAATATAGATGCACAGAGAATACGCAAAAATAAAGCGGTTTTTGACGGATTCAACACTGAATATAAATTGAAAAGAACGTTAAAAATAACGATTTTTCATTGGGAATAAAAGATGGATGCCATATTTTATTTTGCAATGCGTCACGCAGTCTTTTCATATATCACAAGTGTAATTATTATTTTAATTATTATTTATTTTAACGTGCGAATGGGCAGACAGACAGAATAAACAAAATCACAAACACTTTTCAACTATGTTAAAAAAATATTTTAAATTCCATTTAGAAAACTGTAAATATCGCTTTCTTAAGAGAAGAGTTTTATAGCCCCTATCGATAGCCCTCCGTGTTTTTAAAGGATACTTCGCGTGGAAGAGTTTCATTACACCCTTTGATACTGTAGTGCAGACGTCTGGTGACATGCAGTCGGGTCGGTCCTTCCTGGGATCGATATCAAATATGCTTTTCTGGTTACAGATTTTAAATAGTGGTAACTAGGTCACGAAGATCCCGTTATAATCGTGATTAATTGAAGATACGGTCATGCAGTTATCGCCCTCGGTCAATGTACTATGTGTCTATATACAAATGAATGTATTTATACGCCTTATAAGTAAATCTTATTTTCCCTACAATATATAGTACGGAATATGGAATGTATTGGCGTGGAGTGGGCATAAAGAATTTCAGTTTTCGATGGTTTTAGACGTTTTAAGTACTGTAGAATACAAGTTTAAGTACTGTAGAATACCAGTTTAAGTACTGTAGAATACAAGTTTAAGTACTGTAGAATACCAGTTTAAGTACTGTAGAATACAAGTTTAAGTACTGTAGAATACCAGTTTAAGTAATGTAGAATACAAGTGTGATGTCTAATGTGTGTGCTTGTGTGCAAGGTCACACTTTAACTGAAAAATTATTTGACGAAATTTCATGAAATTTGGTACTTTAGACATATCTGTGTAACTCTGGTGCTGATTTGATTTTTGCTACGATTGAGAAAAATGGAGGTGGTTTTCTTATTGGAAAACTCGGCAAAATTTAGAAAAGAAAACTAAATATATTAAAATGTATTGATAATGCGCTTGTTTTATACGTAATCCATATTTATAAAATTGAAGGATTGTTTATTTGTTTGTCTGTTCCATACATGAATCCACTGTTTTTAAGGGATTTTTTTTAGTTTAGTATAGTTGTTCTCTACTGCGGGTAGTTTTGTCTTTTTAGTTCTAGTGGTTACTGAAGTATTAATAAACAAGAAAGATCAATCATGCATGAAGCATTGATTTTGAAACACTTTCCAACTGCAATGCAATTTTATTTAGACATTTCTAAAATGTGATACATTCAGCGGTAATATTTTTAAAATTATCACAATACTACATTAATTTATTATATTTGAAAGCTTAAAACTTCATCGAAAAAATGAATTTTATTCAAATTACGTCATTGAAATATAAGTCGGCTGGCTCTCTATAAAAAAGCAGTAAATATTCAAATTATGCACTTTTTTCCATTCCTTTCATTCATCACAATACTAAAATAATTTATTTTATTTAAAAACTTAAAACCAATGGGGGGGGGGGGGTAAAAGTAATTTATCTCTATGCTTAAAACTTCATCTAAAAAGTCTGCTATAAAATCGTCTGCTTCTCTATGTAAAATTAATGAATGTTTCATTCATATCAGCAGCATCATTCATATTGCAGACTCTAGAGCTACATAATTTTGCATTCAAAAAATTCAACAATTCTTATACAACTCACCTTACAGCTTTATGTGTTTACATTCTTCATAAGGGAAAATTAAGCTTCTTTGCAGAAATAATCAAAGTTTGATGATCATTTAAACTCAAATATATTCTAATTGCGTTGTTTCAGAATACAGATGCACAGAAATTAAGCAAAAATAAAGCTGTTTTAGGACGGATACAACACTAAATATAAATTAAAAATAACATTAAAAATCACAATTTTTTACACAAGATGGATGGCATTGATCCTTTGAACTCAAATATATTATAATGGCGCTATTTCAGAAGCTGTTTTAGGACGGATACAACACTAAATATAAATTAAAAAGAATTTTGAAAATGACGATTTTGACACAAGGTGTATGCCATATTTTATTCTGAAGTGGTTCATGTGATCTCTTCATATGCTATGGGTTGTTGTTGTTGTTGTTGAGACCCAGACTGTCCGACTTCATATGCTATGGGTGTAATTATTATTTTAATTTTTATTTAAAAACTACCGAATATATTTTGCTGAAATTTTTTTTATATTTTTATGGAATAATCTGAATATTTCCTAAAACTTTCGAAGCAATTTGTGAATTTTAAATTCGTTTAAAAATGTTTGAAAAATTAGGTCCCAATGTATTTCATTTTTTCAACCCGGGATCAATCCAAAACTAATTGGGTGATATTATTCATTTATATTCCCATAGGTCCCACAGATCGTCTGAACAACATACTAACATTTCAGTTTGATAAAGTCATCTTTGCGGCAGTTATCCTGCGAACGGGCAGACAGACAGAATGAACGAAGTCATAAATACTTTTCAACTATGTTGTAAAGTGTTGAAAACACAAAAGTAAGCCTTCCATAGAAATAGCATTATGCAAATGATTTTTTTCCGAAAATTCATTTGAAAAAAATTAAATCAAATTACTTAGCAGAGGAATTCCATCAAATGTTTGATATATATTCCCATTCCTTACTGTTCAGTTTCACTTGTATCACTATTATTTCAATAAATAGAACTGCCGCTTGTTAGAATATAACATTCCATTTGCCTGCCTTCCCGAAGAAAGATTATTCGAGGGTTATATCACTAGAGTTATCAGAATGAAGGAAAAAGATACATATCTGTTTCAAATGTCAAAAAATCTTTTCAAGATAGCAAGAACTTAGTGATGCCGATATTACATCTGACTTAGTGTGAATTTAAATTACTTTTATACGATTAAATATGTGACTCTTAGTGTGAATTTAAACTATTTTTATACGATTAACATAGTTAGTTACAATTAATAGAACTTCTACTTGTAAGAAAATGACATACCATATTTATTTTGACGAAACGTTCTACCAAACGTCAACATATATGGTTTTCTAATATTTGTAAAAACAAAAATTCAATTAACAGAATTAAAAATCGTATTTTAATTGCTAAGAGTATTTCTGATAGTATCACTTTAACTAATAGTTTATGAGTTGCTTATGCTTTTGATATTATTTGATCAATGTTATTTAGAGCTAATATCTATACTGTTCGTTTAGTATATGTATCTCTATGGTTTTATTTCTCTCCAATTTGAATCTTTTTTTACATTTAAATTATTTTACCTTTAAATTTGATTCTTATGTTGTCTTTCTTTAATTTCTGTTCTGCCCTTTCTTTTCTAATTTCCTTTTCCCTAATTTGTTTGCTTTTCCTTTGACTTTTATTAACACTTTACAACAAAGTTGAAAAGTGTTTATGACTTTGTTCATTCTGTCTGTCTGTCTGTCTGTCTGTCTGTCTGTCTGTCCGTTAGCACGATAACTGCCGTAAAAATGACTTAATCAAAATGAAATTTTAGTATGTTGTTCAGACGGTCTGTAGGACCTATGGGAATATAAATGAATAATATCACACAATTAGTTTTGGATTGAACCCGGGTTGAAAAAATGAAATACATTGAGCCCTATGGGACCTAATTTTTCTAACATTTTTTAAGCGGATTTAAAATTCACAAATTGCTTCGAAAATTTTAGGTAATAGTCAAATTATTCCATAAAATATATAAAAAAAAATTCAGCTAAATATATTCAGTAGTTTTTTAAATAAAAATTAAAATAATAATTACACATCTTATATGAAACGATCACGTGACCATGATATGAAACGATCACATGACCCACTTCAAAATGAGATATGGCATCCATCTTGTTTCAAATTCGTGATTTTTTAAAGTTCTTTTTAATTCATATTGAGTGTTGTATCCATCCTAAAACTACTTTATTTCTGCTTAAATTCTGTGCATCTACATACTAAAACAACACAATGACAATATATTTGAGTTTAAATTCTCATTCAAATTTGATTATTTCTACAATTAAGCCTATTTTTCACCTATGTAAAATGTAAACAGCAAAATATGTAGAATGAGTTGTATTAGAATTACTGTATTTCTTTAACACAAAATAATTCAGTCCATGGAGTCTGCATGGCTGATATGAATGAAATATTAATTGATTTTATAAACAGAAGGACGATATTTTTCGATGAAGTTTTAAGCATAAAGTTTATGAATTGTAGCTCCATGGTCTTAATTTTTAAATAAAATAAATTATTATCGTATTGTGATGAATGAAATGGAGAAAGTTATGAATGAAATCCTGCTTTTATAGAGAGATCCAGGCGTGTTATTTTTTCTATGACGTCATTTGAATTAATTTCAGTTGTTTTCGATGAAGTTTTCAAATATAATAAATTATCGTAGTATTATGATAGATTTAAAAATATTACCGTGGAATGTATTGCATTTTAGAGATATTTAAACCACGCAATTTATATTTCAATGCCGTCTTTTGAATGAAGTTCATTTTTTTCAATGAAGGTTTAAGTTTTCAAATATAATAAATCACTGTAGTATCGTGATAAGTTTTCAAATATTACCGAGGAATGTATTGCATTTTCGACTTTTTTAAATAAAATTGCATTGAAGTTGGAAAGTGTTTCATAATCAATGCTTTAAGCATGATTGATCTTTCTTGTTAAATATTTTTTGTGCAAAAACTTTTTATTTACAATATTGGAGTCTGGGTAGTTTTATTATCATATGTCTTTGAGTATTGTCTATGTTTGTATATTGTATTGTTTTTGTATATGGCAAATGTATTTATTTGTGTTATGTTGTGTTTTTCCTGGCCGTTCGTTGTAACTGTTCTATATCCTTTGGATGAATTGGACGGCTAAATAATAAAAATACACTTGAATTAAAATATTTACTTGAAGGGGTGGCACAACCCAGTGGTTAACGTGCGGGGATTGCACTCGGAACGTTAAATATGCCGATCCGTAAGTCCGTGGGGGTAGGGGTTGGAGAAGGAGGGCGCGGTCCCTGTGGATAACGACCCCCGCTGGGTTCCGGTCTTGGATAACGCGACTGTCCAAACAGATATCTTACACCTTCGGGTAGGGAGGACGGTCTGAGTTGAAGAAGAAGAAGAAGAAGAATATTTACTTGAAAAAAGCAGGCGTCAGTTAAGTGACAGTTTTACACTTGTTTCGAGGGTGTTATAAGCTCTCTTTTTCATGCCAAAAGTACAGAATGTGCGTTTAACAACTGCTTGGAACGAAATGTGTACTATCTGTAAATTCAAATAAAGCTAGATCACCCAAAGCAAAAAATTGCTTGCGGATGCATCAACCATTGAAAATAACAACCATTAACAAGCCAACACGGCCCAATAAAGTGTACACCACCTCGTGTCAGTTAACTAACGCATGCCTGGTTTTTGCAAGGAAGTATATCATATCAACATCATCTGTTTAAATTATCATTAACCCCCCTTATATTATACGCGATGTTTTAACAAAACTGATCTGGCATATAACTTGATGTGTATGTGTGTGTATGCTTGTTTGTGCATATGCTTTTCTGTGTGTCTGTGCTGTATGCATGTCTGTATGTATGCGTGTTTGTGTATATGCTTGTTTGGGTGTCTGTGATACACGTCTGTGGTTCTGTGCTGTACGTATCTCGGTGTACCTGCGCTGTATGCATGTCTGTGTGTCTTTTCTGTATGCATGTCTGTGTGTTTGTGTCAGTAACTCTGCGGACAATATATCTAACAAGTAAAGTGCTCCAATTGAAATTTGATACATCTTCTGGATGTATATTAATTTTAAACGCGAGCAAACCATCGAAAAGTCTACATTTTTAATAACTTTTAGAAAAAGCCATAATATGTATTTATTTATAGTTTATTTTATTTGTCTATTTATTTATTTATTTATGTTATTCTTATTTCAGCAGTTTTTTATTCACTGATATTTTTAGTGTTTTATTCGAATGCCTGTTATTTGTAGTTGAAGTATTATATAATTTCTAAAACCGATTACTTCCTTCATAATTTGTGCTATATCTTTCTGAATTCCACAAACTTATTTTCGCTATTATTTTTAAATTCTTTGTTATTAGAATCTTATTCAATTTAATTTTTATTTATTCATGCAGCTTTTAGAAACATTTACTTCCTATATTATCTGATATATTTAATCCGTGTAGTATTTCATGCATCAGTATGCTTAATGCTTTAATCGATTCAATTTGAATTTTGTTGATGAAATTTCATTCTTTCATACTCTGTCATATTCTGTTTCATTCTAAAAACGATTGTGCTTTTAAATTGTTTGATCTAAAGAATTTTAATTTATTTGATGAAGTAACCTTATCTAGCTTTCAAAACTGATTGTTTCCCTAATTTGTATCACTGGGCTTTTCTTTACAGAATGTGTGTTGAATCTACCAATTTCTCTATGATCACCTCTGTGGTTTTTCAATTTATTTTTTGAATTTTTATCTGGTACCAATTATTTTCTTAGGTAACGTGTTACAAATATATTTTCGATAAATTCTTCTTGTCTGTGCAGTGGTGCTTTGTCTCAACTATCCTAACGAAGAACAATATTTCTTAAATTAGAAACCGGTTCGTACCTTATTTAAACTTTATATGTTATTGTCTAACGAATTACTCCTTATCTCTCATATTACTTTTTTCTGTAGTTAGAGCAAAAATAATTTTATCCTTTAAAAATATTGATATTCCTTATGCAATATTATGCAACAATTTTATTCAATCTTTATTTGTTATTGTCAAATGAAATATTTGTTTCTCATATTACTTCTTTCTGCAGTCACAGCGAAAAATTGTTTATCCTTAAACAAAAATTGATATCCCACATGCAATATTATGTAAACAGTCCTATTAATATCCTTCTGAACTAGCACGTACTATTTATCAGAAATATTTGCTTTGTAATAGTTTTTCATTTTGATGCCAAGAAATTCGCCAAATTCAATTTATTTCTCATGATATTAGATACATATCAATGCCATTTTGACATGAATTTTACTCGTGAAATAAAATAAGCCATTTTGCTTTGGACAATAAAATTGTGAAAAAATCCCATGTTCAATTTATGTGATGTTAAATCAATGTCAATAACAGTGTGGTATAGTGCTTTCTATTTGAATAATTGATAATTGTATGCACAATGTCTAAATGGTAGTCATGGTATGATATCCGAATTTCTAGATTGCTAATAAAAAATGAAATACCCTATTATTATATATAAGAACAAAAGCAGAATTTGGATTTTGAATTTTAAGAATCTATAAATTGGAATATATATATATAATCCAATAGTTAGATTTGCGCAGAATATAAGCTAATTTGACACTTTGAAATAGTTTTGCATGTCGTCATTAAGAGCATTTTATTTAAGATTCAGCTTCCATATCAATCAGACGTGGATCTTGTAAATGATTATGTAGCCATGATTATTTATATAGCCATTGAATGTAAGGAAAATCATGTTCTGCACTCGGCAGATTTCTTGATGTGAAACATCACAGGGCGTAGTGTTGAGTATATCCTGAAAGTTAGCAAGTCCTGTAATTTCCCTCAGTTTGATTCTTTGGTTTGCTGGTTAGTTATAATTTCCCTCAGTTTAACATTATTTTGTACTGACAAAATTTTTATTGGTTCTGGTTAAGTAGACCCATCAAAGAACCGGCCAGCCAAGTTTCTGCAATCTTGTTAAGGCAGGATAAAGTTTTCGGTTCGGTTTGAGAAAGAGGGGAATCGACAATTCAATGATCGGTGTGTGACTAGAAAAGAGTCGTTAACCTTTTACTTACGGCGGTACAACAGTTGTACCACTGAAAATATCTTCTTCTAGAACGGCGCTGGTTCAACTGCTGTACCAGTCTTTTTCACCCCCATTTTTCTGGGAAAGGAGGAGAGCGCTTATTATACCTAGTTGAGTGATTTGAAGAATGCCTGCAGCCCTTCCTTCAAGTTTCTCCTGACTGAGGGGGGGGGGGGACGAGTTACGAACAAAATACAAGGTCATCGAAGGTGTTTATTTAGAGGGGTGGAATTTTCAGTTGTTTTGCCGTTCTGGAGTTGAAAAAATGGATTCTTGGAGCCGTAACGTTAAGGTTAAGCGGCAAGTACGGGTTCGTGCGAGTTGAGATACTATGGTGCGTAAAAGGCCCTTCTGTGAGCAACCCAGTATATTATTAAGTGTGCGTAGAAATAGCCTGTATACGTATATTACCAACCACAGTAAGATTAAGTATGTCCAATTTAAGTAAATGGGGATTGTGAAATGGTATATTTTTTAATTGCACACAATCTTTATTTAAACTGCCAGTAGCTGTCTCTGTTCTAAGTGCGTGAATAAATTAGTTTGCATTTTAAATCCATGTCTCTGTTCGCCTTTTATTTAGCCTATGGCTATACAAAGCAAAAAAAGTACGCTACAGCGTTTAAATATATGTTACGTAATTTTTTAAAGAATAACTTTGGTAAGAAATCAGAAAATAAAAGAATATTTCATTCCATGTGATATTGATTGTGATACAAGCTGAGCTGAATACTTGGCATAAATGTAAAAGAAAATCAAGTGGTGGTACTTCAATGTATTCTGGCCAATATTTGGAGAATGTAATAATTTGGATGAGACAATGTTGTAAGCATTTGCTCTGAGACATTTTACGGGATATGCGTATTTCAAAATTCCCTTCTCCTTTTGATGTGAAACATCTTTGTTCTATAATAGCATCCCATTAATTTCTTTCTTTCTGGCTGTTTAATGCATGTTTTCCTTTTATTTCCCTTCAGAAATTGTTATTAGATTCAGTAGATTACCCATTCTGTAAAGTTTGTATACAGAGTAAAAATTATTTTGGATGAACAATTTGAAAAAGAACATGCTTTTGTTTATAAAAGAGAAACTTTTTTGTAGTATGGAAGCATTTAAGTAAATGCATATAATCTATCATTTTGAAGTTTTAAAGTCATTTTTGAAGAGCCACTTAGTCTATATAGTACCTGTTATATAGATTAACACAGAATAATAATATCTGTGAATGAGTTTTTAAAAAATTCAAAAGTATGAAATACAT
The DNA here is from genome assembly GCA_951213105.1 of Amaurobius ferox. NCBI lineage: Eukaryota > Metazoa > Arthropoda > Arachnida > Araneae > Amaurobiidae > Amaurobius > Amaurobius ferox. Next base: position 92,645,494 of record OX578140.1, on the reverse strand, counting down.
AGATTATTCATTTTGAATTTGTTTTAAGTAAATTTACTTTTTGAAATATTTATTTCTTTAAACTTTTTTTTTCTTATTTAATATTATTTTGCTACTCGTGTTTGGAGAGTATCATATTTAATTTACTTCAATTTTGATATGTAATTTTACTTCAATCACCCGGAACAGGAATAGCACCCAGGGTACCAGACTGTGCTCAGTTAAGTCGTCAGTTACACCACTCTAGCCATGTAAGGAATTACCTTGAATTATCTGATATGCTTATCGTTCAAAAAATCCTGGGGATGCTATCTCTCTCCTTTCCTGCTGTTATCTCAGCATAGTTTATCGGGTGTTGATTGTGCTTCTTATGACTTATTATAATCCAAATATATCACTCGACTGAAACTAGTCTCAAGCCTCTTTTAGGTTGTCGCATTTGCGCTATCAGCTACATCTCTCCGGCCATGTAAGTAATTACATTGAATACCCCCAAAGAATTCCCATTCAAAATGAGGTCAATCCTAACCACCTGACAGCCACCACAGTATTATGTTACAACTTGAGCGCTAATTGTATATTGTTATACATAATTGATAATATAGCGATACTGGAATTGCACCATTGCCTACTAGATTGCCCCCAATTACAACAGTTACTTCATTGCGACCAAGCAAATATCTTTCTTGAATTATATTACAGAGCAACGCTTGAAATTTGAACACTGATTCCATTAATATGAATTTTCTAAAACCATAAAATATAAAAATGCAGAGCAGTTTAAATATTGAGTTTTTGTGCAATTGGTTATAGATTTCAACACAGTCATAAATGCTATTGCATCCGACAATTGTTTTCTTTTTAAATAATATATATATTAAATAAATATTAAATAATAAAATGATATATTAAATAATAAAATATCTCTCTTGAATTATATTACAGAGCAACGCTTGTAAATTTGAACACTGATTCCATTAATATGAATTCTCTAAAACCATAAAATATAAAAATGCAGTGCAGTTTAAATATTGAGTTTTCGTGCAATTGTTTATAAATTTCAACACAGTAATAAATGCTATTGATTCCGACAATTTTTTTATGACTATAGATGTTTATTAATTAAATCAGACAAATGCATAATTTGGTATGAATATGATTTTTTTCAGAAATTGGATTAAAGTTGGAATTTTTAAAAACTGACCCTCGAGCTTCAATTCAGTGCTATACAGGGTGTCCCAAAAAGATTGAAACGCGCTTTAATTCTTTACCTGTTGGAGATAAGTGGGCAATGTAAATTGCAAAAATGTTGACAGTAAGGTAGGAAATAAGACTACGTTAATGTAATAGTCCTCCCATTAATTTTCAAAAATTACGCTTCTTAAATTTTTATACGACCCCCTTAGACAAATTTGGTCAATCAGAAATTTTTTATTTTTAATGCAATAAGATCATTAAAAAAAACGCATATCTGTATCTTTAAAATCAACTGAATTATGATAAAGGAGAAAACCTGACTTATGCCACATTTTCGTACCATGTGAAAGGCTGTTTCATCAGTGAAAATAAGGATCATAAACAAATTGGCGATGGAAATTGTTTAGATCAAAAATACTTTAATATGCGTCAAGACTCTTTATCACAAATGCATCTAAATAAAGCATTAGACAGACAGAGATCGTATAAAGCAGTGGTACTCACTACTTGGTTGGGTATCCTATGTATTATCATCCAGTTTTATGTTTTTTGTGATATGTCACAAATTTAAATTTCTAATTTGATTACCATCACAATGTTTAATTTTCAATAAAATATAACTCGCTTAATTTTAAAGTTACAGATATGCGGTTTTTTTAATGATCTTGTTGCATTAAAAATAAAAAATTTCTGATTGACCAAATTTGTCTAAGGGAGGTCGTATGAAAATTTAAGAAGTGTAACTTTTTGAAAATGAATGGGAGGATTATTTCATTAACGTAGTCCTATTCTCTACCTTATTTTCAACATTTTTTACAATTTACATTGTCCACTTATCTCCAACAGGTAAAGAATTAAAGCGCGTCTTAATCTTTTTGGGACACCCTGTATAGCGGATTTTAAATTGAGTCTCGAGAGCACCTAAAACATCATAAAATATTCACGTTGTTTTCTATTGTATTAAAAGTTACTCTCCGGATAAGTTGTAAAATCACTTTCAAGAACTCTTGAAATACTACCCGTAATATGATATCCAAATTTTTAATTTTTTTTTACATTTTGCTCCTTGCAAAGAAAAGAGTAATCGACTGTCGCAGATTCTTTTTATTGATTTCTCCCCCCCCCCTTTCCCCCCCTTTTTATTTTATTTTATTTTTTTTTTATTTTTCTTTTGCAAGTGGTATGGCGACAAAATACATATTAACTTATAGTCCCGTTCATATGCAAGCCGGTATTTTTCGGATGTGAAACATTGTGGTGTAAAAGGGGGCATTTTCCGGGTTCCATTCTAGACCCCGTTCACATGTGCAATGCCCATTGATCCCGCTTTAAGGTTTAAGGCGCGTTTAATGACACCGATGTAAGGCATTTTTGATTTACTTTCTGATTTATTGTTGAGTCACTTTACGATTGATAGTGGTCTCTCAAGTTAGAAAGGTATAAATATAGTCTGGTTACTTGCTTAATTAAGCTACTCTAATTTTTGGCCTACTTTTGTAGATGTTTTATTTTACTGTTAATTATAAATTACTTATAATGTCATTTTTCGTATTATGTGTATTTGTTCGATTATAGGAATTGTATATAATTTTAATTTTCGAACAATAGGTCATTTTAGTATTTGCGTTTCTGCTAGATCATAGATATTGTATGTGATTTAATTGTGGATAATATTTAATGTTGTCTTATTACCCGCTAAGTATAGCGGATGGTTGTAGGCCTATGTAACCGCCGTGGCCAGGCACCCTTTTGAAAAATAAATGGTCTTGGTGTGATGGGATCACTCATTTTCCCGATCGTGCAGCAAATCCCTTTAAGCCCTTGTTGGCAAGGGGCATGGTCTGGATCGCAGAAGTTTAGAAAAGTTATCTCGTTTCCAGTACTTAACTGTGGAAAATTGTAAATGTTCATAATTTTAATTAATTTAAAATATTCTATAATGGGATAGAGATGTGATAAACGAGTTTCAATTTTATCCATTAATCTTTATTTGTAATCTGCAATTAAATTATTTGTGCTAAAATCCATTTTCTATGATAAATTAATATCACCTAGAAATTAATGCAAAACTAAAAATGAGCATAAACTATACCTTAAATGGCATTTAAAATTCATATATTTGCGATGTAACAGTGAAATTATATTTTAAAGCAATGTTTCCTCCTCTTATGGAAGATACGAGTAATACACAGGTGAGGTGTTGTTGTTGTTGTTGAGACCCAGACCGTCCGACCTACCAGAAAGGTGAGGTGTGACATATATCCAAAGAAGCGTATATATGACAATTGACTTTTTTCGAATTAAAAGGAAGATATGTTATGATTATTGTGTTCACCTGGGTAGTTGTCATATAAAAAATCTGATGTGGGCAACACATGACTTTCCTTATATAATGTAAGTAATTTACTACTTTTACAGTAAAAAAATAGGTTTTTCTTATAGTAGATACTAATATTCTTTCCAAGATATTGAATTTTCGACAATGAGTCGTCATTTTCATTGATTGAGCATCATTTTTATCCATTTGGCGAGATTTTCATTAATTTGGCAACATTTAAAAATGTCGCCAAGTTGGCGACATTCCGCTAAATTCGTCGCCAAAATCTCGCCAAGCGTTATGCACTAAGAAAAAAGTTATTCTTACAGCAGATAAATGACTATTGGCGTTCAAATACAAAAGTATTATTCAAAGTATATTTTTTCATGAATGGAACGAGCTAGATCCACGAGAATGATGTCACTCAATTTATCGCATGGCATTACATATGAAAAGTGAACATGTTTCTCAATAGGATTTTTTTTTTAATGTGACTTTTTCATAATTTTTTTGAAAAATGTACAATATCTCGAGAACGGTTCATGTTAGCGTTCTAAAATTTATGCCAATCGTTTTCTAATGAAAAATTACATAAGAAATGTCTATTTCTGTAACTTTATTAGCGGTTTTGATTTTTTGACGATTTTTTCAAAATTTCATTCGAAAATTTAGGGGGGGTTCTGAACATTCGATTACGTATAAAAACAATAGGCTTCCAGTGTTTACGGATTGTGATTTTTGTACCAAATTTGGTTCGAATCGGTCCATTCGTTCGTCAGTTATCGTCTCCACAGACTCACTGACCCACACACACACACATACTTTCACACACACACACACACACACACACACACACACACAGACATCACTCCAAAAATGTTTGATTCGTGATCAGGGATGCTTGAAACGTGCTCTCCCGTCGAAAACTCGAATTCGAATTTTCGACCCCGTCACAATACTTTCCTTATACATTATGTATATAAGGAAAGTAAAAATGTAAAGAACCACAACTGGCTTATAAGGAATGTGTTATTCTAGTACCTTTTAAACTTTCGTAAAACTTTAAATTTCATGAAAATCTGATAGTTTTTCATGTGTAGTTGACACATACTTACACCGTATTTCAATTAGTGTAAGAATGTGTCAACTGTAGCGTATAAGCAAACGGATGACACGCTACATGCGTATATACAAAAACAGCTGTATCTCTGAAAATTGCTGAATCGTTTTCTAGCATCCACAAAATGCGTAAATTTAACAAAAACTCGATTTTGAATATTCGACGCTGTTATAATAATTTTCCTATACATGGTATACTATGTATTTTAGGGAATGTAAACATGTGTTGAATATTGTGCTTATTTGGGGTTATTAGGCTAAAAATTGATGTTATGGAAGGACAACAACTATTTAAAAAAATTAATGTCGTAAGGAAATAAATGTTCACGTCGTAACAAAAATAAGCCCATAATAATTGCGGGTCTCCAGCATTTGCCTACTTTGTTCGGAAGTGCTTAATATATAATTTCCCTTAGATACGATAATCAATCCCTGGCTGTGGTCCGTTTATTCCAATTGCGGCAAATACATCCGCGACTTCTAGAATTCTTACAGTTTACGATACTTTAGTATTCCATTAAACAAAAATATATTTTATGAAAGAAAAATTCTGTGAAATATTTTGGTAGATGATAAAACTACGCATTTTACTTTCTGTAATGTTTTCTCCTTAAACCAAGCGTTTTGTATTAAATATATGATATTATTTATGGTTCGGGTTGGAAATGTTAAGTTTTTACATGGTTGTATATATATATATATATATACAAAATCAATATATAAACATAGAAAAGGTAAAAGAATAACACAATAAATTAAATTAAGCTGTGCTTACGGGGTATTAGCATGACATATATATATATACAGGGTGTCCCATCAAGACCGCCCAAACTCTGCACAGCGAGATTCCTATCTTGGAATACATAAGAATTGGCCAAAGAACTGTACCTCTACGACCCATAGTTTTCGAGAAAAATGCGAGAGAAAAGTATGACTTCATATCCGGTGTACGAAAAAACAACTTTATTGAAAACATGAACATCGTATTTGCATATGTTTACATAGGAAGATGTTCAAAATGTCCACCGCGCATATCGGGGCATGCATGCGCGCGATGTGAAATGGCGTCAAGCTGTCGTTTGAATCGTATTTAAAAGGCTGCATCTAGTACTTACCGGCAATCTTCGCATGGTGATAATGTATTCCGTACGTGAATATTGCGATATGTACTTTATCTTCGGTCAATGTAATGGTAATGTCTTACGAACTGCTAGGGAGTATGCTCATCGCTATCCATCAAGCCGTCCTTCTTATGCCAAATTCATCCGCAGGTTGGACGACAGACTGAGAAATACGGGAAGCGTCGACTCGACATACAATCTCCACGATGTTTGTGGAAGAACGTACGGCTAGCTTACGCCAGCTCAGGAAGATGCATTACTTCGGCAGGTGGAAGAAACTCCCGAGTTGAGCACACACGTACTAGCCAGGGAGCTGAATGCTAGTAGTAGTACTGTGCACAGGTTATTACTGGTAGAGGGGCTATACCCATTTCGCTACAGACCCGTGCATGGTCTACATCCAGATGACTTTCAGCGACGCATTAACTTTTGTGAATGGCTATTGCAACAACATGAAGCCGATAATGCTTTCATTGCACATATCTTCTGGACGGATGCACTTGTGGACCATTGCACATATCTTGTGTGACGTCACACATGATGGGGTTTTCAACAGTCACAACAGCCATATGTGGTCAGAGTCCAATCCTCATGCAATCCGACCGCAGAGACATTGGTACATTGGTACATCAGGTACATTGGTTTGTAAATGTGTGGGCAGGCATACTAGGCAATCGCATAATTGGACCATATCTGCTGCCTGGACGGCTCACTGGTCATTCCTGCTTAGTATTTCTCCGTGATGTATTAACCGATTTCCTAGATGACATACCCTTAGCGGAAATACATGGCCTATGGTTCCAGCATGATGGAGTTCCTGCGCATTGGAGCTTTCTTGTACGTAATTGGCTGTATATGGAATACCCAGACCACTGGATTGGACGCGGGGATCCGGTTTTATGGCCGCCACGATAGCAAGATCTGACACCTTTGGATTTTTACTTATGGGGCCATCTGAAGGAATTGGTCTATCGAGACCTAGTTACTACAGAAAGTGATTTAGTTGCTCGTCTTCATGCTGTGTGTACCTTTTTGGACACAGCTCTTCTGCTACGTGTGCAGTCAGCCATTCCACGGCGCGCGCATGCATGCCTCGATATGTGCGATAGACATTTTGAACATCTTCCAATGTAAACATATGCAAATACCGATGTTCATGTTTTCAATAAGTTCAAGTTCAAGTTGTTTTTTCGTACACCAGATACGACGTCATACTTTTCACTCCCATTTTTCTCGATAACTATGGATCGTAGAGGTACAGTTCTTTGGCCAATTTTTATGTATTCCAAGCGAGGAATCTGGCTATGCAGAGTTTGGACGGTCTTGATGGGACACCCTGTATATATATAATTAGTCGCCAAGTGCACTAAATTTATCACCAAATGTTGCACATTGTCGGAGAGAAGAGTTTTTCTTATATATAAATGACTGCGAATTGTTGGTTGTACAAATACAAAACTATTAGCTTTTGTCGTGAATGGAACGAATTAGATGCACGGTAATGATGTTAACAAATTTGTAGCATAATATTGGATGACAAGTGAACATATTTCACTATTGTTAATACTTTTATTAATTTTATGTAATATTTTTGATTAATTTATTAGAAATACGTGCATTAGCTTGAGAGCGGTTTATGCTAGCGTTCTAGAGTTTACGTCATTCGTTTTCTCATGTAAAATTACATAAAAAATGATCATTTATGTAACATTATTGAAGATCCTCATTTTAATGATTTTGAAAGCTTCTGGTATTTTAATGATTTTTTTGAAATTTCATTCGAAAATTTAGGGGGGGGGGGGTCTTCCGAACATTTGATGGCATTTAAAATCAGCAGACTTCCAGTAGTCATTCATAACAATATTTGTGCCAAATTTTGTTCGAACTCTCCATTTGTTCGTGAGATATCGCATCCACAGGCTCATGGACACACACATGCGCGCACATACTAATGGTGTTATGATACAGGTCAAATTTTATTGCCGAACTTCTACAATTTCGTCCGTCCGTCTGTCCGTTAATCATACCCTAGCTCCCCCCTGTCTAACAGGTCCCTTCTCTCTAACAGGCCCCTCCTCTCTAATGTCGCCGATTTAATTCCAGAAAGCTTTCTTTAGTGTCTTTCTTTCGTATAATTTAGATCTTTTATATCCTACATGTGTCTGTAATTTGGTAGAAGTTCTACTAATTTTTTTCCATCTCTAGCTTCCAGCGTAGTTGAGCTGCTTGAGATGTGCTAGTAGTCGCTATCACCATCTTTAATGCAGATGAGAAGAGGGAAGGCGGAGCTCTTATAGTCTTCTGATTGGTTTGCGCTCAGACATTGGGCAACTTTTACTGTCGAGTCCGAAAAAAATACGGCAATTCGGCGTTAAGATTTCTTTTTATTGAAATGTTTGGTGTTGCTGAAAATTTTGTTGTAAGGGATTGCTCCGTGTAATAACACCGTAGCATACACATGCACACACATACACACAGACATTACCTGAAGATCGTTTAATTCGACTTCAGGCATGCTTGAAACGTGCTATTCTGTCGAACACTCGAATTCGAATTTTCGACACCGACACAATACTATCTGTATACATTATACTATTTATATAAGGAAAGTAAAAATGAAAATTTCCTGTATAAATTGCCGAAATAAAAATATCTCTACATTTGAGATTTTTGTAAAAAAAAAAAAAAAAAAAAATCCCTTTCTCTCTATATAGCATTAAATTGAGCTCAAAGGGCCCTACGCGTAGGGAGAAATCTTAACACTTAGCCACACTGCAATGGTAAAGACGGCACTATTGGGAAAACGGTATCCCTTTTCGTAAATTATTGAGTATCTATCATTTGGGGATTTCTTGCTCCAACGTAGCGGCTGTTTCACTTAGTTGTAGATGCTATATAGTTACCTCTAAAAGTGACATTAAAAACATTAACCTCTATTTGTAAGAACAACAGCTAGCAAATACTAAAACATGCTTTAAACAGAGATTAGAAGGTAAATAAAAAAATAGATTTTAAATAAATTTTGCAAGTATTTTAGAAATAAAATAAAGAACTTAAAACACGGCCATGTCAAAAATAACGCCTACAACTTCTTTTATTTATGTTAGAATTTCATTCAGAAATGGTAGAAAATTTAAATAATTAAATGTGTTTAAGGCGTTTTATTTAATAGCAGGGTTTATGGGTTCTTCTTCTTCCTCTTCGACTCAGATCGTCCGACCTACCCGAAAGTGTCAGGTATCTGTGTGGACGGTCGGGAAGTGCTACTGAATTTAGACCGGAACTCCGTAGGGGAGGCATCCACAGGGAATGTAAATAAATAATAATGTAAATAAATGTAAATAAATAATAATAAAAAAATAAAACATAATAATAATGTAAATAAATAATACTAAAAAATAAAAAATAATATTAATGTAAATAAATAATAATAAAAAATGTAAATAAATAATAATAAGAAAATAAATGAAAATGAATTCGACCCATTTTAAACTTAAGATCTTAATCATTTTTTGTCAAATATATTGCTGGTTTTCCTCAAGAACCCGATTTTTCCAAAAGCAGACAGTTTTTTTGGTACACATTTTAAAAATGAAAAATCGATTAATTTTGAATTTTCCAAAAAGTCTCCGTGTTTTTCATTTTAAAATCGTCACCATGCCTGAAGTTTTCAATACACTGTTTTCAAAACTGTTCATGTTTTCAAAAGTGTTCACGTGCAAAGTGCAACCATTTTCTTTTGAGAAATAAATAAATAAATAAAAATAATATAAAAATTGTGTTTGTGACTTCATTTGGTATATTTTTACATGTATTTTAACAACATCATATTGACAATTTTTTCTGATTCTCACTTCTGCTCCGCGACCCAGGGAATCGTGTCATTTTCGTTTTAGCCTTAAAGGTATCGTTTCGTTTTCTTTGCTCTAGTTAAAGATATTAACTTATTGAAATATATTTTCATGGATGACGTCATAAGGTATTGGATTACGGCCAGTGTAATTTAACGAGCTTTGATGGTAAATTAACGTTCTACTTTGGCTGAGAGTTTGAGTTGTGGTTTTCTATATTTTAGGAGGTAGAGGGTTGTTACATCAGTTGCGTTTTTTCCTTGCTTATTCGCTTCAAAATCGATTGCTATGCAAAATGGTTGCTATATTTATTGGTCGCTGTTTATAGGCAAGAAGACTTCTGTATGTCTGTTTGTGTCGTCTGCAGAATAAAATCTAAGGACGAAGCACCTTGAAATTTGGTATAGTGGTACCAAGGCACCCAAGAAGAAACACCTCATCGTATTTTTTTAAAATTCACATTAGTTTGTTAGTTATTAAATACTGAAGCGCCATTTTGGGGGATTTTCGCACAAATCAGTTTCTTAGCGACCGAAAATATTGTTGCAGAGTTCCCATCGTAACACCGTCAGATAGACCAAAAATTATCTTTCAAAAAAGCATTGAAAGGAATCCGTGCTATCAATATAGACAAGTTATAGAACTCACGTGCAGCGGGTGACTACGTCTTTTGAAAAATTTAATGAGACAATGTAATTAATCTCTGCGTAAAATCTCGGGCAATGACGGGTACATTTTCGTGATTATATTTAAATGTCCTCAATATCTTTTTTTTTTAGATTAAAAAAATGCATTATCTAGAAAACGACGCATGTTAGTATATTATAAATGGTATCATCTTTTTTTTTAAGTCACATATCAATTGGATATTTCGGCAAAATTGCTTTACTATCTATTAATGATGTTTTCTTTTCATTGAGTTGAGTATGGTGATGAGTGACTTGCACGAATTTTCTTGATGTATATGCTTTTAGCAGTTTATGAAGTAAATATTTTATAATGACCGATGTAACCTAAGTAAAGTATGGTGATCGTGAGTTAAACACAAGTTCGGGTTTTAACCGTCAATATATCGGTGGGATCTCTAGATACTAGAAATGACCTTTGTCGGTCTGTGGGAGGGTGTTAAGTCGTTAGCCCTCCGTAATCTCAAAAACCATTAAAACGATTTCGAAACAATTTTGTGTGGGAAGTTTCATATATTATTTAAATGTGAATGTAGAAAAAAAATTCATATATATATAATATAATATAATATAGTTAATATATATATATATATATATATATATATATATATATATTAACTATATATATATATAGTTAAGCTTATGGAGTTAGAGAGGAGATAAAGCTCATATGGATGAAACTCTTGAAAATGCCATAACACTTTGAAAATTATATCTAGGTGTCTTCAGTGTTAGTAAAGCGCCCTTTGTTTCCATTTGCGATAATAAAGATACATAGTAGAGTATATGTATTTTTGATTATTTTTAAATTAAGATTCCCTAATTGTCAGTGTAATTTGTCAGTATTTTTTCACAGTTGTTAGACAGAGTTCAGAATATAGGAAGATAAAAATAAATTGAAACGTAAAATGATTTTGAATACGTAGGAATATTCCTTATTGTTTCAGTTTTAATTTGCATTGTGCTACTAATTTATTTCTACAAAATTAACAGTCTAAATAAATATTTTAAGCCTTTCACCATATAATTACATACAATGCAGTGGTGCTTATCTTATCGCAGCTCCACCTGAATCGTTGTCGCAAATGATATTGGCATTATCTCAGTATGGAGTTTTAATGTCCACCATGATTAAACTATAAAATGAGATTTTGCCAAAATCATTGTCTCCTCGTAATTTGGAAAATCGCCGAAGCGATTCGGATAAAATTTTGGCGGTATACTGAATATACTGTCTAGATGTGAACGTAGAGAAAAATAAATCCTGAGAATGTACATAGTTTAGTTGAATAAATTGAGATTTAGTCAAAATCAGTCACCTTCTTAATCTCAAAAACTGCTGAAGCGATTTGGACCCAATTTGGGTAGTATACTGCTTGTATGTATTTGGGTAGTATATTATGCCCAAATTGGGTCTAAATCGCTTCAGCAGTTTTTGAGATTACGAAGGTGACTGATTTCGACTAAATCTCAATTTATTCAATTAAACTATGTACCTTCTCAGGATTTATTTTTCTCTACGTTCACATCTAGACACTATACTCAGTATACTGCCAAAATTTTATCCAAATCGCTTCGGCGGTTTTCCAAATTACGAGGAGATAATGATGTTGACATCATCTTATTTTATTCTGTAGATATGAATCCAAGAATTTTTTTTTTGGCTCAGAGGTCGAATATCTATTTACTTTGCTCAGAAATGTACGGGATTGTCCGATACTTTAGTTTAGATTTTCGACACAATTTGGAAAATAATCGTACCAAATCTAAACGAATTATTTTAGTTATTTTAGAGTTGTTATATTGACTGTTTCACGCACAGCACGATACATAGGCTGCATTGAAAAGTGATTAATTTGCATTTAGGGTATATATTTATCAAAATTCAGCAGTTCGATGTTTGTTTCACCTCATCACATTATTTTCCCTTTATGAATATTATATATTGGAGTAAAAGTGAGAACAAATTAAATTACTAATATTTTGAATTTTTTTTTTTTTTACAATTTATCGCATGGTTAAAAATACCGAAGTCTCTACGTTTATTCAAATGAGGAATAAGGCAAAAGTGCAAAGCAATCAAAATTTCAGACTCAATTTAAATTCATGATTCTAAAATGAGCTTGAAGATAATTTCGTTTCCAAATTTTATGAGTGAGCAGAATAAATATAAGCAAATTCAGGACGGTCGATGTAATTTGAAAGTGCTTCGACATAGTCATAAATTCATATTTTATAATCATGCATGGGGGTTAAATTATAATTTGCATGAATCAACATTTTGATGGGAAACATCTTCGGGCTTGGGGTAAGGAGTAAGAAAGAAATATGACAGATGAAACGGAATTAAGTGACTACGCTCATTGACTTCCGTGCTATACATCGTGCTTGCACAGACCGCAAGCTCGCCAGGTAGAGTGACCGCCGGTGTTACATTCGAACGTTTCATCGTCGACAATTTCGTCAGTTGTGGTCAGTTTCGGACGAGATAAACTTCATTCCATTTATTTATCATAACTGTAAATGAAAAAAAAAACATCAAAATATTTTAGAAATAAAAATTTTTCTAATAATTATGAAAATAAAAGAAAATAAAAATAAATGCAGAAAATTCCATTGTATCATTATTCCATGCATGTCATGCGTACAAAATATCTAAATAAAATGTTTTAAATAATAAATAAGCAAATATCCTTTCACTATAGCATCGTCACCTGCAACATACGTAAACCTTTCGCGGTTCAAAATCTGCTAACAGAGTGATGTTGCACATCAATCCATAAATTCGGCCGCTCAAGAAGTCCTCATAAGAGTTGGACGGTCAGGGTCTTCAACATCAATCTATAACAAGTAGAGCTACTAATTTTTCACTTTATACATAAAGGGTGAAAATGTAAGTTTATTTTATTTTAAAATGATATTATACAGTAAACAAAATGCTGTCCGATTGTAGAATTATATTTGCATTCATTTCAAATGTAGATGAACGGAAATCACTCAAGAAGTTCAGCGAATAAGAATATAGGTCAACCAAAGATCATACATGTAGAACCCACTTAAAGGAGGGCTGAAAATGCACAACAAATTAAACTGCAAATGTGAACTTAGCAGTCTTCTGTAGCCTCAACTCAATTTTCATGAATCTGTAGCCTCAACTCAATTTTCATGAAAATTGGTGTCAGCCGCTGCTTAGCGTTGCATGTGTTGGTTTCCATTGAGGTTCGCGAAATTGCTCCATATATCAAGTTTCCTTGTTTCTATTGCAGATGTTAACAATTTCATCATGTGGAGCTCTAAAAAACGAGAGGGTCTACAGATATTGATATATGCAGTGGGAGCGCAAAGCTCTGAATATCGTTGGTATGGTTTTTATCGAGGCATGCGTTCTGTATAAGGTGCTCACCTATTTGTCAACAGGCCTATATCTGGCTGTTTGAAATTTTGATTTCATCGTTTTGGAACTTAATGCTTATTGTAAAATAAGAATAATCCCCTGATTTGGTTGGATTTTCAAAATATAAAATAAAAAAATAATGAAAAAGGAACAGTACATGCCATAACTAGGATCGGCAGAGGGAGCACATCTCTCCAAAGATCCTTGGATCCATTTTCATTGAGACATGAGTTCTGTATAAGGTGCTCACCTCTTTTGACAACAGGCCTATACCTGAGGGACGCAGTAGCCCAGTGGTTAACGCGTGGGAATTGCACTCGGTAGGCCCGGGTTCGATTCCCTCCACTGCCAAAACTGTCGCCGTGTTCCCGCGGAGTACGATCTCGTTAAACATGTGGATCCGTAAGTCTTTCCGAGAGGTTGGTGGTAGGGAAGGAGGGTACGGTCCCTGTGGATGCCTCCCACACTGGGTTCCGGTCTAAATTGGGGGGCACTTCCCGGCCGTCTAAACAGTTACTTTACACCTTTCTGGTAGGTTGGACGGTCTGGGTCACAACAGGCCTATATCTGGCTTACGTTTGAAATTTTGATTTTATCGTTTTGGAACTAAACGCGAATAATCCCTTGATTAGGGTGGATTTTCAAAATATAGAATACAAATAAATGAAAAAAGAACAGTACATGTCATAAATATAATTTGCAGAGGGAGCGCATTTCTCCAAAGATCGTTGGTTCGATTTTCATTGAGTCATGATTTCTGTAGAAGATGTCCACCTCCTTTGGCAATATGTCTTTACCTGGTATTGGTTTGAAGTTTTTATTCCATCGTCTTGGAACTCATTGTAACATAAGAATAATCCAGTGATTAAGGAGGATTTTCAAAATATTAAAAAAATGGTAATAATAGAAAAGGAACACTACATGTCAGAAATATCAGTTCACACCATATTACGTATGGTATAATAAAGATTCCAACAATTACTTGAATAAACAATAAGTACAAAGCAATCAAAATTTTAGATGGAATTCTAATTCGTAATTCTAGAGCAAAAAAATAAATAAAATACTACTCAAAAGTTCTCTGTGTGGAAGGAAAATAAACATCTAAATGACTTAGTGCAATGTGTTTAAATGTTAACATAAATTATTCTTTCCTGAATATGCAATTTGCTGCAGCCGAAATTAGAATACGTAGAAAATGTTCATATTCTTCAGAGAAGTGTTTGTTGTGTTTCCTGATCACGTTCGGATTCAAAATTTTAATGGAAATACATAATTAGACCTTCTAAACACGATTATTATATTTTATCTGTTTAATTGTAAATATTTAAATTAACGCTGGTGTCTTAAAAAGCGAAATCTTAAGTTATTTCTTTATATGCATAATCTGATTGATTGAAAAAATTAAAAATTCGGTATTTTAGGTATGTTTTATATTTTATTCGAACTCTATTCGAATTATTTGATGAAGTAACTCATATAGCTGTCAAACATTTCTTTCATATTTTGTGTCATATTGTTCTTAATTCTGCTGTCTTTTATTTGTTGGTATCTGTACATTATTCTCTCGATCAAAAGTAATTTAAATTTAATTAAGTAAGCTGATACAGTTTTCGATACTGGTTACTTTTTTATATTCTGAATTTAATTTGAATTTTCTTTTTTTCACTAGTATTTTTAATAATTTAATCAAATATTATTTGAATTTAGTTGATGAAGCTCATATATCTTCCGAAATGAATCATATATTTCATATTTTGTGTCATAATCTTCTTAATTTCCCAGGCTTTTCTTTCAATAAATTTTACATATTACTAATATTACATTATTCTATATTAATTTTTATATAAATTGTACGTATTACTTAATAAAAGATGATATTTGCGTGTGTGTCGTTTGTAACGGAATATCTAAGCGCCGGACAGAGACGAAATTTAATAGGGTGGTACTTCAGGGCCCCTGACGATGTACTTCGGTGATATATTTTTAAAATTTGAAATTGTTTCTTACGTTTCATCACGATTTTGAACAATTTTCGCACTAATCGGTTTCTTATCGTCTGAAAATGTTATTACAGGGTTTCTATGTTTACTTCATTGAAAAGACTGAAGAACGGTCTTTCCAAAGAAGTTTAAACTGAATCCGTAGAACAAATTCTTCATATTTATTTCTTAATTTTATATACATCGAAATGAAAATTTTTTAGGCTATTGATGCTTATTTTACCGTATCCGAAAAAGGAAGATTACCATAATTCCATAGTTTGGTAAAAAGTCGTGTGTATATTTCCTCATTTTAGCAAAAGAAATTGATTTGAAATTGATTATATTATATTTTTTTTGTAATTTTTCAGGTAAACACATAAAAATTGAAAATATATTCCTTTTAATGTGGTACGTAGTTTTCTCCTCAGTGGACTGTACATGTCCTTGCTCCTGAGTCGTTTTAAGCCATCCCTTCTTTCCTAGAGAAAGGATTGTTTTTTTTTTCTTTATTTATTTTTGTCTCTCACGTTTGCGGAGCGCATGGTGAAAAAACGAAGGGAGAAAATTGAGGTGGTGTTAAAAGGCGATTCTGTAAATATATTATTTAAGTAGAGAGCGTTCAATTAAGACTAGGGAAACGCCGGGTGATTCGTTCCAGTTTCAAATAACTCACGATCTAATCAATATTTGAAATTAAAATTTTGAGCGAAACACTATTATCCATTCTATCACATGTAAAAGTAAATTTGCCATTTTGTCAAATTTTACTATTCGCAGCACAATTGCAATTACAGATATCTTGGCAGTTATTCTAACAAAGAATAGGACGAAATTGCAGCAATCAAAAATTCAAAAAATTCGAATACGGGGCTTGAAAAACACCATGGTGATAATTTTGTTTCGGAGTTTTATGTACGTGAGTAGAATAAATATAAACGAATTTGGGACGATGCAGCTTGAATTTGCTTGCACATTATCATAAATTATTTCTGTTACGAACATGAAATTTACATCAGCCTAAATTAGAGAGTTTGCATGAAATAACTTTTGAGATACACACAGTTAAGGATGTAGTTTGTAAACGACTTTTAGAATCAGTTGAAACTGAAAATACTATGTTTTCATTTTTAAGTAAAATAAGAAGTTTTAAAGAATATTTATGACTGGTGTTATTCTTTGTGAAGTGGGAAGTCCATTTTTGGAAGTATTCTTGTTCAACGGGGAATTGAATCCCGAAAATCTACCTTCACAGTCATTGTTTTATCCATTGAGATACTGAGGGTTAAGTTTCTCTCTCATGTATGAAGCGAACCTTACATCATCTTCAGATATTACGAGGGTGGTTCAAAATGTAAGGTAACAAATCCTGTGAGAGAAAAGGTTTACTCACGAAATCAAAAAGATACACAAAGTTAGCAAGGTACTGGTACATAATATTTTTCCACATAGTCACCATGGTCCGGCCGTCCAAATGGTTGCTCAAGTCCTTGTTGACGAGCCGGACGGTCTGGGTCTTCAACATAGTCACCATGGTTATAGAAACATTTGTTCCATCGGTAAATCAATCTATCGAAACCGGCATAGAAGAAATCAAGATACAGGTCGCGGAGCCACTCAACGACGGCCTCCGGAACTTCGGAATCGGTTGTGTAATGGCGACCTGCCAAGTACTTCTTCAACGGTCCGAAGAGATGAAAATCGCTTGGTGCAAGATCCGGGCTGTAGGGTGGGTGTTCCAGTATATTCCATCGAAAACGCTCTTACCAAATCACGTGTAACCGAGGCCGCATGCGATCGAGCCTTGTCGTGCAACAACACGACACCTGGATGAAATTTAATTCGCACTCCGAATTTGTGCACCTGTGAGAGCTCTTGTTACCTTACCTTTTGAACTATTTACGTATATCAACGTCCAACTTCAGAACATATCCATCTTCTCACTGAAAGCAAACATTTTGACATTGCTATTGCTTTTACTGAAAACATTTATGAAGCATATATTTCTCAGGCTCTGTTACAGATAAGGCTTAGGAGATGGCTGATATGGATTCAGCATCAAGTTTTAGAGGACGTTTATTAATGATTTCTGCTTCCTGTTCTTTTTCCATTTCCGATTCAAAAATGTTCATTTTATATGAAAAATATATTTCTTAATTAATAAAAAAAACACTTTGATTTATCTGTCTGTTTATCTATCTACCTTTTGGTAACGCTACTACAAAATGTTTCAATCATGGATAAACACCTCAATGTTGATACTAACCCAGACCATCAACATTTTCATAACCCTCCACGTGAACACTAAATTTTTCCGATCACCCATGAATTCAGTATTCATATAAAAAACCGGAGCGTTCTTCTTAGCTAATTACATTTTTGCTTGAACGCGGTTCGTTTTTTTTTTTCTTTTCTTCAAAGAAATATTTCAAATGTAAATTATTGCTCTGTTAAATCTTTTCACACCAGAGTGATCTCATTGTCAAAAACAATAAATGTAGATATTTTCTCCTTTCAAATTATTTTCAATTTTTTTTCCTTAGTAAATCTTAAGTTCATAGTTATTTTTTCCTTCCAAGAGCTTAGATAAAATTAAAAACAATTTATTTCTTTTGAAACGGACTCCACGGGCGTTAGGGTTATATTCTAGTATTAGTTATATAAGAGCATAGTTGACTTTTAATAGAGATTCAGCTTCGAATTCTGTAGGTGGTAGGTTATGTTTTACTAAGGATATTTACTTCCGGTTCCTTTTCCACTTCGGATTCAAAAATTTTCCTTTAATAGTCTATGTCTCAGAATTGGATGGATATAGGGTGAGCTTAGATAATGACTAATATGAATTTAGCATCGAATTTTGGAGGAGTAGTGAAGGGGGATTACTAAGGATTTCCACTTCTGGATATGCCATTTTCCATTTTTCCGAAAATTCTCATGACTGTGCGAAAATAAGTGTGCTAAAGAGCATAAAAATGCTTAATAGTTCTATCAAAAATGAAGTGTATACACATTTGCAATTGCTAAAAATAAAAGTAGGATTCTGAAAATATCGAAATTTGTTATTTGTTAGACTGTTGGATCTAACTTAAGCGTTATATTACACGAAATTGCAAAGTATGTATGTCCTAATTGGAATCCAAACCAAGGATCTCCATTTGTTCAGTCAACAATTTATCTCTTGAACTGATGCTATAGTAATTTCTTCGATATCTGAAGTGGAACTTCCATTTTGGCGCCTGAATTTATAACGTGCTGATTTATAGAATTATGTTTAATATACTGTCTTTACACCTATTAAAGCAGTTTCAAAACGATTGATTATTTTTTAATATTCTGGAGGTGCTACAAATCCCAGTTAAGTGGGGATACCCTTGTTGACGTATAAAATGGTATAGATATATTAGCATTCGCTCTTCACATCGAAAAAACTATCGAATCTGACAGTTCGGTCACAATCGACAGATCGTGACCATCGTTGCTCAGTCAAGCATGATTGCTCTGCAGAACAATATTGTTTACAGAAAGTAAAAATTTCTTCTTTAATATAATGTTGTTATAATGTAAAACTTTAATTCTGCACCGATCAACTAAATAGAAAGTAAAATTGCTTTAGAATGCTACACATGGGGTGAGGAAGCTTTAGAGTACTTATTTTTCGCTAAAATGCTTTAATCTAGATGGGTCGTCTGAATTTCTGCTTGCTGTTTTATAAAGTACTTGAGTGTTCATCACAATGAATAGCTTGACAGCCCACTGCGGGTTTTGCCCTTTTTCAGAAGGTTCTTCCAAGCTGTCCACCCTGGGGGCGATGCTTTTGCAATTTTTGATATGTAACAATTGAAATTTCTTGTCCAGGCAAATGGTCCACCTCAACTTCGATATTCCTCTATGTGTTTCCCGACCGATGTGGACATAAAACTTTTCTTTGCGATTCTGTTGCTATCCGTTATTCATCCTTAGCAAATCTCCTTCCCATTGCACGCTGTTAATTTTAATGTATTTAAATATGTTAGAATCTTTGTAAAATTTGAATAGTTCAAAAGTGTGCCTTCTTCTCCAAATATAATTTTTCCGATTTCCACCAAAACTACTGATCAAAAATTTCCGTTCAAAGACACAAAGAGCTTTTTCATTATGTTCATCAAGTCCTGTGAAAGTTCAGGTGCCTGAAGCTTAAATTAAGATAGGACTTGAGTGGCACGATGGGCAAAATTTCGGCATATATCAAATCCTTGTAATGCCAGGACTGTTAACGTACAAACGGTGCTGATGAATTTCAATTACACTTATCATATATATTTTTTCCATACCGGGACAAAAGACAATAAATAAATAGTATTATTTATTAAATTAAGAAAAACAAAATTGGAACTTTTTGACAAAATTGAAACATTGGTGTTCATGGACGCCAATGTCTGCAAAGGGAGATCGAACTGTTTGGGATAGGTTATGTCCAATACCTATCGTTTTGAGAGGTTCTTCATTTCGGATTGACGCTGTCGCACCCGTAAGCAAAACATTTGACTTTGTTGATTTACCTATTTCTTTAGACAAAATACTTCTCATGATAGAGAATAACATTTGACATGAGCGGGAATGCCTGGCATAAAATAATGTGATACCGAGCTATAGAAAATATATTCTATGACTCTGCTTTATTCCAGTATTAAAATATTGTGATCCTTAAACATTTTTCAAAAGTTGAATTCAATTTTCTGGACAGTCTGCTTTTATGATCGTCCATGCGTCAGAGTTTGAAGATCCAAATTCCTTAGCAATCACTCCTTTAAACAATCTATCTACGTTTGTTTATAATTTCCCTTGTTAGACCTATTCTCGAATATGCCCCAGTAGTTCGACATCCGCACCATCAAAGAAGCATGAAGGATATTGTAAAAATACAAAATGAATTTCTACAACTTTTATATTACAAAGCTAATGGAATCTACGTACTTGATATGATTTTCGATAAATTAATAAGCATCTTCATTTCATCTCTTGGAGAATATAACGCTGCTTCCTCACTTCCCAAGCTTCTATATGACCAAGTTCAATCAACTCGGGGATGCGACAAGCCCAGTGGTTAGCGTGCGAGGATTGCACGACCCAAGTTCGATTACCACCTCTGTCCAAACTGTCGCCGTGTTCATGGAATACCGGTACGTTAAATCTGAGGATCTGTAAGTCCTTACGATAGGTTGGTGGTAAGGGAGGGAAGATACGGTGCCTGTGGACACAATCCCCACTGGATTCTGGTCTAAATTGAGTGGAACTTCCCATCCAAACATATACCTTACACCTTTGGGTAAATCGTACGGTCTGGGTGAAGAAGAGGAAGTTGAATTAACTCACCATATAAACTTTGTTGATTCCACTTTACTTAAATTCCATTCAGATATAGTATGGTTCCTACCAGATGTCGTGATTTATTCATTGTTAACAAGTACCGAACAAATCACCTGGCTTGTTCGCCTGTTTATCGCTTTTCAAAACTTTCTGTATGTTTAATGACTGCAATAAAAATGCTCCATTTTTATTTTTCAATTTGAAATGCTTTTTGGTAAAACTTTTATTGTGTAGGTGTCACTTTGAGTGACCACCATCTCTTTGCCTGTGCGAAGCGTGGGTGTACAGCCTCTCGGAAACATAATCAAACTGTCATACCCTCACAAATAATCGCTTATTTAGATTTTTCTTTTTTTACCCATATGGAGTATTAGAATAAAGTCTTTGATCTCAGAAATCTTATTTATAGCAAAAATGATGAATTTTTGTTTGTACGTGTCTAAAATTAAAATCGTAATCATATGTAAATTAAAGCAATCCTCATGTTTTACATATAATAATATTATGCATGTTCAGTTACCAAAAAAGATATCAGTGAATATTCAATTATCAAATTTACCAGATGCAAATTAAAGCAATCCTCATGTTTCACATATAACAATACTATATATGTTCAGCTGACAAAAATATAATAACATCGTATAATTGCTTTTAAAGCACACATATTCTTGCAGGTCCGTAAAAAATGTTTATTTTTGAAGATTGTACTCACCAAAGCCGTACTCAAAGCCGTACTTCGGTGTACTATCATATTTTAGCTTCTGAAACTGTTTAGAAGCTCTCTGGCTCAATAAGCAGCAAATCATCCCGAAATATTTTAATTTGCTATCTCCGGATTTGTGGAAATAAAATTGCAGCAATATTCATCCATCAAATTAAGCAATATTCATCCATCAAATTGCAGCAATATTCATCCATCAAATTGCAGTAATATTTATTCATATCAATCTTTGATTTTGTGAAAGTAAAATAAAATCATGTAACAAAATATAAACACCAGAATGATATAAAATTGACAAAGCATTAGTACAATGATTTTGTTCGATTATTTTTTGGGGGTAATGGAAATGGATTGTATTCCATATGAATGTACTAAAAAGTCAAATCCCCACAATCCAGCTATTTTCACTCTCATTCATTTGTTTAATTCTTCTATTGTTTTCAAAAACTTTCAACCAGACTCAGAATCAGTTAATCAGAAACAGCTCACACAGCAATCAATCAGTTCTCATAAATGAAACAAGAGCGAACTGTTTTCAAGATACGAATTTAACGTCTCCCCCCTCCCCACTTACGAGTTCGTTTCTCCCGCTTCAGCAACTCCAACTTTAACGCATGTCCGGTTACATTACTGCCTCAAGACCGATAGGGAAGACGTTGGGTCTGTCCCCGGAGCTCTATTCCCGGATCGATATGAAAATCTACTTTTTCGAGGAGGGTGTCTAAATGGTTACTAGGTCACGAGCGTGTCGTGCGGAATTCCTGAGTGTGCTAAGTTGCAGCAAACGATTATTAATGTTGGCGATGTTTGGCTGTTTAAAGAGAATTTGAAAAGCGAAACGTTTCATCAGTATCGAGTATGGGGATTAGATAAAGGTTTTTCGATTTTTCGGGTGAGATGTCTAATGAGATTAACACTTCGATTTTGTAGGAAAGCACAACAAAAAGTTCAAAACAAAGCTGTACAAATATTACCATTATCTAAAATTGATATTATGAAAAATTGCCGTAGGAAAATGAAGATGTAGGCAGATTCAGTTCAAAACAGTACTATACAAATCTTATCATTATTTGAAATTGATATTATGTAAAATTGTCAAAGAAGAATGAGGGTGTAGGCGGATTCAGTTTTTGACAATGCTATATAAATGTTACCATTATCTAAAATTTATATTATGCAAAATTGCCGAAGGGAAATGAGGCTGAAGGCAGATTCAGTTCAAAACAATCCTATACGAATCTTATCATTACCTAAAATTGATATTATATAAAACTGTGGAAGAAGAAAGAGGGTGTAGGCAGATTTAGTTTTTGTTGTTGTTGTTTCTTATCCCACTTGACCGACAGCGACATCAGATCAAGTCCATGAACCCGTGAGTCTTCAAAAGATGAAGAACTACTCCAGCACTGGAGAACAGCTGACTCCTCTGGCATCCAATACATGCCAAGGCATGATCAGGAGAGGCCTGAGCCAAATTGCACTTCGAGCAAAAAAGATTTTTAAAAATGTTATACAAATCTTACCATTATTAAAAGTTGATATTATGCAAAATTGCCGAAGGGAAATGAGGCTGTAGGCAGATTCAGTTCAAAACAATACTATACAAATCTTATCATTACATAAAATTGATATTATATAAAATTGTAGAAGAAGGATGAGGGTGTAGGCAGATTCAGTTTTTAACAAAGCTATACAAATTTTATCATTTTCTAAAATTTACATTAAGCAAAATTGTCGAGGAAGAATGGTGGTGCTGGCAGATTCAGTTCAAAACAATGCGAAGCAAATATTACCATCATCTAAAATTGATATTATACAAAACTGATGTTAATTAAAAGTAATGGTCAGGTCGCATCATATTTTTAAACCTATCTATATGTTTTATAACCACAATTTCATGTTAACATTATTATAAAGTATGCGGCATTTTTATGCTTAAATTTAAAATAATTTTAGATATGCATACCTTTTATTTATGATAGGTGTCACATTGAGTGACCTCTAGCCCTTTGCCTAGCGTGGATCTAAATGCCTAGTATTTGATATGAATGTACGAAAATGTCAAATCCTAACAATCTAGCTATTTCCTTTCTAATTAACTTATATAATTCTTACTTTCTTTTCAGGAATTTTCAGCCAGCCTCAGAACCAGTTAATTAGAAACATCTCGCATCCAATCAGTTAACACCGCATTCAGTTCGCAGTAATGAAACAACAGCGAACTGTTCATAAATACGAATTGAACGTCTTCCCCCCTCCTGCCTTACGAGTTCGTTTCTCCCGCTTCAGCAACCCCAACTTTAACGCATGTCCGGTTACATTACTGCCTCAAGACCGATAGGGTAGACGTTGGGTCTGTCCCCGGAGCTCTATACCCGGATCGATATGAAAATCTACTTTTTCGAGGAGGGTGTCTAAATGGTTACTAGGTCACGAGTGTGTCGTGCGGAATTCCTGAGTGTGCTAAGTTGCAACAGAGGATTATTAATGTTGGCGGTGTTTGGCTGTTTAAAGAGAACTTTAAAAGCGTTTCAGTATCGAGTATGGGGATTAGAGAAAGGTTTTTCGGGTGAGATGTTTGATGTGATCAACACTTCGATTTTGTAGGAAAGCTCAACAAAAGCAGCTAGAATGGAATTTTTCGATTTTACTAAATTTTCTTTAATCGACTTTTTCATACATTCATAGCCCATAGTGTTTAGTTTCATTTGTATCCCAATTAGTATTAAAATACCAAATACATGTATCTGTTTCAAATTTATTACCCAAGTTATTATTTTATATATTTCGCAAAGCATGATTAATAGCTTCTTTTATTTTGTCCTACTCATCTAGTTAACTTTAAGTGGACTTTGTTCTATCGTTCACATCTTTGACAGGCTCGTTCTCGTCTCCAGCAGGTGATAGAAAGCTAAAACTTCGTACACAGATTCAATTCGCAGAACATTTTCGTTTATCAAATTTTTACGTCATTATGTTACGTCGTTATGTCATTTACGTGCGTTATATTTGTGTTTGTTTTTTCCTTTTTAATTAATTTTCTTTGCGAATTACACATCAGTGTATTTAAAGGAAATGTTTCCAATGCGTCGAGTCTTATACAGGTTTAAACTTAAATTACGCCAAAGAAATTGAAAACCAAAAAGTAAAATTCTGATGTAGGCAGTAATTGACTTTCATTACAGACTCAAATTTATTTTGTCTTTATTTCTTTAATAATTCATTTTAGTTTAATTGCGTAAAATATCAATTACTTGAAATTACATGAAAATATTTAAAATTGCAATGCATTTGCACTTTTAATTAAATTTTCGTTTTTATTTGGTAACTCGACGAATTTCACAAAGGTAGCGTAGCAAAAATGCAAAAACTACAATATTTCGAGAACGGGTAGAACAAGGGTGGGATTGATCTTATTTTTTTCATCGTAAAAATTACGTATAAAACAAGTACGTATAATTGATACATTTTGATATAAGCAGTGTTTTATTTTAGATTATGCCGATTTTTGCTTTTCGTAAAAAAGGCAAGTTCTTTTCTTTTGTATCATATCAAAATCTAATCAGCACTAGAATAACCTACAAGTGACTTATAAAATTTAATGAACGTTTTTTTATTTTAGTGGATACCTATATTGCACAGACAGACTTACACACACATAGACACACCCATACGCACACATACGTAACGATAAAAATAGTTTTTCGTATTTTAGAGGTCCCAAAATGCGTAGATCCGTTGAAAACTCAAATTGCGATTTTCGACATGATTCCAATACTTTCTATATACATTATCATGTATTGCAGGGAAAGTAAAAAATAAGTCATGAGAAAAAGCAAGTTCTCCATTCAATGTCCCATCCTAAACTAAAATACATTTTAATCAAGCACGAAATTGAACCAAATTGAGTGTGGTTGCTAATTTTGCGACTTTTGGCAAGTTTACGGCTATGCTAGAACTCCATATACTACTCGAATATATTTCGAATAATACTACTCTAGATATCGAATGTTCTTGTAGATATGAGTACTTACTAGAAATTTCTATGGAGAGTATAAAGGGTGTCCCAAAAACCTCGGCTTTTATTCCTTAAATATTGATCTTAGACATATATAATAAATTACAAAGTTGCGTAAAAATGGCACAGAATTTTATGAAATCGATAAAATTTTCAGGTGATTAAATTTGTAGAAATAGAAAATTTAACTAGCCGAATACCCGTTGAAAATCAACGGTCTCGCAATAAGCAACCCCTGAATAATGTAAATTTTTTAATCATTCGCATTTCACATTTATTCGACAAATCGAATATTTTGGTGTGCACAATCCCCTAAAGAAGAAAATATTGGGAAACTAAATTTACGCATTTCTTCCTTTCGAATTATTTACCCGTACACCACATTAAAGTCCATCTCATCTCGAGGTACCCCTATATTAGTATTTCTCCTTTGGAACTTTTTTCTGTGAAGCACACCCATAAATGAACATTTTTGAAAAACTCTCTTTGTCTTGGATTTTTTATCAGATGATTGGCTCATATACCGAATAGCAAGCCTCTATCACATT
Organism: Amaurobius ferox; assembly: GCA_951213105.1. Taxonomy (NCBI): domain Eukaryota; kingdom Metazoa; phylum Arthropoda; class Arachnida; order Araneae; family Amaurobiidae; genus Amaurobius; species Amaurobius ferox. The sequence goes on along the minus strand of OX578140.1, from coordinate 92,619,215 downwards.
TAAAAAGAAGCTTGCCTCATTTATTCGAAAAATCGAACATATTAGTGTGCGGCACCACTAAATGTAGCAAATATTGGAAATCTGAAATTTCACGCTTTCTTCCTTTCAAACTATCTACCCGTACACCAAATTTGAAGTCTCTATCCTATCGAGAAGCATGTTTTTTCTATCACTTCACCTTTCGAACGTTTTTCTGTGTAGCACCCCGTTAATGAACATTTTTGTCAAACTATATTCATGTTTGGTTTTTTTTGTCAAATGGTTAGCCCATATACTTCTATCACATTGTAAAGGAGGCGTTTTTCATTTGTTCAGCAAATCGAACATTTTAGTGAGCGGCACCCCCTACAATAGCAAATGTTGGAAGACTGAAATTGCACACTTTCTTCCTTTCCAAATTTTACCCGTACACCAAAATTTGAAGTCTCTATCTCATCGTGAAGCATGCTTTTCTAGCATTTCATCTTTCGAATGCTTTTGTGAGGAGTACCCACCCCCTTAACTATACATTTTTGAAAAACTCTATTCTTTTTGTGATTTCTATGAGATGATTCCCCCATATACCAAATATAAAGCCTCTATCACGTTTTAAAAGGAGCGTTTCTCCTTTATTCCAAAAATCGAACATTTTGGTGTGCGGCACCCCCTAAAGTAGAAAATATTGGTAAACTGAAATTGTACACTTTCTTCCTTTCAAACTATCTACCTTTACACCAAATTTGATATCTCTACCTTATTCCAATGCATGGTTTTTTTATCAATTAACTTTTCGAAAGTTTTACTCTGGAGCACCCCCTTAAACGCACATTTTTGAAAAACTGTATTCGTCTTGGGTGTTTTCGTCAAATTATTAGCCCATATACCAAATTTTAAGCCTCTATAATATTCTAAAGGCACCTTTTCTCATTTATTCGATAAATCGAACGTTTTGGTGTGCGACACCCCCTTAAGTAGAAAATATTTTAAATCTGAAATTGCACATTTTCTTCCTTTCGAAAGATTTACTCATGCACCGAATTTGAAGTCTCTATCTCATCGCAAATCATGCTTTCCTATCATTTCACTTTTCGAAAGTTATGGTGTGCGGCACCCCCTTAAGTAGAAAATATTGGAAATCTGAAATTGCACACTTTCTTCTTTTCGAACGATTTCATAGTACAACGAATTTGAAATCTCTATCTCATCGCAAAGCATGCTTTCCGATCATTTCACTTTTCGAACGTTTTGGTGTGCGGCACCCCCTTAAGTAGAAAATACTGGAAATCTGAAATTGCACACTTTCTTCCTTTCGAATGATTTACCGATACACCAATTCTGAAGTCCCCATCTCATCGTAAAGTAAGCTTTCCCATATTTTCACTTTTCGAACGTTTTGTTGTGGGGCACCTCCTCTATAGAACGTTTTCGGAAAATTCGATTTTTCCAGGGTTTTTTATCGAACGACCGAGTTGTGTGCCAAATCGCAAGTCTCTATCTATTCGGGAAGTGCCTGAAAAAAGCGTGACAGACAGACAGACGGACAGACGGACACTTGGCAATTAGTATATAATAGCCGCATACCCGTTGAAAATCAACGGCCCCACATTAAGCAACCCCTGAATAATGTAATTTTTTTAATAATTCGCGTTTCTTATTTATTCGACAAATCGAACATTTAGTTTTGCGACACCCCCAAAAGTTCAAAATATCGGAAAACTGAAATTGCACATGTTCTTCCTTTCGAACTATCTACCTGTACACCAAATTTGAAGTCTGTATCTTATTTCGAAGCATGTTTTTTTTTATAAATTCACATTTCGAACGTTTTCCTCTGGAAAACCCCCTTAAACGAACATTTTTGAAAAATTATATTCGTTTTGGGTGTTTTCATCAAATGATTAGTCCATATTTAAAATTTTGAGCCTCTATCAAATTTTAAAGGGGCCGTCTCTCATTTATTCTGAAAATCGAACATTTTTGTGTGCGACACCCCCTTAAGTAGGAAATATTGGAAATCTGAAATTACACACTTTCTTCCTTTCTAACGGTTTACCTATATACCAAATTTGAAGTCCCTATCTTATCGCAAAGCAAGCTTTCCTATCATTTCACTTTTCGAACGTTTTGGTGTGCGGCACCCCCTTGAGTAGAAAATATTGGAAATCTGAAAATGCACACTTTCTGCCTTTCGAACGATTTACCCATACACCAAATTTGAAGTCTCTACCTCATCGCAAAGCATGCTCTCCTATCATTTCACTTTTCGAACGTTTTGGTGTGCTGCACCCCCCCCCTCTTAAGTAGAAAATATTGGAAATCTGAAATTGCACACTTTCTTCCTTTCGAACGATTTACCCATACACCAAATTTGAAGTCTCTATCGCATCGCAAAGCATGCTTTCACGTCATTTCACTTTTCGAACGTTTTGGTGTGGGGCACCCCCTCTATAGAACGTTTTCGAAAAATTCGATTTTTCCAGGGGGTTTTATCGAACGACCGAGCCGTGTACCAAATTGCAAGTCTCTATCTATTCGGGAAGTGCCTAAAAAAAGCGTGACAGACAGACGGACGGACAGACAGACGGACAGACAGACAGACAGACGGACACTTGGCAATTAGTATATATAATAGACTAGCCGAATACCCGTTGAAAATCAACGGTCTCGCAATAAGCAACCCCGAATAATGTAAATTTTTTAATAATTCGCGTTTCACATTTATTCGACAAATCGAATATGTTGGTGTGCAGAACCCCCTAAAGAAGAAAATATTTTGAAACTAAATTTCCGCATTTCTTCCTTTCGAATTATTTACCGGTACACCACATTAAAGTCTATCTCATCCCGAGGCACCCCTATATTAGTATTTCTCTTTTGGAACTTTTTTCTGTGAAACACACCCATAAATGAACATTTTTGAAAAACTCTCTTTGTCTTGGGTTTTTTATCAGATGATTGGCTCATATACCGAATATCAAGCCTCTATCACATTTAAAAAGAAGCTTGCCTCATTTTTTCGAAAAATCGAACATATTAGTGTGCGGCACCCCTTAATGTAGCAAATATTGGAAATCTGAAATTTCACGCTTTCTTTCTTTCAAACTATCTACCCGTACACCAAATTTGGAGTCTCTATTCTATCGAAAAGCATGTTTTTTCTATCACTTCACCTTTCGAACGTTTTTCTGTGTAGCATCCCGTTAATGAACATTTTTGTCAAACTGTATTCATGTTTGGTTTTTTTTTTGTCAAATGGTTAGCCCATATACTAAATTTCAAGCTTCTATTACATTGTATAGGAGGAGTTTTTCATTTATTCGGCAAATCGAACATTTTAGTGAGAGGCACCCCCTACAATAGCAAATGTTGGAAGACTGAAATTGCACACTTTCTTCCTTTCCAACTTTTTACCCGTACACCAAAATTTGAAGTCTCTATCTCATCCTGAAGCATGCTTTTCTAGTATTTCATCTTTCGAATGCTTTTGTGTGGAGTACCCCCCCCCCCCTTTGCCATACATTTTTGAAAAACTCTATTCTTTTTGTGATTTCTATGATATGATTCGCCCATATACCAAATATAAAGCCTCTATCACGTTTTAAAAGGAGCGTTTCTCCTTTATTCCGAAAATCGAACATTTTGGTATGCGGCACCTCCTAAAGTAGAAAATATTGGTAAACTGAAATTGTAACTTTCTTCCTTTCAAACTATCTACCCTTACACCAAATTTAATATCTCTATCTTATTCCAATGCATGGATTTTTTATCAATTAACTTTTCGAACGTTTTACTCTGGAGCACACCCTTAAACGAATATTTTTGAAAAACTGTATTCGTCTTATAATTTGGGGCTAATAATTTGGGAGTTTTCGTCAAATTATTAGCCCATATACCAAATTTTATGCCTCTATCAAATTATAAAGGCGCTTTTTCTCATTTATTCGGTAAATCGAACGTTTTGGTGTGCAACACCCCCTTAAGAAGAAAATATTGGAAATCTGAAATTGTACATTTTCTCCTTTTCGAACAATTTACCCATACACCGAATTTGAAGTCTCTATCTCATTGCAAAGCATGCATTCCTATCATTTCACTTTTCGAACGTTTTAGTGTGCGGCACCCCCTCAAGTAAAAAAAAATGGAAATTTGAAATTGCACACTTTCTTCCTTTCGAACAATTTACCCATACACCGAATTTGAAGTCTCTGTCTCATCGCAAAGCATGCTTTCCGATCATTTCACTTTTCGAACGTTTTGGTGTGCGGCACCCCCTTAAGTAGAAAATACTGGAAATCTGAAATTGCACACTTTCTTCCTTTGGAATGATTTACCTATACACCAAATTTGAAGTCTTTATCTCATCGCAAAGTTTGCTTTTTCAACTTTTCACTTTTCGAACGTTTTGGTGTGGGGCACCCCCTCTATAGAACGTTTTCGGAAAATTCGATTTTTCCAGGGGTTTTTATCGAACGACCGAGCCGTGCACCAAATTGCAAGTCTCTATCTATTCGGGAAGTGCCTGAAAAAAGCGTGGCAGACAGACAGACGGACACTTGGCAATTAGTATATACAGTTAATAATAATAATAGATTAGAAGTTTGGACAGTTTAGGATTCAAATGACTAATAATCCAAGTAATAAACTTCAATTGGAATTTTCCCTTCTAATCAGAAAATTTCTACATTTCTAAATGTTAACAATGATTATCGTCACCTGGAATATGACATATTTTATCTATTAAGACTTTTCTGGTAGATATTAATTAATTATACGAATGTATACCAGATTTGTTACTGTACATTTGCACATAATGCAGATAATGTATAACAATAGACTGGGGTGTGTTAATTATGGGACCAGGAATCATGTAGACAGATTTATATGTAATTTTAAGATAGATAGATTACCCATACACCAAACTTGAAGTCTCTATCTCATCGCAAAGCATGCTCTCCTATTAGATTAGAAGTTTGGACAGTTTAGGATTCAAATGACTAATAATCCAAGTAATAAACTTCAATTGGAATTTTCCCTTCTAATCAGAAAATTTCTACATTTCTAAATGTTAACAATGATCATTGTCACCTGGAATATGACATATTTTATCTATTAAGACTTTTCTGGTAGATATTAATTAATTATAGGAATGTATACCACATTTGTTACTGTACATTTGCACATAATGCAGATAATGTATAACAATAGACTGGGGTGTGTTAATTATGGGACCAGGAATCATGTAGATAGATTTATATGTAAATTTATGATGGATAGATTACCCATACACCAAACTTGAAGTCTCTATCTCATCGCAAAGCATGCTCTCCTATCATTTCACTTTTCGAACGTTTTGGTGTGCTGCACCCCCCTTAAGTAGAAAATATTGGAAATCTGAAATTGCACACTTTCTTCCTTTCGAGTGATTTACCCATATACCAAATTTGAAGTCTCTATCTCATCGCAAAGCATGCTTTCCCGTCATTTCACTTTTCGAACGTTATGGTGTGGGGCACCCCCTCTATAGAACATTTTCGAAAAATTCGATTTTTCCAGGGGGTTTTATCGAACGACCGAGCCGTGTACCAAATTGCAAGTCTCTATCTATTGGGGAAGTGCCTAAAAAAAGCGTGACAGACAGACGGACAGACAGACAGACGGACAGACAGACAGACAGACAGACAGACAGACGGACACGTGGCAATTAGTATATACTAGCCGAATACCCGTTGAAAATCAACGGTCTTGCTTAAATTTTATAATAATCCGCGTTTCACATTTATTCGAGAAATCGAATATTTTGGTATGCAGAATCCCCTAAAGAAGAAAATATTGGGAAACAAAATTTGCGCATTTCTTCCTCTGTTTGTCTGGTGTTTTTTATCAGATGATTGCCCCATATACCAAATATCAAGCACATTTAAAAGGAAGCATGCCTCATTTATTCGGAAAATCGAGCATATTAGTTTGCGCACCCCTTTAAGTTGCAAATATTGAAAATCTGAAATTTCACACTTTCTTCCTTTCAAACTATCTACCCGTACACCAAATTTGATATCTCTATCTCATTACGAAGCATGGTTTTTTATCAATTCACTTTTCGAACGTTTCATTCTGGAGCACCCCCTTAAACGCACATTTTAAAAAAACTATATTCTTCTTGCGTGTTTCCGTCAAATGATTAGCCCATATACCAATTTCAAGCCTCTATAAAATTTTAAAGAAGCGTTTTCTCATTTATTCTGTAAATCGAAGATTTTGGTGTGCGGCACCCCCTTTAGTAGAAAATATCGGAAATCTGAAATTGCACACTTTCTTCTATTCGAATGATTTACCTATACACCAAATTTGAAGTCTCATCGCAAAGCATGCTTTCCCATCATTTCACTTTTCGAACGTTTTGGTGTGGGACACCCTCTCTAAAGAACGTTTTCGAAAAATTCAATTTTTCCAGGGGTTTTTATCGAACATATGAGCCGTGTACCAATTTGCAAGTCTCTAACTATTCGGAAAGTGCCTGAAAAAAGCGTGAGAGACGGACACTTGGCAATTAGTATATATAGACCAATAGTATATATTACCAAATATCAAGCATCTATCACATATTAAAGGAAGCGTGCCTCATTTATTCGGAAAATCGAACATATTAGTGTGCGCACCCCTTAAAGTAGCAAATATTGGAAATCTGAAATTTCACACTTTCTTACTTTCAAACTATCTACACTTACACCCAATTTGATATCTCTATCTCATTTCGAAGCACGGTTTTTATCAATTCACTTTTCGAACGTTTCACTCTGGAGCACCCCCTTAAACGAACATTTTTTAAAAACTACATTCTTCTTGCGTGTTTCCGTCAAATGATTAGCCCATATACCAATTTTCAAGCCTCTATCAAATTTTAAAGGAGCGTTTTCTAATTTATTCTGTAAATCGAAGATTTTGGTGTGCGGCACCCCCTTTAAGTAGAAAATATTGAAAATCTGAAATTGCAACCTTTCTTCCTTTCTAACGATTTACCCATACACCAAATTTGAAGTCTCTATCTTATGGCGAAGTATACTTTCCTATCATTTCGCTTTTCGAACGTTTTGGCGTGGAACACCCCGTCTAGAGAGTGTTTTCGAAAAATTCGACATTTTCAGGGGGTTTTATCGAACGATCGACCCGTGCACCAAATTGCAAGTCTCTATTCGGAAAGTGCCTAAAAAAAGCGTGACAGACAGACAGACGGACGGACACTTGGAAATTAGTATATACTAGCCGAATACCCGTTGAAAATCAACGGTCTTGCTATAAGCAAACCCTGAATAATATAAATTTTATAATAATCCGCGTTTCACATTTATTCGACAAATCGAATATTTTGGTATGCAAAACCCCCCTAAAGAATAAAATATTAGAAAACTTAAATTACGCACTTCTTCCTTTCAAACTATCTACACGTACACCAAGTCTCTATCTCATTCCGAAGCATACTATTTTACCATTTCCCCTTTAGAACGTTTTTCTGTGGAGTACACCCATAAATGAATATTTTTGAAAAACCGAATTCATCTTTGTCCTTTTTTTTATCAAATTTTTAGCCCATTTGCAAAATTTAAGCTTTTACCACATTGTAAAGGAGGCGTTTTTCATTAGTTCGCCCAATCGAATACTTTAGTGAGCGACACCGGCCTACAATAGCAAATGTTGGAAAACTGAAATTGCACACTTTCTTCCTTTCCAACTATTTACCCATACACCAAATTTGCAAGCTCTATCTCATCGTGAAGTATGCTTTTTCTATCATTTCATTTTTCGAACGTTTTGGTGTGGAACACCCCACACCCTTAAATACACATTTTTGAAAAGCTCTATTCTTCTTGTGTTTTCTATCAGAGGATTCTCCAATATACCAAATAACAAGCCTCTATCACGTTTTAAAAGGCGCGTTTCTCCTTTATTCCAAAAATCGAACATTTTGGAGTGCGACACCCCCTAAAGTTGAAAATATTGGTAAACTGAAATTGTACAATTTTTTCCTTCCAAACTATCTACCCTTACACCAAATTTGATATCTTTATCTCATCCTGAAGCATGTTTCTTTATCAATTCACTTTTCGAACGGTTTTCTCTGGAGCACCCCCTTAGACCAACACTTTTGAAAAAATGTATTCGTTTTTGGTGTTTTCGTCAAAGGATTAGCCTATATACTAAATTTCAAGCTTCTATGAAATTTTAAAGGAGTCTTTTCTCATTTATTCCGTAAATCGAACATTTTGGTTTGCAGCTCCCCCTTAAGTAAAATATATTGAAAATCTGAAGTTGCACACTTTCATCCTTCCGAACGATTCGCCCATATATCAAATTTGAAGTCGCTATCTTATCGCAAAGCATGCTTTCCTATCATTTTACATTTCGAACGTTTTGGTGTGGAACACCCCCTTTAGAGAACGTTTCTGAAAAATTCGGTTTTTCCAGGGGGTTTACATCGAACGCCCGAGCCATGTACCAAATTTTAAGTCTCTATTTATTCTGGAAGTGCCTAAAAAACGCGTGACAGACGGACACTTGGCAATTAGTATATATAGATAGACATTTTTCAATATCATTTAAAGGTTATATCATGACACTTTATAACAATTTTATGCGAAAGTCTGTGAGGATTTTTTTCACAAGAATTTTCAATGTCATGTTGAGGGTAAATTATAAAATAAAATAAATTTTCTGACCTCTAACCCAAATTCAAGGTCATATTTTGGACAACTGAACGTGATCAAATTGTTTCAATGTCATTTAAAGGTCATAGACGAAGTATGCTTCCTTTAGAAGTAACCTTAACATGCATTCCCAATGTCACCCAGAGGTTAATTTATTTATAGAAAGGGAATGTTTTGACCTCTAACCCAAGTTCAAGGTCATATTTTGGACAAATGAACGTGATCAAATTTTTTCAATGTCATTTAAAGGTCATAGGAGAAGTATTATTCCTTTAGAAGTATTCTCTACAAGCATTCCCAATGTCATTTAGAGGTCAATTTATTGAAAAACGGAAATATTTTTACGTCTGATTCAAGTTCAAGGTCATTTTTCTGCCCATTCAACCTGATCTCAGAATTTCAATGTTATTTGAAGGTTATATGTCAAAGGAACTTGGTAACAGAGTAGCATGCCACTGTAATATTCAAAGCGCGAAAGTAATATTATTTACAATCCAATGTCATTTAGAGGTCAAGTACAGCCTCAATGTCATATAGAGGTCAATTTATTAGAAAAAAGCAAGTGTTTTGATCGTAACTTCAAGTTGATTTTTCGGGCAATTGACACTTCTGCGCATGACAGGAACCCTGGACACTTCTGCGCATGACAGAAGCCCTGGACACTTCAGCGCATGACAGAAGGTTGAGTCCATTTATTAATAGGGTACAAAAGGTCAATTCAAGAGATCGTTCATAATATATATTTATTCCTTTCTCCCCTTCAACATAAATTGACTCGTCTTGCACTTTGAAAATTTAGGGTCTCGATGGTTTAGTTGAAAAGTAAGTGCTTCACTTATATTAGTAAATAAATTCACTGCGCATAAACACATACAATACCTCAAACTCTGTATATCTATCTATTTATCTATATATCTATATATACTAATTGCCAAGTGTCCGTCTGTCTGTCTCGGTGAATGATTCTGCCGAGTACGCTGCCCTGGCTGTGGCTTTGCTGGATGAGGGATTGTTACTAAGCAGCAAGCCAGTATATCGGGTTAAAACAACAGGTTATCGTGTCTAGTTGCTTAATCCTGCCCGTCAAGCTTTTTTTAGGCACTTCCCGAATAGATAGACTCTCAATTTGGTATACGGCTCGGTCGTTCGATAAAACCCCTGGAAAAATCGAATTTTTCGAAAACGTTCTGTAGAGGGGGTGCTCCACAACAAAACGTTCGAAAAGTGAAATGATAGGAAAGCATGCTTTGCGATAAGATAGGGACTTCAAATTTGGTGTATGGGTCGAAAGGAAGGAAAGTGTGCAATTTCAGATTTCCAATATTTTCTACTTAAGGGGTGCCGCACACTAAAATGTTCGATTTTCGGAATAAATGAGAAACGGCTCTTTTAAAATTTGATAGAGGCTTGAAATTAGGTATATGGGCGATTCATTTGATGAAAACACCCAAGGCAAAATATCTTTTCAAAAATGTTCGTTTAAGAGGGAGCTCCAGAGAAAAACGTTCGAAAGGTGAAATGACAAAAAACTGTGCTTCGGGATAGGATAGATAATTCAAATTTGGTGTACGGGTAGATAGTTCGAAAGGAAAAGTGTGTGTGATTTCAGTTTTCAAATATTTTCTAATTTAGGGGATGCCGCAAACCCAAATGTTCAATTTTCCGAATAAATATGAAATTATTCCTTTAAATTTTGATAGAGGCTTGAAATTTGGTATATGGGTTATTCATTTAATGAAAATAACCAAGACGAATAGAGTTTCTCAGAAATCTTCCATTAAGGGGATGTTCCAGAGAAAACGTTCGAAATATGAAATGATGAAAAACATGTTTCGGGATGAAATAGAGATTTAAAATTCAGTGTACGGGTTAGTAATTTGTAAGGAAGAAAGTGTACAATTTCAGTTTTCCAATATTCTTAATTTAGGGGGTGCCGCACAACAAAATGATCGATTTTTCGAATAACTTATATGGGGGTTGCTTGTTACAAAACCGTTGATTTTCAACAGATATTCAGCTAGTATCTATTTATCTATCTATCTATCTATTATTATTATTATTATTATTATCTATATATACTAATTGCCAAGTGTCCGTCTGTCTGTCTGTCTGTCCGTCTGTCTGTCTGTCACGCTTTTTTTAGGCACTTCCCGAATAGATAGAAACTTGTAATTTGGTACACGGCTCGGTCGTTCGATAAAACCCCCTTGAAAAATTGAATTTTTCGAAAACGTTCTATAGAGGGGGTGCCCCACACCAAAATGTTCGAAAAGTGAAATGATGGGAAAGCATGCTTAGCGACGAGATAGAGACTTCAAATTTGGTGTATTGGTAAAAAATTCGAAAAGAAGAAAGTGTGCAATTTCAGATTTCCAATATTTTCTAATTAAGGGGGTGCAGCACACCAAAACGTTCGAAAAGAGAAATGATAGGAGAGTATACTTTGCGATGAGATAGAGACTTTAAGTTTGGTGTATGGATAAATCGTTTGAAAGAAAGAAAGTGTGCAATTTCAGATTTCCAATATTTTCTACTTAAGGGGGTGCCGCACACTAAAACGTTCGAAAAGTGAAATGATAGGAAAGCATGCTTTGTGATGAGGTGGAGACTCCAAATTTGGTGCATGGGTAAATCGTTCGAAAGGAAGAAAGTGTGCAATTTCAGATCTCCAATATTTTCTACTAAGGGGGTGCCGCACACCAAAATGTTCGATTTACAGAATAAAAGAGAAAACGCTCCTTTAAAATTTGATAGAGGATTGAAATTCGGTATATGGGCTAATCATTTGACGAAAACACCCAGGACAAATATAGTTTTTCAAAAATGTTCGTTTAAGGGGATGCTCCAGAGTAAAACGTTCGAAAAGTGAATTGATAAAAAACCATGTTTCGGAATGAGATAGAGATATGAAATTTGGTATAAGGGTAGATAGTTTGAAAGGATGAAAGTGTACAATTTCAGTTTGCCAATATTTTCTATTTTAGGGGGTGCCGCACACCAAAATATTCGATTTTCGGAATAAAGGAGCACCGGCCCTTTTAAACGTGAGAGAGGTTTGATATTTGATGTATGGGAAAATCTGACTGAAATCACAAAAAGAATAGAGTTTTTCAAAATTGTATAGTTAAGGGGGTAGGTACTCCACACAAAAGCATTCGAAAGATGAAATGCTACAAAAGCATGCTTTGCGATGAGATAGAGACTTCAAATTTGGTGTACGGGTAAAAAGTTGGAAAGGAAGAAAGTGTTGTTGTTGTTGTTGAAACCCAGACCGTCCGACCTACCAGAAAGGTGTAAGGTAACTGTTTGGACGGTCGGGAAATGCCACCCAATTTAGACCGGAACCCAGTGGGGGAGGCATCCACAGGGACCGTACCCTCCTTCCCCTACCACCAACCTCTCGGAAGGACTTTCGGACCCACATGTTTAACGTGATCGTACTCCGCATGAACACGGCGGCAGTTTTGGCAGTGGCTGGAATCGAACCCGGGCCAACCGAGAAGGAAGAAAGTGTGCAATTTCAGTTTTCCAACATTTGTTATTGTAGGGGGTGCCGCTTACTAAAATGTTCGATTTACCGAACAAATGAAAAACGCCTCCTTTACAATGTGACCATTGACATACCATTTGACAAAACCATTTGACAAAAAAAAAACCAAAAACGAATACAGTTTGAAAAAAATGTTCTTTAACGGGGTGCTACACAGAAAAACGTTCGAAAGGTGAAGTGATGGAAAAACATGCTTCTCGATAGGATAGTGACTTCAAATTTGGTGTGCGGGTAGATTGTTTGAAAGGAAGAGAGTGTGAAATTTCAGATTTCCAATATTTGCTACTTTAAGGGGTGCGCACACTAATATGTTCGATTTTCCGAATAAATGAAGCACGCTTCCTTTTAAATGTGATAGAGGCTTGATATTTGGTATTTGGGCCAATCATCTGATAAAAAACGCAGGACAAACAGAGTTTTTCAAAAATGTTCATTTATGGATGTGCTTCACAGAAAAAAGTTCCAAAGGAGAAATAATAATATAGGGGTGCCTCGGGATGAGATAGAATTTAATGTTGTGTAAGGGTAGATAATTCGAAAGGAAGAAATGCTCAAATTTAGTTTCCCAATATTTTCTTCTTTAGGGGGTTCTGCACACCAAAATATTCGATTTGTCGAATAAATGTCAAACGCAGATAGATATTTTATACGGCCCCCGTACAAAAACATTTCCAATGAGTAAAATGTGTCCCATACACTAATAAGGTGATGCACAAAATTTCAGCATTTTATCATAAAAAGTTAAAGAGCTATGTTTAAACAAAGTTGGTGAGGGATTAATCACACATTAAAATCTAGATGTTTACAGCAAAAGTGCAAATGACGCAACGCAGAAATGCATCATAAGCAAATAATATCTGCCTCTTATCTTTAATGGATCTTTGGCATGGATGGAAAACATTTTGAACAAGCTTTGTAATCCTTGTGTAAAATTATTATTTCTGCGCAGTGTAGATACTTTTGTACCAATAAATAGCAAAATTATTATCTATTTATATAATCATTGTTTTCTTTCATAATTTTTGTATGGCCCCTGAAACGTGATCTGCCGACATGATTTTTGCCCTCTGAGAACCCATTTCGATGCATCGAAAAGTGGTTTAAGTCAGCATTTTTGTCTTTTCATACTTCTGGGACTTTTTATGTTAAAATTCTGAAATTTTGTACATCCCCTTATTAGTGTATGAGGCACATTTTACTGATTGGAAATGTTTTTGTACGGGGGCCGTATAAAAATTTAAATTCTGTATTTCTTAAAATTTATTTCCATTGAAAATTTTAATCGATATCATAAAATTCTGTACATTTTTTACGCAATTTTTTTATATATTGTATATGTCTAAGATCAATATCTATAAGGAATAAAAGCCGAGGTCAATGTTTTTGGGACACCCTGTATAAGATTAACATAAATCAGTCGTTGACGCGATACGAGTTAAATTAAATTGTGAGATATGTCAGTATTTTGAGAATTTTATCTACTATTTTGTGAATTAGCTGAGTATTTTATTGTTTTTTTTATTGTATCTGACTGTTGTTTAGTGATCCTGCGGGATAGTTATTGAACTATTCGCTGTATATTTTTCCAATTTACGTTTATTATTGATTTTACATAAATGTGTTAGTTATCTAGAAATTTGGGCTCATTCGTTTATCCTGAGAATACACCTACGATTCCAGGGGATACATTAAAACAATATTGAAAAACTTATTTTATCTCATAGCTTATTTCAAATTAACTTCAGCTTAGTGAAGCCGATGGACTGGATATCCATTTGGCTTATCTATGTTGATGTAAATTATTTTGATTTCATTAAAATCCATAGCGTGGTTAAAATTCTCAATTTTACACATATATTGTATACTGCTATTATTTTTTCATGAATATCACTATTTTTCCGTAGTAAATTGTCATAAAAGTGTTAAAATTCGAATAATTCAGATTCTAATAATTAAAATTACAAAAAATTATATGTAGTTTAATTTTTTTCATTCAATATCCACTTAAAATCGGTTAATAAAATTTGATAACTGTAGGCGTTTACGATCGATGTAGGCTCTAACGATAGCTGTAGGCGCTAACGACAGCTGTAGGCGATTACGATAGCTGTTGGCGCTTACACGGAAATGTTTAGCTAGAAAAGCTTATCTTACGTGACAGATAGAATGTAGTATTCCACATTTTAATTTGAAGCTTTGTCTATAAAGATACTTATCTAGCAGAATATTCCCTACTAAAAATTAGTCTTCTTTGTAACAGATGAAAAGAAACAGAACAATGAAAAGAGCGATGAGAAGAAACAATATGCGACAAACAAATAAAATACACATGGACATAGAAAAACATCATTGACGTTAATGAGAAAGCAAGTTAAAGTTGTACACCCCAAGCATTAAAATAGAACAAGCAAATCACAGTTTTCTTAACTAAGAGAACAATGGACGATTTTTTATTACTAGTTGTTAAAAGAACATCAGTTTTACTCCAATTCTAAACTTTTTCTTTCCGCTGTTTGTTGTTCCGCTAATGATCGATGTTTCGAATTGTAAAGAATGTTAAGTATTCAGTTGTTGCCAGGTTGTTTTGTATAATTAAATTTCTATTATCGTGCAGCAGTTGAAAATGCTTTGCAAAGAATTTGAAGAGCGAGAAAAGTAATTGCAACGAGAAAAAATGATGTAAAAAGTGATATGTGATTAAAAAAAATATGCTGAAGATAGAAATAGCAGAGTCACTTGTTAAAAAATTGAATTTTAAGTATAAAATTTTAATTAAGGTAAAATATTTAAGTAGTTGCATGTGTATTATTACGTGTCTCTAAATGCAACTTTCTAAATCAAACTGTTCTATTTCGTACCATTTTCTTTAGGTTTTATTCCGATTAACTTATATATGCGTATCTATTCTTTTTCATTTTTAAAACAGAATATCTCTACTTTTCATTGGATTTTGTTTTCTCTAATTTCGGAATAAATGTTGATGCTATCCATTGCATCATCACACACGTGCAATTTTAAAAACGGGTGACTTTGAACTTTAACAGATCAAATTGAAGTTGACTTAAGCGGAGAACTGGTTAAAAGGGGTGCCACTGTAATAAGAAGTGGTTACAGTTTTTGAACGTCGTTCTTGGTAATCTCGAATCTTTCATTTTGAATGATATTTAATTCTGTATTTACTTTAAAGAAATATTATAAATTAAATATTAGATGCAACTGTTGTTTTAACATATTTGTTAAAAAGTACAATAATTTAAATATAAGGATTTTATTCGTTTGATGTCAGTTTTTACGCAAATGAATAGCCATTTATATTTACTATGACATCAAAAACATTTCCGTTCTTTTGTCATATAGAAGCACTATAAGTTCACGTTTTACGACAGTGATAAAAGCTCACAAATGCATAATCGTATCAAACATCTTCAATATTCTCGTTAAAGTATTATTTTCGTTGAGAAAACATTTCTCGGCTGAAGTGAAGTACGTTTACAAAGTTTCCGATTGCGAAGTGTACCTTTTTATGATACAGCCTATTTCTACTTTTCCTACAATACATGGTAATGTATTGGGAGAGTATTAAAATTGTGTCGAAAATCGTGTCGAAAATCGTAACTGCAGTTTTCGATAGAGCTACATGTTTCGAACACCCTGGAACCGGTGAAAAATATTTTTAGCGTGATGTCTCTGTGTTCGTATGTATGTTTGTCTGTTTGTGTGTGTAATATATGCATCTACTCTAGTTCAAAAAGTAATTAACCAAGTTTGGCAAAATTTGGTCAATTAGATTTTGAATCACTTGTGGTTTTTGAGTCATGCGAGTTTTAGGTAAGTCACTTGTGGATTACTCAGGTGTCAATTAGATTATCCTACGATTTGGAAAAAAAAGAACCTGCCTTGTTTTGCAAAATAGCCCACATAATTTGTATGTAGTTACTCTAGCTAAAAACTAATAATTTAAATTTCACAACAGTTGGCAAATAGGTCACTTGTGGGTTATCCTGGTGCGAATTAGATTTTGTTCGATTCCGAAACCCAGAACCTGTCATTTTTTGTGAAATAGGCTACAAAATTAGTCAAAATCTAAATTAAAAGACTACGTATTCTCAAATTAAGTGCTTGTTTTCCCGCCATTTTTGACGACGAGAAGAAGGAGATCAATCCCAATACTATAGGACTAACAGTTTACGTTATATATTCAATGTTTTCGCGTTTTTGCTACGTCGATTTTGAAAATATGTCCAGTCGCTAAATGAAAACAGAAATTGAATTAGAACTGTAAATTCAGTATAATTTCAAGAGATTATCCGTGTTATTTTGTGCAGGTAAACTACATTTAATGAATTATGAAAGAAGAAAGAGAACATTAATTTGACCCTGTGGGGGAAGTGATGTGATATCTACATCAGATTTTTCTATTTAGTGCAGAAAGCACACTTCTCCAGGTTATGAATATGCTAGTAAATTTTGCCACGAGAGTATTTGATACGTTTGTCAGATTTTTGCACTACTTTCTTCTATTATTTGAGTACATTTAGAATCTTTTAACAGCCGAAATTTCAGTTTTAAAGGCATTCGACAAACGATTTTCTATACTTTTCCTCATTCATTAGTTCTATCAACTCTGTTAACCGCCCCCATAACTTACCTTTCAGTCTAGAACAATATCTGCAAACAGAAAAGTTCCATCTTTCAACATTGACATCATTGCGCGCATCCATGAACTTTTGGATATATCATTAATTTGAAATTAATTAGTTTCAACGTAGTATTCGTTAAATGAGAAACTAATCGTAAATGATTTGTTAGATTCTGGGTGTGTATTTGTTCATCACTTTCGGTAAATCATTCGGATTTTATTACTTTATGAAGTGCAGTGGCCTGAGTTATTGAGTATTACGGGAAAAAAATGGAATTCTATATGCGGGCATGTACACTCACGGACAATGGAAGTTGCTCATCAAGAAGGAAGCATAGTATGGACCTGGGATTTTATTGATGGAAGGATACAGATGAATGATATACATGATCACAAAAACAGCGCAGCAAAATACGTACAGAGAGAGCTGTGGTACACAGTCCGATCATCCTCAATAGGGCGTCGCACCGCCTCGTGCTGCGATACAAGCAGCAATACGGTCCGGCATGGTGTCGAACAGATGCCTGATGTTGTCCTGCGGAAGATTAGTCCACACCTGTTGGACGTTACGTTCCAAACCCCGAAGATTGCGGCAACGAGGCAGCTGGCGTTTCAACTGGTCCCACACATGCTCGATAGGGGATCGGTCTGGGAAGCGGGCAGGCCATGGAACTGTCTGGACATGACTCAAGCAGGCCTGGGATACCTGAGCCGTGTGCATCCGGGTACTTTCCTGCTGGAATTGCGCGCCTGGAACCCTAGCAATGAATGGGAGCACATGGGGCCGTAGAATCTCATCCACGTACCGCTGGCCCGCAATGTTCCAGGTACCATTACTAGAGCGGATCGGCTGTCGTAGGTTCCCAGCCCATGATGCCTGCAGTGGGGCTGGTGAGGCGCTCGATAAAGAGGTTTGGATTGTGGCATTGTGCAGGGGACCTCCACACCCGGACACGCTGATCATCGGTCCCCAAAACGAAGCGCACTCATCGCTAAACACAACACACATCGCCACTCTGTGGCGTTCCACGTTGCTCTGACCCAGCACTACTGCAATCAGAGTCGCCGGCAGCACACGTAAAGGACGCTGGTATCGCAGATTCTCTTCCTTCAGGCGCCTAGATTTGGTTCGTGGGCGCACAGGAGCCGCTACGTGTGCCTGTATCGCGGATCGTGTAGTTGTGGGCTCTGTACGTGCCTGCCGCACGATCATTTGATCATCTCTACTCTTGGTATGCCTGGTCCGCACAGATCCGGTCCTCCGTGTCTGGGTGGCGTCCTGTGACCAGTGCACCCAACACCGTCGGATGGTATAGTCCGAACGATCCACGTGACGGGCTATCCGGCGCGCTGACCACCCTGCTGTTTTCAGCTCGATGATCAGGCCTCTCTCGAAGTCCGTCAGTTGCGTATATCGACGTTTCTGGCATCTACATACCTTTCTTTTTACTCCGTACTTGTACTTGCGTCGGTCGAAGCTTCTCGCATTGATAGGGCGTCGACTACACGCCGGTTTATAAGGCTGCTGGCTCATGCTTGCAGCGCCGCTCACGGCTGTACGGTCATGCACAATCACACCAGACTGGGATCATTTGCATACCAGTCCGCCCTCTAGCTATTTACATAATTTCGAGGTTGTACCATGTTTTTTTCTTGGTGCGCAACTTCCATTGTCCGTGAGTGTAACTTAAATTTTTGGAGTATTTCTGAGTTCAAGCGAAATTTTGATGAAACAATTAATTTGTCAATGCTCTTAACATAAACCGTATTAAAGTAGAAGCTACAATTATAAAAGAACACGCTTGAGCTAGCGTCTGGTTATGAGTTTGTGTGTCTGTCTACTCAGCGCTTAGCGGGAAATCAAAGCAACAAGTAGCCACGAAATTTGGTACAATGGTAGGTAGCTGAGCTCTCACAGACGGCGATATGCCTCAGCACCTTTTTAAAAGTCAGATTAATTTAAAAGTTGATATATTTAATGTCGGAATTCGGCAAAATTTTCTCCACTTTCAAAACATATTTATCAATCAGATGATCTGCTCCGAACGGACAGTTATAAGTACAGAATTTTGGCACAAACTGCGCTTTAAAATTCAATATGCAAACTTAAACTAAGTAGAGGACTAAGTAGAGAACATAAGTAGAAGACTGAGAGTGAGCCAAATAAACCTCCATGCAAATCGTGTGTGTAAAATGCCTACCTCCGTCATCTTTGAAGATCTCGGGCTGTACGTAATCTCGCCTCGGAGAAAATGCATTGGATCGGCTTTCTCTGCTCGTCGCCTCTTGCGACCAATACCCACCACCACTTATTATAAAGTCCTCGATTTTAATTTTTTCAAAACTTAAAACTTGCTCTTTCTCTCTCTCTGCCCCCTCTACAAGGTGTCCTGGTCTGTTACTGGCCATGCAAATATTAAAAAAAGGCCTTCCGGCTATATTATTGACCAGTTTCCCTCTTGAAATCTTAGAAATCTAATATTTTGTTTTACTTGTGGAAAGTTCTCACGACCACTTTCCCATGGTCATCCTGATACTCTCTTGACCTTTCGGATCCGCCGGGTCAACCCCTTCCGTTCGTACAGCATCTGATGTTCTCTTGAAACTCAATAACACCCATTCTTCTTCGGATCTATGTCCGGTGCACCTGGGTTACAGGGATCTTTATAACGATTACCTCGCTCTTTGAGGGACCAGTTTTTGGGTCAATTTCCTCCTCTGAAACTGCAATGTTACATTGCGGTCATATTTTAGCAGTCATCGCTAACAATAGAAATAATGGAACTAAAAATACCCTTTTCTATCCGTCCTTTTCGCGATCCGAAACGAAACGGAAACTAAATATAATTTCCTTCTCAATACAGTCGAATCAAGAAGAAAGTAAATATTCGCAGGAAACACAAAAGCAAGCACTGTGGCTGCTTAAGAGCAACAGGTTTAAAAACTGCTAGTTTAATGGGAAGCGTGCCGCATATAAAGGTTTAATTGCTTGTAAAAAAATGTGTATCCTGATCTTTCCGGACACATTTGAACAATGGATTTTGTATGTTGCCAAATAAAGAAAACTAAATTTGTGCGATTTAAAAATATCAGTTATGGATTTAGAAGAAGCCTGACGAATATCTGAAACTTCAAGCGTTGAAGAATTATTTCATTGTTCAAAGGTGGTCAGTAACATACATAATTAA
This sequence comes from Amaurobius ferox, assembly GCA_951213105.1. Classification (NCBI taxonomy): domain Eukaryota; kingdom Metazoa; phylum Arthropoda; class Arachnida; order Araneae; family Amaurobiidae; genus Amaurobius; species Amaurobius ferox. The sequence continues at coordinate 92,599,160 of OX578140.1, read as the reverse complement.
TTTTCGGATTATGCGGCGCGAACACAGATATTTCATTTGAAGTCAAAGTCGATAAATGAGATGACGCAATTTATATGCCGTGCGTTTGAACATTTGTTGAGAGAGTAACATTACAACTAAGCGGTTACAGGGATCGTTATAACGATTACCTCGCTCTTTGAGGGACCATTTTTTTGGGTCAATTTCCTCCTCTGAAACTGCAATGTTACATTGCGATTGAAAAATTCAATGTAACAGTGGGTATTATTAATTTTGAGAAAGCTTATTTAAAAAGTGTTTTGGGTTCGAACATTTTTTTCTAAATATGTGAGAACAAATACAAAAAGGTTGAGAAGTATGGACATACGCACAGTAGGAAACTTACACACAGTAGGACATACGCACAGTAGGACATACGCACAGTAGGATCAAACACAGTAGGATACATCCACTTCGGGCCGATATATCTGAGATTTAACTACACTTATAAGGAAGCAAATTGCGGATATATTTTAAGGAATATATTCGCAAGCATCTGTAAATCTGTAAAACCTTTCGATGTCTGTTCTTTTTCTATAAATAAAGTAAATAAGTTTAAGATATTCTAAAAACACTCTATTTTGTATGATACTACTCATTTGAACAAGCAAAGAACTTTACTGCTTTTCTTGAGCATGGATAAATCCTGAAATGTTTCTGAACTTACTTTCATCCATAAGGAATTTCCTAAATATTTCTTCTTATCAGTATCAAAAGTAGGCTAAAAGCATTTCAACTGACTATTTCATGTTCTTTGAAGTTTGTGCAATAGAAAGGAGCCAGTGTGCAGACAGTGACTTTTCCTGCACATTCTTAGGTATATTTTCTATAGCTGGTTATTTATAGTTATTGAACTCGAACTAATTTCTTCTTTTATTTCAGCTTTTCCGATTTATGTGAATATTTTAAAAACTGACCAGTACTATTTCTTAAACGGTTCACAAAATTGCAGCATAATTTTCTATTTTATCAGTTTGTACTCAAATTTATCCAACTCCGGGGTGAATGCTCAAGATTAGCTCCAGAAAGCATACGTCTGCTGACTGCCTGAAATCAGTTCCAGGAGGACACATAAGTTTGCTGACTGCTTTAAATTTGCTGTAGGGTAACGCGTACGTCTACTACTGACTGCCTAACATTAGCTTCAAGGTGACGCTTACGTCTGCCGACACGTTTTTTAAGTTTTTTTTTAATTTCTAAAATTTTAGATGTAAGTACAAAAATAAATGAAAATAATAAAAACATTTCTTAAAATTTCGATAATTTTTGTATCATTTTAATAAAAATATTCAAAATGAATTTATTTTTGTTCAAAATATAGACTACTTTTTACTGTCATTAAATAGTATATTTTTAAGTATATCACTGCAGATTTGAAGGAGTATTGCTTAATCTTTATTAAGAAAAGTGTACTAAATTGAAAAATAATTGGACTATAGAAAGTAACAACGAAATTTTTCTAACTCATTAAATTATACATATGTACCAATTTTTTTTAATATATATATTTACTTAAATGCGTGCATTTCAATAGAAAAACAATTGTAAGTAATATTTTTATATTTAATTTAAATAAAAACGTTAAATTTTGTATTAAAATTGCTTCATTTTACATTATGTGCTATCTGTTCTTAATTAAGGAGGAATTTAAATATATTTATTTCTTTTTTTTTTATATATATAAGAGATTTTGATAAAAAAGACCTTTTTCTCCAATTGTGCCGAAATGTAATCAGCATTAGGTAATGTATAAGTCACTTAACAATTAAATTTCATAAGATCTGTCAGATAGTTTTTGAGTTAAATTTGATATGTATATTACGTAAATAACCACGCATACAACGGCCACCTAGAAAAAGTTAATCCCTGTCTGAAGTGCCTCAAAGGTGTAAATTCATTGAAAACTTCATTGATAATCTATCGATTTTCAATTTTCTACTCCATTTTAATACTTTCCTTATACGAGGGTCACACTGAAATTTTTGTGACTCGGACTGGCGATATGCGCTAGGAAAAACTTATTAGTCGGATATTTAAATTTGAACTCTTTTATGTCCGCAGACGATAATTTCTGGCAGCAATTGCAATTTAGCTATCGTAGAATAAATTTTGAAAGAAACGAAAATGAAGCTGACGCGAAAGCATTATCGAGCTATGATTTTTTATGAGTTTAAAGTGGGATTAAATCAAGAAGAATGTCTTCAGCGTCTACAATTAGCATATGGAAATGATGCTCCAACTCGTGCCACTGTATTGAGATGGTTTACAGAGTTTAGAAGAGGCCGAAATTCTCTCCTGGATGAAAAACACACAGGAAGACCTTTGTCAGGTATAGTCCCCAGAAAGTATGTTGGCCATTCGAAAAATGTTAATGGATGATGATCGCTGTACCTACCAAATGATACAGAAGGAACTTAACATTGGATCCGCAGCTATACATAAAATTATTCATGAAGAACTGAATATGAAAAAATTAGTTTGTCGTTGGGTCCCCCATAATTTAATAAAATACCAAACAGCGGAGCGTGTCATAATCAGTCATAATCGGAAACTCTGAAATTACTTAATGATGGTGGACACAGCATTATTTCTAAAATCATAGCTAGTGATGAAATGTACATACCGTTTTTTGACGTTCCAACACGTCAAGAAAGTAAAGTATGGGTTTTTGAAGATGATCCCAAACCAACAATGGTGAAAAGACAACGAGCAATGAAAAAGTAAGGTATGCTGTGTTCTTCAAAAGTACAGGTCTTGTCAAAGCTATAAAGCTAGAGGGACAGAAGCCAGTTGCAGCAAACTGGTACACCACTAAGTGTCTTCCAAAAATTCTTCAGGAAATGAATGTTAGGGAATTCATGCTTCACCATGACAATGCATCTTCTCATTCTGCAAGAATGACAGTCGAATTTCCTGAACAAAAAATCAAAGTGATAGAACATCCACCCTATTCTCCTGATTTTACTATGTGTGACTTTTGATTATTCTTTTATCTTAAAAAAATTACGTCGGCGTCGTGTTTATTCCAAAGATGAGATTGATGAAGCTATGAAAGCATATTTTTCATCGATTCCAAGAAATGGATGGCTTGAAGCATTTAATCTTTGGAAAATTCGCCTAAAAAAGTGCATTGATGTTGGAGGGGAGAACTTTGAACACTCCTAAGAGTTGATAAATTTAAGTTACACCACTCAGCCGTATCTCAAAAATTTCAGCGTGGCCCTCATACATTGCAGTTTTCGGAGAGGAAACATGACTTGTTTCTTCGACCCAAACCGTCCGACCTACCAAAAGATGTAATGTATCTGTGACAGTGCCACACAATTTAGACCGGATCTCAATGGGACGGCATACACAGACACCGTACCCTTCACCCCTACCACCAACCTTTCAGAAGTCGTACGGATCCACATATTTAAAGTGCTCGTACTTCGTCCGAATATGGGGATAGTTTGGGTACAGCCGAGAATCGAACCCGTGTCTTCTGAGTGCAATCCCCGTGCCTTAAACACTAGTAATAATAAGTAGTACACTAGTAATAAATTCTAATATTTTTTTATATATTTTCAAGAAAAGTTTTATTTCATACTTAAAAAAATCGCTGGCATTTCTTAACATGTACGATTAGCTCTATCGGAATTGATACCATTAAAGTATTTACAAAATAACCGATAAAATGATCACAATACTAAAAATTAGTTGACACAAATGGTGGGTCATAAACAATTTTGGTATCATGTAATAATATTTGGCCATGTCCTGGTAGACTACCTAAAAATATGGTAATTAAATTTAAGAGAAATAAAAACTTTGTTCTGTAGGACACATACCACGCATTTCAACAAGTAAAGAAATTCAATTCTTTTCATATAGCTATATAAATCCTTATTATTTTCCATCTTTCTTTTATTCTAAAGGAATTTCCTAAATGTTCCCACTTATCAGTCAAAGGAATGTACTAAAAGCACTTTGACTTGGTATTTTCCCGTCCTTTGGTGTCCACTCGATAGTAAAGAGATATTACAAAGAACTTATATAACAGTTTTCCGAAAGGGAAGGCCTAAAAACTGAGATTATTTTTTGCGTCCGGTTCTTGAGGAGGCAATGATTATCCACATCGTAAAAGGAATATTAATGTTCTAGCGTGGCGAATAGTTTAGGTGGATCAGTTTGAATGTTGCACATATTTCCAAATTTTGATTCTGTAAAATTAATAACAATAATAATAATAATAATAATAATAATAATAATGGAGAGAACTCAGCGTCACATACACACCAAAAATGAAATAAAATGTTTGTCATTTCTACTATCAATAATTAATAAATAGAAAAAGGCTATAAATATTATTGGAATATTTTATTAGAAAGTTTGAGTTAATTATTTATTGGTCTTTATAAACTCTTCTTTTCACATTCATTTTATAAATTAACCATGTCGTACCAAATATGTGGCAGCCTATTAGGGGTTCGCAAAAGTTATCGAAATATTTCAAGGTATCTTTCAAAATAACTATTAAAAAAACTATTGCAAAAGTAGCTTTACAACTTGAATTTTGGTATTATGCCAAGAATATTGCATTAAGCTAACAGTGAGATAGTTTAAGAAGGGAGAACAGCTTAAGTGACAGGAAACGAAAACTGTCCTTACAAAAGCATACCCGTCGGCACGTGTTATTATTGTCCAACTGCAATAAAATGTTACAGATATTATTTTTTCCTGAAATAGAACAATTTTAAGGAGTGAGACTGAAAAATTAAAGAAGTTGAATATTTTGGACCACCCTAATATATATATATATATATATATATATATATATATATAGTTTGAAAGTCCAATGACAGAAAAGTGAGAAGCTGCAACAACTCGATAAACCTAACTTTCTAAAACACCCACAAAAGAAAAGTAAAGAACATCAAATCTTCAATCAAATTACGAGTAATCAAGTTGAAGAAAATCAACAAATTTCAATGGTATGGATAATAGGAAAACATAAAAAGTCAAGCATAATTGCTATACACGTGAACAAGGGCTAGGCCTTAAAAATGAAATTATTCACTTCGCAAAACTCTTCGTCTGGTTCAAGTATTTTGATGAAGCAAACACAAAAAATTTATGTTTCCGAAGAGATAGATAGATTATATCTATAAATTATTTCTACTTAGACAACATACATAAAGAAGGAAAAACAAGAAAGATCAATCATACTTAAAGCCTTGATTATGAAACACTTTCCAACTTCAATGTAATTTTATTTAAACAAGCCTAATATGCAATACATTCCTCGGTAATATTTTAAAATTTGTCTCAATACTACATTAATTTATTATATTTGAAAACTTAAACTTTTATTGAAAAAAATAAATTTCATTCAAATGACGGCATTGAAATAAAAATTTCCTGGTTTAAACATCTTTAAAATGCCATACATTCCTCGGTAATATTTTTAAAACTGTCATAATACTACGATAATTTATTATATTTGAAAACGTCATCGACAACAACTGAAATTCATTCAAATGACGTCATAGAAAATATAACACGCCTGGATCTCTCTATAAAAACAGCATTTCATTCATAGCATTTTCCCATTCATTTCATTTATCACAATACTATAATAATATATTTTATTTAAAAATTAAGACCATGGAGCTACAAGTAATTAAACTTTATGCTTAAAACTTCATCGAAAAAATCGTCCTTCTCTTTGTAAAATCAATGAATATTTTGAATATTACCTAAAATGTTCGAAGCAATTTGTGAATTTTATATCTGCTTAAAAATGTTTGAAAAATTAGGTCCCATAGGGCTCAATGTATTTCATTTTTTCAACTCGGGTTCAATCCAAAACTAATCGGGTGATATTATTCATTTATATTCCCATAGGACCTACAGACCGTCAGAACCACATACTAAAATTTCATTTTGATTAAGTCATTTTTGCGGCAGATATCGTGTTAACGGACAGACAGACAGACAGACAGAATGAACAAAGTCATAAACACTTTTAAACTTTGTCAATAAAAAAGGAATAATAAAAGAAAACATGAATACCTGGAAAAAGCACAGCATATGCTCGAACCAGTCTAACCCTGGAACCCTGAATGCAGAAACCAGTGTTGCCATTCGCAAAGAAAAAAGAAAAGATCTACTGTTGCAATTCGTAAGAAATGATGAACAGTAATGCGAAAATGTAAGAAAAAGTAATAATATACAAAAAGAGCTATATAATACTATTAATTTTTCATATTGGACGATATATATATATATCAGATAACCTAAATAAGAGACATTTCTTATTTAAAAATATGTGAAAGTATCCTACTGATGTAGTTCAATTATCGCGGAAAAAAAACATTCTTTGATCTTACTGATGCTGTAAAAATGGACATATTGTGATAATATTTTCGGTCGCTAAGGACAGGATTTATGTGAAAATGCTATAACACAAAATAACTGAAAAAACAATTTGAATTTAAAAACATTAACGCTAAGGTTACTACATTGATTCGGAAATTCGGGCATACTGCATTTCACGGCCGTACGGTGCTTATATTTCCCGCTACACACCACACGCACAGACAGACAAACATACTTCTTCCATTTTGACACTTTCCACTGTTCTGTAGTTGAAAAGAATTAATGACTTTGGTTTTCCTGTCTGCCTATCTGTCTGTTCGCACGATAACTGCCGTAAAGATGACTTTATCGAAATTAAATTTTAGTATAATCAAGATTGGTATCCCGTCTGCATACATTAGATGAAACCAATTACAAATCGTTTTTAAAAAACGAAAGGTATTTTATTTAATTAGACGTACTAAATATTGTTAAAAACTGCCAGAGTGCTTTCGGACGTATATACGCCCTTCATCAGTGGCTACATGAGTAGTAAAAGCATGGAATGTTTATATATCTATATATATAGACCATTTTAAAACAAATTTTCATAAAATATAAAATGGTAAATGAACTTACTACAATAAGACAAGAAATATACACTAAGATTACAAGTATGTCGTTCCCCTGTTATCCCCTGCTGGTGACTATAAATTTTACATTGGTAGTACACAAAACGTACTATTGTCATCCGTTTAGCAGAACATGCTCGCGATGTCAAATCTGGAAAACTTTCTACGGCTCTCGCTCAATATGTGGCTAATGATAAATTTCTTCCCGTTTTTGAAGAAACTTTCCTTTTGGTTCGTTGTAACAATCCACGTTGTATTCTTCTTTATGAATCCCTGTTTATTGATCTTTACCGTGAATCAATTTCTAATTTTGATCCAGTTCAAATTTTAAGTTATGCTTGGCGACTCATTCTCAACTCTATGCAATTCAAATCTCTTAAAAGTTATTCATGACGTCATTCTCAAGAATATCATGCTTGACATTTTTCTAAAATTTGTATTAGTTCTTTTCTTTTAATATTTCAAAATTCGTAAGCGTTTAAACTTATTTTGTAATTTCAGTGTATATTTCTTGTATTATTTTAGTAAGTTCATTTACCATTTTATATTTTATGCAAATTTGTTTTAAAATGGTCTCTCTATATATAAACATTCCATGCTTTTACTACTCATGTAGCCACTGATGAAGGGCGTACATACGTCCGAAAGCTCTCTAGCAGTTTTTAACAATATTTTGTACGTCTTTTAGGATGTTAATTAAAAGACCTATCGTTTTTTAAAAACGCTTTGTCCTTGGTTTTATGAATTTTAGTATGTTGTTGAGATGGTTTGTGGGATGGCTGGGATGAAAAACGAATAATGGATTTAACCCGGGTTAAAAAAATTGAAATACACTAAACCCCATGGGACATAATTTTCCCAACATTTTTTAAGCGGAGTTAAAATTCATAATTTGCTTCGAAAATTTTAGGAATTATTCGAATTATGTGTAAAAAATGTATAAAATTAAAAAAAAAATGCGTGAAAAAAATGCAAAATGTTTTGGGTAGTTTTTAAATAAAAATTGAAATAATAATTACACCCATATTATATGAAGAGATTACGTAACTCATTTCAAAATAAAATATGGCATCCATAGATCGTGATGTGTAAAGATCGTTTAAATTTATATTAGTGTTAGCATTAGTTTGAATTATTATTAGTGTTGCATCCGTCCTAAAACCGCATCATTTTTTGCGTATTATCTGTCTATCTAAATTCTGTTGTTGTTGTTGTTGTAGAGACCCAGACCGTCCGACCTACCAGAAAGGTGTAAGGTAACTGTTTGGACGGCCGGGAAGTGCCATCCAATTTAGACCGGAACCCAGTGGGAGAGACATCCACAGGGACCGTACCCTCCTTCCCCTATATCTAAATTCTGTGCCAACGGAATTAGAATATTTTTTATTTTAAATGATCCTTAAACTTTGATTATTTCAGCAACAAAGGCTAATTTCTATAGCATGGAGAATGTAAGCAAATCAAGCTATTGTAAGATAAGTTATATAAGAGTTATATATGAATTTTTTACGCAAAATTATTTAGCTGTTCTGTTTAGCTGTTATTCTGTGTGGTTTGGAATATAAATGATATGAATGAAATATTCATTGCTTCTACATAGAGAGGCAGACGATTCATATTTAGATGATGTCATTTGAAAAAAAATATATTTTGTGTAACTAGCATTGTCTGTTTCGATGAAGTTTCAAGCTTTCAAGTATAATAAATTACTGTAGTACTGTGATAATTTAAATAATATCTGTATTGAATGTATCACATTTTAGAGATGTTTATATAAAATTGCGTTTCAGTTGGAAAGTGTTTCATAATCAATGTTTTATGCGTGAGTGATCTTTCTTGTTTATGTAAGATTTTATTTTCTTTTACTGTTTCTACAGCAACATTTTATATAACTGCTCCTTATAAAAACACAGTGCATCGCATTATATTGTATACAATTGAGGTTTTCAATTTTAAAATAATCACATTCCTCTATAGTAATTTTGTTCTTAGCCTTCATGCAACACTACATATTATTTCTATTACTTTGTACAGTTGTATAGTTAATAATCGCTTAGTTGTAATGTTACTCTCTCAACAAATGTTCAAACGCACGGCATATAAATAGCGTCATCTCATTTATCGACTTTGACTTCAAATGAAATATCTGTATTCGCGCCGCATAATCCGAAAATTAATTATGTATGTTACTGACCACCTTTGAACAATGAAATAATTCTTCAACGCTTGAAGTTTCAGATATTCGTCAGGCTTCTTCTAAATCCATAACTGATATTTTTAAATCGCACAAATTTAGTTTTCTTTATTTGGCACCATACAAAATCCATTGTTCAAATGTGTCCGGCAAGATCAGGATACACATTTTTTTACAAGCAATTAAACATTTATATGCGGCACGCTTCCCATTAAACTAGCAGTTTTGAAACCTGTTGCAGCCTGTAAGCAGCCACAGTGCTTGCTTTTGTGTTTCCTGCGAATATTTACTTTCTTCTTGATTCGACTGTATTGAGAAGGAAATTATATTTAGTTTCCGTTTCGTTTCGGGTCGCGAGAAGGACGGATAGAAAAGGGTATTTTTAGTTCCATTATTTCTATTGTTAGCGATGACTGCTAAAATATGACCGCTGGGACAGTTACTGGTGAAAGAGTCACTTTTGGCTACACTGTTCAAAATTTCCGTGCAGCATGTAAAATTACACAACTAAATCGAGGAAAATTAAAATGGGTTTCCTGTATAAACGGTGCATAATGTTGCACAAAATTTAGTAGGCAATACAAATAGCAGCATATTTTAATACAATGTGCATTAAAATTTTTAATGGCGTACAGGCTATGCGGCTATTAACGTTTAGTATACATGGTGATCAAAATGAATGTATTCGCATTCAGGGCCTTTTGCGGAAGTTTATAGTGATTAAATTTCTCGATATTGAATAGAAAACTTCAATCACTGTGAGTTTAAAGAATTTAGTTCCAAGGATCTTTTGAATATGAAATGATGTAATGTAACTTAGATAATAATTTAATCTGGCATTAATGTTATAATTATTTAGAATTAGTCGGTTTCTGTGTCTACGATTATAAGTAGATAACTATGAAAATGTGACTGTGTGTAACGAATTTCAAATAATAATTTAATCTGGCATATTGAAATTATTTAGAAGTATCCGGTCACTGTGAATATGATCATAAATATGAAATTTGGGGCTGCGTGAAATGGATTTCAGATAATAATTTAATCTGGCATTAATATTATACTAGAATTAGTCGGTTTCTGTGTCTACGATTATAAGTAGATAACTATGAAAATGTGACTGTGTGTAACGAATTTCAAATAATAATTTAATCTGGCATATTGAAATTATTTAGAAGTATCCGGTCACTGTGAATATGATCATAAATATGAAATTTGGGGCTGCGTGAAATGGATTTCAGATAATAATTTAATCTGGCATTAATATTATACTAGAATTAGTCGGTTTCTGTGTCTACGATTATAAGTAGATAACTATGAAAATGTGACTGTGTGTAACGAATTTCAAATAATAATTTAATCTGGCATATTGAAATTATTTAGAAGTATCCGGTCACTGTGAATATGATCATAAATATGAAATTTGGGGCTGCGTGAAATGGATTTCAGATAATAATTTAATCTGGCATTAATATTATACTAGAATTAGTCGGTTTCTGTGTCTACGATTATAAGTAGATAACTATGAAAATGTGACTGTGTGTAACGAATTTCAAATAATAATTTAATCTGGCATATTGAAATTATTTAGAAGTATCCGGTCACTGTGAATATGATCATAAATATGAAATTTGGGGCTGCGTGAAATGGATTTCAGATAATAATTTAATCTGGCATTAATATTATACTAGAATTAGTCGGTTTCTGTGTCTACGATTATAAGTAGATAACTATGAAAATGTGACTGTGTGTAACGAATTTCAAATAATAATTTAATCGGGCATATTGAAATTATTTAGAAGTATCCGGTCACTGTGAATATGATCATAAATATGAGATTTGGGGCTGCGTGAAATGGATTTCAGATAATAATTTAATCTGGCATTAATATTATACTAGAATTAGTCGGTTTCTGTGTCTACGATTATAAGTAGATAACTATGAAAATGTGACTGTGTGTAACGAATTTCAAATAATAATTTAATCTGGCATATTGAAATTATTTAGAAGTATCCGGTCACTGTGAATATGATCATAAATATGAAATTTGGGGCTGCGTGAAATGGATTTCAGATAATAATTTAATCTGGCATTAATATTATACTAGAATTAGTCGGTTTCTGTGTCTACGATTATAAGTAGATAACTATGAAAATGTGACTGTGTGTAACGAATTTCAAATAATAATTTAATCTGGCATATTGAAATTATTTAGAAGTATCCGGTCACTGTGAATATGATCATAAATATGAAATTTGGGGCTGCGTGAAATGGATTTCAGATAATAATTTAATCTGGCATTAATATTATACTAGAATTAGTCGGTTTCTGTGTCTACGATTATAAGTAGATAACTATGAAAATGTGACTGTGTGTAACGAATTTCAAATAATAATTTAATCGGGCATATTGAAATTATTTAGAAGTATCCTATCACTGTGAATATGATCATAAATATGAAATTTGGGGCTGCGTGAAATGGATTTCAGATAATAATTTAATCTGGCATTAATATTATACTAGAATTAATCGGTTTCTGTGTCTACGATTATAAGTAGATAACTATGAAAATGTGACTGCGTGTAAGGAATTTCAAATAATAATTTAATCTGGCATATTGAAATTATTTAGAATTATTCGGTCACTGTGACTATGATCATAAGTAGATAACTATGAAATTGGGGCTGCGTGAAATGTATTTCAGATAATAATTTAATCTGACATTAATATTATATTTATATAGAATTAGTCGGTTTCTGTGTCAACGATTATAAGTAGATAACTATGAAAATGTGACTGTGTGTAAGGAATTTCAAATCATAATTTAATCTGGCATATTGTAATTATTTAGAATTAGTCGGTCACTGTGACTATGATCATAAGTAGATAACTATGAAATTGGGGTGCGCGTGATATGTATTTCAGATAATAATTTAAACTGGCATTAACATTATAATTACTTAGAATTAGTCGGTTTCTGTGTCTACGATTATAAGTAGATAACTACGAAAATGTGGCGGCTTATATGTGAAACCGAAAAATCAGTTACTTTAAAATATATTGGGAATATATGAAGGAATAGAGAGAGCTATAATGAATCAGTGTGTAAATTTATTGTAAATATATATGAGTGTATATTTTATATATCAGATATTTTCGCCTATTATGAATTATGTTTTTATGAGAATTCGTAGCAACAAGATTTTAAAATTTGCATTGAATTTGATGACGTTGCTTGGTGGTCCGATATGGTTACTGTTTGGAAAACAAACCTCTTTAATAAATATGTCATCTCTCTCTAGGGTATAAATGACTCTTAGATGTTTTTGACAACATACTATATCATTGTGCTAAAAATAATGTTATAGTATATGTTTTGTAAGGTTAAATGTTGATAATTTCGGTAATATTAATATTTTAAAAAAATTAATTTAAATTCTTTTACCATTTTCTTGTGTACTACACAATATTCTTTTATTTCCACAAAATATTCCAGAGGTATACAAAGTATATTTAAAATGCATAACACTTGGCGAGTTTTGAAGATGAACACAACGCAATGCGTAGTTTTGCAAACGGTTAAAATTTGTAAAATAATTTATTCAACGGTAAATGATGCAAAATAATTTTAACTTTACACTTTGGCGTCGTAATTAATTAACTTTACACTTCACGGAAAAGAATGCTAATAAAATCTTAAATTGCGTATACTATATATTTTTACATATTCTATGTATCTAATCTATATAATAAAAGGCAATGTCTGTGTGTCTGTGTGTCTTATACACTATAGGCTCAGAGACCGCGCGTCGCAGAGCTACGAAATTTGGCAATAGGTAATAGGAGACTCGGGGGGGGGGGGGGGGAGGGACACATCTAAACCGATTTTTAAAATTAATTTTTTTTTCTGTTATTTAATTTTTATGCGATTTCGACCGTTTTTTCTCATTTTTCCCCTTTTTTCTCCACCATCCAGACGTCGTAGAAGGAAACAAATCACACGATCCGAAAGAGCGGTTAATTGCGAGTAAAATATATCAATTTCAAATCTTAATTTCCATTTCAAATATTTTTTAAAGATTTTAAAACAAAAGTCACTTTCTGCTCAAAAAACGAACTTTCGTTTTTAAATCCTCGCATCCGGAAAAGTATCGAGAATTTCGACTAATACATTTTCAGAAAGTTCAAACATCAGGTTTTCTTACAAGCTCAATCTGGTTAAGAAATAATTATAAATAGCAGCCCGATCCTGATTTTAAAGAAGTAATGATTTTAAATTTCTCGACGACTTCACTGCGAAGATCCGACTTCCCACTTCCCCTGCGCGCGCAGCCGGGGACGTCACGCCGTTTCCATGGAGATTGTGCATCGGTTAGAAAATGATTAAGAGCTTAGCATATGGTCATTATAAAATTAAATGATTGAATTATAGTTTGTGCGGTTTTTGGCCTAGGGACAATTAAAAACCGAATTAGTGTTTGCTTTTTATAAGGTTTTTGGCTTATTATGCTGGTTTAAATGGTGGCAATGTATTGTTTACATCGTGTAGTGGTTGGGACCACAATGAAAAAACTTAAACACTGAAGAAATAAAAAATAAATAAAAAGAAAGTTATGGAGATTGTCGCGGTGCCTTAAAATTTCATTATGAGTTTTAACGTCATTAAACTAAACCAAACTTTGTTAACTTCCCGGGGTTGAGGGCGCGGTAGTCCAGAGGTTAGCGCGCGGGAATTGCACTCGGTAGGCCCGGGTTCGATTCCCGCAACTGCCAAAACTGTCGCCGTGTTCACGCGGAGTACGATTACGTTAAAAACGTGTGTCCGTTTATCCTTCCGAGAGGTTAGTGGTAGGGGAAGGAGGGTACGGTCCCTGTAGATGCTTCCCCCACTGGGTTCCGGTCTATATTGGGTGAATAAAAAGAAAGTTATGGAGATTGTTGCAGAGGGCGCGGTAGCCCAGTGGTTAGTGCGCGTAAATTGCACTCGGAAGGCCCAGGTTCGATTTCCGCCACTGCCAAAACTGCCGCCGTGTTCGCGCGAGGGAATTGCACTCCGTAGGCCCGGGATCGATTCCCGCCACTGCCAAAACTGTCGCCGTATTCAGGCGGAGTACGATCACGTTAAACAGGTGGATCCGTGTCCTTCCGACAGGTTAGTGGTAGGGGAAGGATGGCACGGTCCTTGTGGATGCCTCCCCCACTGGGTTCCAGTCTAAATTGGGTGAATAAAAATAAAGTTAGGGAGATTGTCGCGGAGAGCGCGGTAGCCCAGTGGCTAGCGCGCGGGAATTGCACTCGGTAGGCCCGGGTTCGATTCCCGCCACTGCCAAAACTGCTGCCGTGTTCACGCGGAGTACGATCACGTTAAACATGTGGGTCCGTAAGTCCTTCCGAGAGGTTGGTGGTAGGGGAAGGAGGGTACGGTTCCTGTGGATGCCTCTCCCATTGGGTTCCGGTCTAAATTGGGTGAATAAAAGAAAGTTGTGGAGATTGTCCCGGAGGGCGCGGTAGCCCAGTGGTTAGCTCGCTGGAATTGCATTCGGTAGGCCCGGGTTTGATTCCAACCACTGCCAAAACTTCCGCTGTGTTCACGTGAGGTTAGTGGTAGGGTTCCGAGAGGTTAGTGGTAGGGGAAGGAGGATACGGTCCCTGTGGATGTCTCTCCCACTGGGTTCCGGTGTAAATTGGACGACACTTCCTGGCCGTCCAAATAGTTATCTTACACCTTTCTGATAGGTCGCGCCAGCGAGTTTGCCACGGCCAGAATTTTCAAGGGCAGCGAACAGGCTGGTCGCCGAAGGCGGCTAGTCATAGAATACACAAACAATTCTAGAATTTAGTTCTACTATTTTAAATACATTAATTATGTTTTTGTTATCTTTCTGACAGCGTTCGGTTTTTTGTCATAATTTTGATCTAGAAAATTTTCGGGATGCTTTTAAATTTAAGGTAATTTAATAAAGTAAAATTGTCTTGATAGAACGAAAACAATGTTTGATACCATTGCCTTTTCGCATATGCTGTAGAACCAAGATAAGAATGCACCATTTACCGCGTTTTGTGTTGGGAACTTCACTTCAAACGGGCCGTGCAAATAGGAAGGCATCCACCCAGCAAACAACGCGATAATTCTTCGTTGCAGGGAAATGGATCGAATACTGGCAAATCGAGGATGTAGCTCAGATAGGAACGAAGCTGTGAAAAATTGCTTTAAAACTATACGTTAATATACGTACTGATTAGTTAAGGGTCGTTGTAAAACGTAATGGTATCATGCATGCAATACTTCAGAAATTATAATAGGGGTGATTGAAGCAGAAGCGTGTAGTTTATGTTTTTATATGCTGTTTCAAAACACATTGATAAATAAAACTATTTTTTTCTCGTCATGAAATTCAGATATTTTACGTGTGCTCGAAAAGTCGTGCATGACAAATTTTAAAATTGTATAATGTATCGTGAAATTGAAATAGTAGAATGCTTTTCAGTTAATGGCACTAATACATTCTCAGAAATATACCAGAACTATGGTTTGTTGTTTTTAATACGTCAGACGATAATATCAGACCTCTGTTTCATTACTCACGTGACATTGAAATAGTGGAATTTTTTCAGTTAATGGCACTACCATATACCCTCAAAATACATCAGAAATATCGCCTGCGCTGAATTTGAGCGTTAGAACCGTCACTGAACAAGTATCCAATATGACCTCACAGTCTTGCATTGAAGAAAACATCACGTTGTTGAAGCTATACTCAACAACGAGATTGAGCTATACTCAATATTTTTATTTGCTTGTACATTTGCATTGTATATTTTTGCTTGTATTTGCTTGTACATTTTTTATAACTAACTAGAATGAATTAATTGGCACTACCAGGGTCTTAACACAGCAAATATCGTCACATGTGTGACAGTGACGTTGTAGTCACGTGACACCTGGGCCACAATGTGACATCATATTTGTGACTTCTATGCGACGTTACGTATTAGTAACTTTTTAACTTCATTGTGACTATATTCTGTGACGTTTACACAATGTAATTAACACGCAACAATGTGACGACATTACAATGGCAATTACAATGTGACGTCACAAACAAGTTAATATGCGACGTCATAAACGACCATGAAAATGACCAAAATGACTTCGCTGTGACCTCACTATGATATTGCCGAGACGTACTGCGACATTCTGTGACGTCCCAAAGTCACAGTGTGACGTAAATCTTACGTCACTGTGAAAATAAATGCTGTTAGGGAAATATGCGCTGCTACTTAAATAATACCACTCAATTAACAAATCGCCGATTCAGTTTCATTAAAAAAAAAAAAAGAACCTTAGTTTAAGCGTAAAGAGCACTGCTCCATAAAGAGTTGGAAATGAAACAATAATAAATAAAATAAACGAAACTCCGGAAGGGTTACACTTACTGCAGTCACGGTTTAAATCCCGGCGTCGGGAGGGCATGCGCAGTTGCTAGGTCGAAAAATGCAGGGAACTTCATTGTGAAACATCGGAAATCTTACAGGTTTACTTACTTTAAAAAATGGCATAAAATCAATTACTTATGCAATAGGGAAAAAATGTTAGAATGTAAAAATATACACTCAGCTTTTTAAAATTTTAAAATTAATTAATTAATTAATTAATTAATTTTAAAATAATTTTTTTTCCTGCCGTTTAAATAGCTGCTCACGTCCTCGGATAAGTCGGAAGGTCGGGGTCTTCAACACTCAGCTTTTTGAAGAATTGTGCTAGTCCTAGATTTTCGAGCGCGATAAAAAAAAGTATCATATACCCCCCCTCCCCTCCAAAAAAAATGCAAATGTCGATGTATTTAAAAACATGAATGAATTGACCTACAAAAGCGGTTTAAACATCGTTTTCCGATCTTTTCGATGGTGTAGAAACTGTATGATAGTATTTTCGGTCGCTAAGGAAACCAATTTGTGGGAATATCGCTCAAAATCGTGTAAAAACGCAAAATAACTAAAATACTAATTTGAATTTAAATATCGCCGAGCTGCACCTATCCGGGTTCTGAAAGAACTTGGTTACCAAATTTTATGGCCGTACGATGCTTAGATTTCCCGCTACAAACCGCAAACAGAAAGAAACGCAGATGTCTTCTTGTATTATGTAAGATAAAATAACGAATACAATACAACATTTACTAAATATTTCCTGTAGTTGATTCAAACTGATGTGCGCGAAATCTTTATTAAGATGCAATTAAACCATAATTAATATTTCTCAAATAAATTATTATTGGCAAATTCATTGGCATCAAAATATATACAATTACAAAATGTGTCTTCTGTCATGAGTGAAACGAATCAGGTATTCGAGAATGATGTTGACATATTTGTAGCCAATTATTGCATATGGAAAATGATCTATCTGGTGACACTTGCTACTTTTTTTTAATTTTATGTCATTTCTTATAAATCTATATGAGAAACGTGCAGTTCCTTATAAACTTTACATGCCAGCATTCTAAAATTTGTAACTTTAGTTTTGTAATGAAACGAAATGTATTGCATCAATGTTTGGTTAACAGTATTTAAAGTTATGATTCTTTATTGATTTTTTTTTAATTTCATTGAAAATTGGATGGGGATCTTTCGAACATTCCATCGAGTTTAAAACAATAGGATTCCAGTATTCACTAACAGTAACAATAGTGCGAAATTATTTTCGAGGCGCTTCACTTGTTCGTGCAATATCTCGTCCACAGACTCACGGGCACATAGACACACACACATACACACACACACACACACATACACACACATACACAAACATAATATTAACATATTTATATACACACACACACATACACAAACATACATATTAACATATTTATATACACACACACTCACATATTTATACACACACACTAACATATTTATAAACACAAACACTAACATATTTATACACATACACACTAGCATTTTTATACACACACACTAACATTTTTATACACACACACCAACATATTTGTACACATATACACACACACACTAACATTTTATACACACATACTAGCGTGTTTGTACACATATACACACTAACATATTTATACCCACAAACACTAACATATTTATACACCCACCCACACATAGACACATCAACGTTCGTTTCGAGTTCAGGAGTGTTTAGAACGTGCCCTCCCGTCTAAAACTTGAATTCGAATTTTCGACCCCGTCACGTTACTTGCCCTATATATTATATCATGTATGTACAGAAAATAAAAACAAGTGATTAAAGGTATAAATCGGTTTCAAAGTCAAAAAAATATTTTGTTTCGTCTACTGTATTTTTCGTTATGATATGAGTACATATCGTAACGAAATGTGTGATTCACTATCAACTTATATCTAAATGCAGAATGCTATGGACAATGAACACGTATTCAATCAGCGGGAAAACCTAAACTTTCAGGGAGATACCGTGATCCTGGACCACGTAGGTTCCTTGGAGAAATCATTAAGGAAATAATGTTACCGTTTTCTGCTTTTTATTATCACGATCTTTAGATGTGTTGGAAATATACATGATAAGAACATTTACCGGTATTTCTGTTTCCTATTATACATAAAGATAAAAGGAAAAAATCTGATGTGGGCAACACATGACTTTCCTTATATAATGTAATGAATTTAATACTTTTACAGTAAAATAAATAGTTTTTTCTTGTATAGATACTAATATTCTTTGCAAGATATTGAATTTTCGACAATTAGTCATCATTTTCATTGATTTAACGTCATTTGTATCCATTTGGCGAGATTTTCGTTAATTTGGCAACATGTAAAAAAGTCGCCAAGTTGGCGACATTCTGCCGAATTCGTCGCCAAAATCTTGCCAAGCGTTATGGACGAAGATATAAGTTATTCTTACAGCACATAAATTATTATTGGCGTTCAAATACAAAAGTATTACTCAAAGTATCTTTTTTCATGAATGGAACGAGCTAGATCCACGAGAATGATGTCATCCAATTTATCGCATGGTATTACATATGAAAAGTGAACATGTTTCTCAATAGGAAATATTTTTTTTATTTTACATGACTTTTTGATAATTATTGTGAAAAATGTGCAATATCTCGAAAACGGTTCATGTTAGCGTTCTAAAATTTATGTCAATCGTTTTCTAACGAAAAATTACATAAGAAATGTCTATTTGAGTAACTTTATTAGTGGTTTTGATTTTTTGACGATTTTTTCAAAATTTCATTCAAAAATTTAGGGGAGTTCTGAATATTCGATGGCGTATAAAAACAATTGGCTTTCAGTGTTTACGGATTGTGATTTTTGTCCCAAATTTCGTTCGAATCGGTCCATTCGTTCATCAGTTATCGGCTCCACAGACTCACTGACACACACACACATACTTTCACACACACACACACACACACACACACACACACACAGACATCACTTCAAAAATGTTTGATTCGTGATCAGGGTTGCTTGAAACGTGCTCTCCCATCGAAAACTCGAATTCGAATTTTCGACCCCGTCACAATACTTTCCTTATACATTATGTATATAAGGAAAGCAAAAACTGAGATGCCATCACAATACTAAACCCCGATTATTAGATTTTGATGGCGCTACATGTGAGACCAGAGATGCGTCATAAATTTGAACGATAAAAATGACAGTAGAAATCAAGTGGTGAAGAATAGGCTCGACACAAGGGCACCGAAATTGATGCTAAATCGGAGCGTGGAATATGGCTAATAAATACAAATTAGAATTGAGACTCAATCTGAGTCCACGCTGCGGCCCAACCCGAAGCATAAGGAGAGGCGAACCAACAAGCAATTAGGGACCAGCTTTTGATGCAGCATTTACTTTACTTATGAGGGGCAATGCACCACCAATCAAGAACGGGAGAGGGAGGTCAAGAAGAAAAGGTAGGATTTAAAAATGTTAGCCAAAGAAATTGAAAAACAGTGGCTATAGAGTTTCTTGACAATCTCAGCACCTAAAGAGACTAGTAACAAATCTCTCGAATTAGCGTGAAGCTGTAAGGTACAATATAAACGATTACATGTGTTAAAAATGTTCGAATAGTGTATGCCTTAGGGAAACAGGTCAAAGATACTCTAATACATACAGGTACATACCGACAGGTACATATGATTCACCTGTACACAGAAATTCGTACAAATGAGACGTCATCATATAACTTACGAAAAGTAAATACTTTTTCATCTTTGTATACAGTTTCTGTTTTCTTTAATGCATAAACACATTTGCTACCTTTATGCACAATTTTGAGTTAATCAAAGCTTTACTTTTCCATTTTTGTTGATTATACCGTCCGTGCTTAACTTTTGGAAGCCAGTGCAGTTTTGTAATGGCCCCGGGTTGAAAAAATGAAATACACTGAATCTTATGGGACCTAATTTTTAAAACATTTATAAGCGAATTCAAAATTCACAAATTGCTTTGAAAGTTATAGGAAATATTCAAATTATCCCATAAAATATATAAACAAAATTTCAGCAAAATATGTTCGGTAGTTTTTAAAATAAAAATTAAAATAATAATTACACCGATACAATATGAACAGATCACATGGCTCACTTCCAAAAACAAAATATTGCATCAATTTTTTTTCCCAGAGTAAAATCGTGATTTTTAAAGTTCTTTTAAATTTATATTTTTTGTTGCATCCGTCCTAATACCGCTTTATTTTTGCTAATTTTTGTGCATCTATATTTGTGAATTTTAACTTAAAAATATTTGAAAAATTAGGCCTCATAGGGTTCAATGTATTTCACTTTTTCTACCCAGGTTCAATCCAAAACTAATTGGGAAATATTAATTTACATTCCTATATGTTCCACCGACCGTCTCAACAACATACTAAAATTTCATTTTGATGAAGTCATTTTCAAGGCAGTTATCGTGCGAACAGACAGACAGATTTACAGAATGAATAAAGTCATAAACACTTTTCAATTACGTTGGAAGGTGTGGAAAAGTCTCAGAAAAGTGTAAAATGTAACGGCAAATTAGTGACTAAAAGTAAACCGTTGAAACGATAGTGCTGAGAATGAAATTCAAAACGTCTCATTCTGGTTAGCCTGATTTAGTTTTTCTAGGAAAATATTTCAAACAGATAGAACATATTTTGGTATAAAGCCAAGGTTATATTTCATATTGTTTCCATAAAACTGTGAAATGTAGATATTAACAAAGAGTAATGAAAACCATTTATGTAACTTAAGAGAAGAAGCTTTCTTAACATATATAATATCTCTATCACAACCTTTTTTTAACACTTTCCAAAATAATTTAAAAGTGTTTATGACTTTGGTCATTCATTTTGTTTGTCTGTCCGTTTTCACTGTAACTACCGTGAAAATGACTTTATTGAAAATAAATTTTAGTATCTCGTTGAGACGATCTATGAGATGTTTGGGAATGAAAATGAATAATAACACCTGATTATTTCGGTTTTAACCCGGGTTGAAAAAAAAATGAAACACTTTGATCCATATGGGTCTTAATTTATCAATCATTTTTTAAGCGAAGTTAAATTTCATGCATTGCTTTGAAAATTTCAGAAAATATTCAAATTATCACATAAAATGTGCAAAAAAAATTTAGCAAAATATATTGGATTGAAACAATAATTACACCTATGATATATCAAGAGATCACGTGACTCATTGCAAAATAAAATATGGCTTTCATTTTCCGCTCTTACCGTAAATTTTTAAAGATCGTTTAAATTTATATTTAGCGTTGCATCTAAATTCTAAGCCAACGCAATTAGAATATTTTTTATTTTAAATGACGTTTCTAAACTTTGATAATTCCTACAGCGATGCCTAATTTTAATGCTACATTATAGTATGTAGAATGTAAACAAATCAAACGATTATGAGATGTATAAGAAGTGCTGAATATTTTTCACAGAAAACTCTTTAGCTCTGGAGTCTGGAATATAAGTAATATGAATGAAATATTCGTTGATTTTACATAGAGAAGCAGACGATTTATATTTAGATTATGTCATTTGAAAAAGTTGATTTTGTGTAACTAGCATTTTGTCTTTTACGATGAAGTTTTAAATTTTCAATCATAATAAATTACTGCAGTACTGTGATAATTTAAAAAAAATCAGCACTAAATGTATCGCATGTTTGAGATGTTTAAATAAAATTGAATTTCAGTTAGAAAGTGTTTCATAATCAATGCTTTATACATGATTGATCATTTTTGTTTTAATGTTTATAAAATTATATCCGACTATTACTACTTTTCTCCCAGAAAGCTTAATATTTCTAAAAAATTGCCATTTCCAGGAAGTTTGGCATGTTTATTTTTATGAGAAATCGTAACAAGTACATTTATTTACAGGACTATCCAATCAAAAGAAGAAACAAAGCTGATTTTTAAATATTTACCTACAAAATAGAAATTGATTAATTTGTATGGAAACTAATATGAACAAACATCATATTTCATAAGGAAAATACTAAATTGCTAAAGGCAAAATTAATGTAAAACGTCTCTAAGTGAAATGAAATAACGAAAGATTAATATACAAAATTCTGCATATGTACACACTGAGAAAAGAAAACTCTTTATAATCTCGGATCTTACTTTGTTTGTAATTTAAAAAAAATATACCAGCAAAGGTTTTCTATGTTATGATAGGCATTTCTAGCATGGTGTTTAATGTGCAGAGGCACTTGGTGGAATAGTTTGTTTGTTTTACTAATTTTGAATGAGAATTTGTTTAAATTCGCTCTTTATATTTAGAAAAAGAAATATATTCTTGACATGTTTGCTGTATTTGGCCTTTGTATTTAATATTTTTTCCCAGTGCAAAAGGGAGGTAGAGAGAGCAAAATTCGCTTCGAAAATGTTTCATCATATTGTAATTTAATTAGTATTCTTCTGTCAACAGAGAATGATATTAAATTGCTTTAAAAATTAGGTACAGCAACTTGCTTTTTATATCAGAATCCATTTTTAAGTAGCTTGTGATGGAAACGAAGAATGTATGAAATGACAAGCGTGAACTATGGAATGTAATTTCGAATGAATTTCGAAGTTTTGGCTTGAATTAAAAAAAATGTGTCTAGTTCTAGACTTTTTGATAACAAAGTGAGTTCCAGACTTTTTGATAACAAACTGAGTTCTAGACATTTTGATAACAAAGTCAGTTCTAGACTTTTTGATAACAAAGCGAGTTCTAGATTTTTTGATAGCAAAGTGAGTTCTAGACTTTTTGATAACAATTTCGTGAAAATTCATTAATATGTGTGGCCTCTAT
This sequence comes from Amaurobius ferox, assembly GCA_951213105.1. Lineage (NCBI taxonomy): Eukaryota > Metazoa > Arthropoda > Arachnida > Araneae > Amaurobiidae > Amaurobius > Amaurobius ferox. The sequence goes on along the minus strand of OX578140.1, from coordinate 92,575,660 downwards.
AGTGTACACACAAAAATGACCACAGACAGACAGACAGACGGACATCACTTCAAAAATAGTCAAAACGTATTGAGGATGCCTTAAAAAATATGTTGTCATCAAAATCTGAAGTAATAACATTTTCATGAAAACAATATTTTCTCTGTACTCTATTGCATAGTATGTGAAAGTAAACATGAGGCCAACAAAAAGGCATAACTATTATTTTGCCTCATTTGTCTACATATTTTACGCAACATTTATTGTTTACTGCATGAAAAATAATTCTGCATAAACGAAAATTAGCTTATTACACGAAGTATTATTTTTCCGCACGTATTTTTGGCCACTTCGCTCAGAAGTATAACGTTCGTTTGAGTAGAACGAGACATTTGCATAATTATCGCTTTTTTTTGTCGATCTCATTTTTAACACTTTACAACATAGTTGAAAAGTGTTTATGACTTGTTCATTCTGCCTGTCCGTTCGCACGATAGCTGCCATAAAAATAACTTTATCAAAACGAAATTTTAGTATGTTGTTGAGACGGTCTGTGGGACATATGGGAATGCAAATGAATAATATCACCCAATTAGTTTTGGATTGAACTCGGATTGAAAAAATGAAATACATTGAACCCTATAGGACATAATTCTCTCAAATATTTTTTAAGCGAAGTTAAAAGTCACAAATTGCTTCGAAAATTTCAGAAAATATTCAAATGATCCCATAAAATATATAAAAAAATTTCAGCAAAATATGTTCAGTAGTTTTTAAAATGAAAATTAGAATAGTATTTACACCCATATAATATTAAGATATCACGTGACCCACTTCAAACCACAATATAGCATCAGTCTTTGTTTTTGGAGTAAAAATCGTGATTTTTAAAATTCTTTTAAATTTATATTTAGTGTTGCATCCGTCCTAAATCTGCTTTATTTTTACGTACTTTCTATGCATTTATATTCTGCGCCAACGCAATTATAATATTTTTGTGTTTAAATGATCATCAAACTTTGATTATTTCTACAACGAAGACTAATTTCAATATATGCAGAATGTAAACAAGTGACTGTAAAATGAGTTGTATAAGAATTGTTGAATTTTTTTTCACGCAAAATTATTTATCTCTGGAGTCCGGAATGAAAGTATATGAATGAAATATTCACTATTTTTACATAGAGCGCCAGACGATTTATATTTCGATGACGTCATTGGAATAAATTTCATTTTTTTCGATGGAGTTTTAAGTTTTCAAGAAAAATAAATTACCGTAGTTCTGGGATAATTAAAAAAATATCCCCGCTGAATGTATCGCATTTTAGAGATGTTTAAATAAAATTGCTTTTCAGTTGGGAAGTGGTTCATAATCAATGATTTATGCATGATTGATCTGTCTTGTTATCATCTGTGTATATTTTATCGTCTGTCATTACATACTACATTAATTATTTTGTATATAAGAGTGGCTTCACATTTTAAAATAAATTTGGTAGATAACAATTTTTCACATTTTTTAAAAATTTTATATAACTTTTCATGATATACTTATTTGATGGCTTTTTTAATGCACTTTGCTACGTCCTAGAGAGTTAAAATTTGGCACACAGCTTTAATTTGTAGAACATTTTATTCTTTAGCAATTTGGTGGATCTTTAAATATAGACCATACATTTTTTTTCGAAATGGCCTGCAAATAATCCCCGTTCACTTGTATAAATCATTGTTGTAATATTGTTAAAAATTCTGATGTGGGCAGCTCATGTCTTTCCCTGCAGACTCATATTAACGTTCTCTTTAGTTCTTCAATAATAATTTGAGTTTATCTGCACAAAATAACATACATAAGTATTTTAAATGACATTAAATTTGCACGTTAAACTTAAATTTGGTTCTCATTTGATAAATGGACTTATTGTCAAAAGTGGCGTAGCGAAAACGCAAAAAAACTAAAATGTCTCAAGAACGGTTAGTCCTAGGGTAATTGGATTAGTCTTATTCTTTTTATTGTCAAAAATCACGTATAAAATAGGAATTTAATTGATATAATTGAGCACACGTAGCCTTTTATTTTTATATTTAACGATTTTTGCGGGCCATTTCGCAAACACAGCCCGTTCCTTTTTCCCGAATCGTACTAGAATAACCTGCAAGTGATTTATATATCAAATTTTGTTAAATTTGGTATATAAATCACATGTAGGTTATTGAAATATTATACACCGAATTGTGTTAAATTTGGTCCATTAGTTTTTAGCTAGAGTGGATAAAGGTAATTTCTGCCGGCTATTTCGCAAAGAAGGCAGATACTTTTATTACGAATCGTACTATAATCAAATGAACATCAGGATTTCCCACAAAACACTTACCTACCAAATTTTATTCAATTCGGTCCATTAGTTTTTTAGTTAGAGTGAATGCAATATCCTCACAGACACACAGAAACACACACACAGATACACCCTTACACACACAGACGTCTTCCTTAAAATAGATTTTTCGTGTTCTGGAAGTCCCAAAACGTGTAGATCCTTCGAAAATTCGAGTTCCGATCTTCGGCACGATTCCAATACTTTGAATACATACACACGTACACACATATATTATCTGTGTATCTGTGTATTATCTGTGTATCTAAATTCCGTGCTTACGCAATTACAATAGTTGTGATTTTAAATTATCCGTAAACTTTTATTATTTCTACAACGAAGCCTAATTTTAACTTATGCAGAATGCAAATATCTCAAGCGATTGTAAGCTGAGTTACATAAGAATTGCTGAATTTTTTTCACACAAAATTATTTAGCTCTGGAGTCTGGAATACAAGTTATATGAATGAAATATACATTGATTTTGCATAGAGAATCAGGTGATTTATATTTCGATACAGTTTTAAATATTTAAGTATAATAAATTACTCTAGTACTGTGATAATGTAAAAGATATCACCACTGAATGTATCACATTGTAGAGATTTTTAAATGAAATTGCATTTCAGTTGGAAAGTGTTTCATAATCAATGCTTATGCATGATTGATCCTTCTTGTTCAATTTATAAAATTTATTTCAGAATCTCTAGAACACTTAAATTGAATGTTAAAGGAATGCACAAGGACTTAATAGGAAACCTTGTAAACAAGTTGATTCGAAACTCTATGTACAAATTTTAGTGAAAGATAGCGAACATATAAACGAACATTTTCCGAATAGAAATGTGTGTCCGTAAACGCCGCTCTTTGATGCTAGATGAAGCTGTTAATCGGCGCGAAGATTAGCTATTTTTTATAATACGGATATAGCATGGAGAATTTTATGAATGCTGAGATAATTTGGGCCCGGGATAATTCAGTGGTTAAGGAGAGATTCGCACGCGGTAGTCCTGTGTTCTAACCTTGACCTCGCCTAAAAGTTTTTTCATGTTGACGTAGATTATGGGCACGATGAATTCGTACGTCCGAAAGTCCATCCAATAAGTGATGGGTAAGGGGAATGATTGTATGGAACTGTTATTGACACGTCCTGTGGGATTTCGTTCTAAACTGTGTGATAATTTCTCCGCCGTTGAAATAGATACTTTACAATTTTGGGTGGGTCGGACGTTATGGGCAGAAAACCCAAATGGCGGAATGCCCAGATGGTTGACAAGCATCTAACAAAAGGGATTGTAAATGGAAAGGAGGCGACTGTTATAACTATATGTGAAAAGTCGGGAATTTTTGAAAACGTACCTCAATCAATGCTTCGACGATGTCATGCATGTCTTACTGCTGGAGATCTTTGTACAACTACTTTCACAACCAATATTGTCCCGGCGCGGTACCTTAGTGGTTAGCGCGCGAGAATTGCACTCGGTAGGTCCTGGTTCGATTCCCGCCACTGCCTAAACTGACGCCGAGTTCACGCGGAGTACGATCATGTTAAACATGTGGGTCCGTAAGTGCTTCCGAGAGGTTGGTGGTAGGGGAAGGAGGGTACGGTCCCTGTGAATGCCTCCCGCACTGGGTTCCAGTCTAAATTGGGTGGCACTTCCTGGCTGTCCAAACAGTTACTTCACACTTTTCAGGTAGGTCGGACGGTCTGAGTCTCAACAACCCATATCGTCTGACTCACTCTGAGTAGCTTCTGTAAAACTGCTGTAAATAAAAATGTTAGTCATACTCTCAGTCTTTCATGCATATACCAAATGAGCCCTCTAGAGCCAAATGGCGACATTCGAAGACATATATTTATATACGATGTATATTTATATCAAATCACCATGTAAGTACAAGTTCAGGGAATTAATCGTGTAGTTTGTAAATTCGAAACACAATCTAAAATACATTCTTATACAAATTATTCTGAAAATCTGCTTTGCTCGGATAAAAATGCTAACAGTTCTTAACGTATCTCTGAAACGTATTAAAATTATTTTTCCCCCTTTGTTGAAAACCATGTATTATGCCATAACTCATTGTTCCATGAAGTAGAAAAGTTTGCTAAATAAATTTAACAGCCAGAAACATCCCAGAAACACGGCGAAAATAGAAAATTCTAAATTCTCGAAGTATTGGATTTGTGAAAGGGAAACTTCCAAAGAGGTTACTTTCCAGAGCCTTTCCCAATGATTGTGCTTTCAATACTTTCAAGAAGGAATTGGGTTTAACTACATGGGAGGGGGGGGGGAGTTCTTTTTATGGAAGTTTGGGAGTAGCCTATAACAGATAAATTTGTATTCATTCTACGTTCTGGTAAAATTCGCAACATAAGGGGAAAGTTGAAGAGATTCAGTGAAGATGGAAGTTTTAGTACTCTATATGCAGTGTGCCCGGTAAAGTTGTAATTAGGTCAAAGAAGTTTCGAATAGTGGTAGTTAAATCTATGGTAGTGAGGTATCGGTGTAGTAAAGTGATCATGCTCTACCAGTTGAGACTGACAACATCACAATTAGTGGTAAAATTTGGAAGTTCGTGCTTCTATCTTGGAAACTATGAGAGATATAAAAAAATGTCGATCAGAAAGGTGTAAAGTATGCATCACCAAATTAGTAGGAAACACTGTTTTATTTAATACAAAAGCGTTTTTTACATAAAGTACAGGTTTAATTTAAAGTATGTTCATTATGTCCACAATCTACTACAATACATGTTTGTACTCTATAAAGAACTTGTTTGCAAAAACCAACAGAGGTTATACATTTTTAGAATATGTCGTTTTTGTTGTTTTAACGTCTTTTGTTCATCTTAATATATATATATATATATATATATATATATATATATATATATATATATATATATATATATATATATATATATATATATATATATATATATACATTATATGTATATATATACATATATATATGTATATATATACATATATATGTATATATATACATATATATATATATATATATGTATATATATACAAATTTATATTTATGTATATATATACAAATATATATTTATGTATATATATATATATATATATATATATATATATATATATATATATATATATATATATATATATATATATATATATATATATATATATATATATATTATTTCTTAGTTTTCGACGACTACAATCTAACGTTTTACATATTTAGCTTTCGTTTAAAATAACGTGATTCTAGGTAAAAATAAACTAACAGAGTAGATAGCGTTTCGATAATATTTAGTTCTTTTCAGTATTATTTTGCAAATATTTAAAAATCTATTATATTTTTCGGATTTTCGAAGGTGTCAAACATATTTTCGGACCGTCTGCATTTAAAGAAAAAAACCCCACCCATGAGATTCTAGTCCAATAACTTGCTCTTTAAATCACTGGGACACAGGTGGATATATGATTTGGAGGTTTTCGGCAGTACTTTTTACTTTTTAGAATTTTTATTCAAACATTTAAAAATCTATCAAATTTTTCTAATATTGGAATATTTCGGCTGCTTGCTCGAATCTTTAGCTCAAGTTAACTTAAATTGCCGGGTTTTGGGTCAAGAATTTGCATTTTAAATAGCTGGGACATACATGGGCTGATGGCTTTTATTACTATAGGTTCTATTTAAAATAGAAAAGTTCGAAATATATAGTGATCTGTTTGAAAGGTACGATCATACAGCTTGCTTTGTCTTTTTTGGCAGCAGCCATCGTTGACGATGTTTTTAATTTATATATAAGAAAAGTTCATATCTACATCTGTCTGCACCGCTTGTTGACTAATTTAGAGAAATATCGCCAACTTGGTGATTTTTTAAATAATGCTAAATTAACAAAAATATCCTCCAACTTGCAAAAATGACATTAAATTGACGCCAAATCGATAAATAGTTTTTCTAAACATATGGACTATGTGGTTTATTACAGAATACTGACAATTGTTAAGTTATATTTGCGCGAAATATAATTTATTTAGGCAATTCGAAATTGTTCAACATGCTGTTATCAGGTAAAACGCCAAATGTACTATTAAAGGTTAAAAACCTTGTATCATGGATCTTGTACATATTTTCGCAGTGGTATTTGTGCACAGCCCAAACTATTGTCAATGCAATAAAACGAAAAAACATCTTCATTTCAAGCAACATATAACACAAAATTAATAGTGTCCACCGCGTTCAAAGGCAAAAAATAGTTTTTTCATCAGGACAAACAGGAAGCGCAACCTTTACACGGTCACTTTTGATGTTTAAATAGTAAACGTTATCGAAGCAAGTTAAATGGGTTTCCAGTGGTAAGAGAGAAAAATTGGTAAAAACACTGTGGTGTTATGAAAATTATCTGGGCTCTCATCATGTTTTTGATTTTCTCGAAGCTAAAACCATTTTTTTACTCCTAATTCCAGTTTTGAATAAGACTCAGGAGTGAAAACAATTTTGCAGTTAAACCTGTTCTAAAATCAATAGTCTTATTAAAGATAATTGTACACATCTCTCTCTTCTGCTTGAAAATCTCTGGTTTAGTTATTCCATACTGTTTGCTTCTGTTATCTTCCTTTTCCCGGTAATTTTCTACTATTTTTCCCGAATTTTTAATATTTTCCGAAGCATTCGTTGACAAATTTAGACTATTCAGATCCTTGAACAAATTAGTTCGTTCATTTTCTGTTATACTTATTATTCACCCTTGTTTAAAAACTGTTATTTTAATGAGTGTTTATTATTTTTTGAAGTATTCGTTAACGAAGTTAGTTCTTTTAGATTCTAAAACAAGTTAGTTCCTTCATTTTCTGTTCTACTTATTTTTCACATTTGCTTAGACACTGTTATTTTTACAGCTGGTTTGGAGGAATCGTGCAACTTCCTGAAACGGTTATTTGCCTTTTATAATTTAACAGAATACTTATGTTCGTAGTTTTATTCACTGAATAAGTACTTTGAATCTTCTGTCGGACGTTTACTTTCCATTTTGGTATTTTACCGTTCATACTGTCCAACTTACTCTTCGTCCTTTAAAATCTTTAAAATCTAAAATAATAGACTGTATGCTCAAATATATTCATTAAATGCGTGTTTTATACATAATTTTTGAAAATAAAAATAATAAGACCAACCCCATTACCCTATGACTAGTCGTTCTCGAGATATT